>OZ020482.1:14101673-14495250 GCA_963971345.1 Andrena flavipes
TTAATAGTGAGTACAATAATTAATATTGTTTTCCTGCAGTTTTTGTTCTCTGAACCTAAAATGGAACTTCAGGTTTTTTTCTCAGTGAATGCAATGAATAACAATGTCAAACTTTTTTTTCAATTACTAGGTTACTTATAATATATCCGAAACAATTTTTTAAATACACTTTTAATTGTGTTTTTCAATGATATCTGAAGTTAAAAATCGCGCTTTTGGCAACAACGTAACCGAGCCTACGAGGAGTAAAGGTGGGCCCAAAAAAATTATCTCACGTCACCGGAAATCCCAAGAAAAACATGGTCACCTTACTGTACGATATTTCTACAGGCGGTATATAGTCATTTATGGTACATGACTATTAGCACGGTGCAAAAGTTCGTTCTCTATATCAAACCAAAGCCTCTATTAAAACTAAAAATATATTACCCACATGTTTTTTTTAAAAATTAAACCCTTTGTCACTTTTCTGGTAAAAGTGCAAGCAGGTGTAGTAAAAAGAGACATTTCCGTACACACTACATCACCTGACAGTGAGCGAACGAATTATTGCCATGACCTAAACGTTCATTGCCCAACGTGTAAATACCCGTAACAAAGACCATTTTTAGGGACGAAAGAACACGCTTCCAGGCCGTTCGTATCTCGACAATGTAATAATAATTTATGCGCAAATTGAGGCCATGTATGTATAGACGCGTGATAGCCGCGTCGATAAATTCCGCATATTTTATTACGTTTACAATGCGGACATCCAGAACAAAATGGACGACTATATCGGTTGATTATTACTACGCGGAATTCTCAATGAAGATACGACACGGACAGATCTGCTGCTCGACGACGTTTCTCGTTTGCATAAAAAAAATCTAGGAATTAGTGATAAATGTCGTTAGACATTTATCTTTTCGCCATCAATCATACAGATGGAAATAGCCTACATCGTAAATAGCATGTTTGCTTAGTGCCACCAGATGTAAAGCTGCTTTATGGATGTTAATAATTTGTTTCTCATTGAGATGCTGAATTGAATTATCTATCCATTACTTGCTGCTTTCACTGTCTACGATATTTTTAAACGAAACGTATGCAAATGTTTATTTTAGAGTATTCGCTGCTGTTGATAAAAATGAGATTATTAGAACCGAAGTATCGAGGTCGTTTAATTTTTTTACTTAGTTATGCATTTTATGAAGTAAATTATTTAATAAGAAAAACCCATGTTTGGTGGCTACTAAAATTATTTTAGGAGTGGAGTATTTTCTCTTCTGATATTCCCCTGTCATTTTACCATATTTAGCCAAGACTACCAGTTAGGCAAGTGTCAAAAATAATTAATCAACATATATTAATTTTGTTTTGGCATTGCTTCTGAGAGTGGATATAAACGTTACTCATAAATTAATATTCATTTCCTAATAAGGCAGCATCAATTAAATAAATTTAGAAGGGAACATTTGAGTGGCTTTTAAAGCCATTAATTTTTACTCAAGTTTCCTCCCATAATTCTCTAACACTTTGCACAAGTTTATTCAATAAATCGACGATGATCCATCACGCGGTGTACGAGAAGCCCCACTTAACAATAAAGTATGTAAAAGGAATTCTATTTTTATCTGCAATGGTCTTGGAGAAAGTGGTTCGCGACATATCCTACAGCTCACCCTATACAATTACGCAACCTAATCCGACCTAATCTTATAAGCCGTGGCACAGTTAGCTTTAAACAAAGTTGTTAAGCGAACGAAAATAGGATTTCCTGTACGTCTTCGATCGATGAAACGTTTTGAAATGAACGATTCTATTCAGAGGGCGTTCACAGGTACATACACGCTTTAAGCACCCTCGAAGATCGTTAAAAGTACACTAATGACTTCTCTATCCAAACCTTTTACATTTGAATACCTTAGTACCTAAACGCTTTACTATTTCAACGTTTGGTTATCCAAAAGACATTTTTTCACAGAACGTTCCTCTCCTTTACTTATTATAGACATTATAATCGTCGAAATTAATTATTATCGAAGTGGTAAGACCGCTGATAAATTCTGGAGAACGTGTGGTACATAGCACTATAAATGCATTTGTCAAGAGCTTTCTAATTATTTACAATATTAGGAAGCAAGTTTATATTATTATATTTCGAGGCACAATAATATTTAATATATATTAATATAAATAAATAATACAAGTGCAATAAATAGCACAAGAAAACAATAGAAAAAAGTTCATATAAATATAGTTATGTCGAATTTCACCTTATTTCTGAATTTCAAAGAAATTTGTTTTATAGAAACTTCTATTCATACAGGGTGTTTCATCTGATTTTATCACCTGAAATATTTCTGCTATATTTAAAATTTCTGAGATATGTTTTGTTTACCAAAGTTGTATAGTATAGTGGGGGCCGGAGTATAGTAATAATAGTTGTATTCTGTTGGGTGGGGTTCGTGAGGTGAAATTTTTTTCTTGAAGTTTATTAAAGGATCTTTAGTGAACTCGGAAGACTTATTGTGGTAGGTCGCTGAATTTTATTTAAAGTAGCTATCGGGTATTGATATATAAAATACAGCATTCCATTTAAAAAAAAAAAACAAAGTTGACCTTTGCATCTCATTAATCCCACCCAACAGAATAAAATTATCATTACTACACGTCTGCCCCCACAAAATTACGCAACTTTTGTAGGAAACTCATACATGGAGTCTTAAATATAGCAGAATTATTATAAGCGATAAATTTAGGCGAAGCATCCTGCATAATGAACAGCTTTTTAATAATTTTTTTCTAGAATTGATATATTGTTTGCCATTCAACCGTATATATGTTATTAAAGTACAGTTATTGATCTCCTAAAAAATATTTTTTGTTTGTATATGTATATTCGTTTCTCGAAACGTTCAGTCTTGCGTCGATTTTGAGCGTTCGGCCCCCCTCCCCTTGTGGGACTGAAAAATAGGTGAGTATTAGTGAATTTTTTGCACGAAAACTGTTTTGCAAACGCGGGACCCTTACTCGTGAAACGAACTGTACTGATTAATGAAACGTTATGAGATAATACTCAGCTTACAAAATACTCAGCAAGGTCGTACGTAAGATATCCAGAATTATTTATAGCCAATCGGACGCCGATTTCATAAATGAGTCACTGGGACACAAAACACGGTAAAACTCAGAAACCAGGTCAAATTGCAAATATGTTTATACAAGCTTTTTTATTATTTTTCAATCTTGAATGCATCCTTAAAGTTTGACGCACTTGTTATATTTCACCCTGTGTATAAAGGTCACTTATTTTTAATGGGTTATGCCTAGTCATCTTTCGGAAAAGAACGCGGTTTTCGGGAATTTTTTGTGGAATATTTACTGTATATTTTTTCACAACTATTCGGTTATCTTAAAAGTACATATATGCAGCAACTCTCAGTAATTTTGTTTTAGAAAAACATTAAAAAATGAACGAATAACAGCCATTCTCGCGGAAGCTGTGTTGATATCGGTGAGCAAGATACTTCGGAAACCGCTGTATCGATTGGCGTAAACTTTTGCAGACTTCTTTTAGGAAGGATCCAATTACTGACACATTAAGCGTTATAGTTATGTACTTATAGAGTAAACGTATAAGTTGTCCTTGTTATTTATTATTGTTTAATACGTTTACTTGTTGAAAAAAAAATGGTGGGTCTTAAAACTTTGATTTTTATGAATAAATTCATCAATTTCAAAAATATATTTCGAGATCTATTACTAACACCCTTCAAATGTATTTGACTGATTTACTGACACTCCAATTACTGCTATGACAGTAATACCAAAGTGATTGAAACGCTTGTACCAATCACTGTCACCCAATTAATTAGTAAAAAGACTTAATAAATTGTTGAATTCGGATCTTTATTATTTTCTATCATGCTTATATTATTATTTAAAACATTAGATTTTGTTATGTTAATAGCTTAAATATTACAATTACAGCATTTTCTTTAACGCGTTGTTTTCTCTTTCGCTATTTAGTAATGAAGTCATCGTTTCCATTCTTCTAATATTCGCTGAAATTTTTTTTATCGATTTATTCAAATTAACGAAGAAAAAATTAAGTAGGCTTTTTGTATCGTATAAATAACAGTTTTAATTGTATGTTAAATTTTTTTATGTATCATTTTATAAGATTCATTCGTTATTTTACGTAAAACAGCTTAGGGAGACAGTAATTGGTTAGATGACAGTAATTGGGTCCTTTACCCTATATACCAAATATTAGTAGATGAAGGAAGGATTTTTTATTTTAACAAAAAGTCTATTTTTAATTAACATTTTGAGTCAAAAATCAACGTTTTGAAAAAAAAATTCGTTCATCTACTGAATTCAATCACATATTAACAGAACGTATTTGAATTTTTAATTTTAGATGATCAATTAATTTTCCATAACAAAATTACTGAGAGTTGCTACATATAAAAATAAGAATAAAAATAAAATAGAATTTTAAACGTGGTGGCGTTCTGTTATCCTAGAACCTCCCTGCCCGAACAGTCGTGTCTCTCTATTAGTTCGGATAACGAAGGTGCCATTATAGCTTGCAGATGGGCGCAACGGCGACAATACCTTTCACGGTTACAATGATTTTATTTAAACGGTGAATTTATTCCCGCCTTAATGAGCAGTGATTCAGCGTCAGCGATATTATGGTAATTTCCTCGATAATCGATTTCATGTTACTCCACGACCGTACCTGGGACCGCGATTTCACTTTTCCGTTCCTACGGGCAGACATGGAGGCCAATAACGCTTTTATCGCGTTGCAGCAACCGGCACGTAATCGCGGAGAACCACTGGCGCGATTCGACCGTTATTAACATATCGCGGGAAAAGGGAAAATAAGTGTTGAAATTCATCCGATAAGACCGTATCGCTAAACCAGCGGTGAACGATTACGCTGTAACACAGCCACGTAGCGTTAAACCCAATTAAACGGTCAACTGTCGGCCCTTCATTTTCTCTTCACGCTGAAACGTAACGACCGTGAAACTCAAGGAGGGTTTCTCCTTCGGAGGCCCGAAAGACAATGGGTGTTTTTTTTAGGAATTTATGTCGAATAACCTCAGGGACGAATTTGGAAATTTGAAGCCCCTAGGCTAACAAGATCTTACGCCCTTTCTGTGAAATATCAACGAATATTTTAATTTAAAAGAGTTGAGACAATTTTAAAGTTAATTCAATATGATGCCAATTCATGTGTGAGATATTTCCAATTTTCTACATGAAAAAAAATGGGAATTGTTTTTAAAGCTGTCTGTGTTTAAATATTTTTTAAATTCTTTCCCTCAAAATTTTCCGCCTCTCGAAATTGTCCATGTATAACGCACCGGGTGGATTATTCACAAATTATAAATACATGTTTATTGACTTTCAGACAATACTCGCCAAATTTGTAAGTTGTGTAGAATAATCAGTAGTAATTGAGTTTAAATCAAAAGTGATATTTTAAAATCTAATGAAGCTACCGATGCGAAATTTTCAGAGATTTTAAAGAATCTATTTCTTAATTGCACGAACTAAAACTATGCAATATCTACAATATTGCAGATATGGAATAAACATAAAGTGTTGAGAATTCACAAAATGACGGCATTTTAAATTTGAAGTCGTGTAAAAAATTTGTCGAAAATCGTGAAATTCTCGAAAGCAGCGATTTTCGACTTTATTCTGCGATTACTAAATTTAAATTTTAGGCATGTACACAACTTACTTCAATCTACAAACGGTTTTTTTTTTAATTTTCATTACAGGCTCACAAGAAAAAGTTGAAAGAACAACCTTTACTATTTTAGCCATCTGGACTTGTAAGTTTCAATAGCTGTTTCTTATAGATTTCGTATGCTGAAAACGAATCCGCAAACCGTTTGTCGCCATCGCCCCCAGTTTTTGAGAAATTCGATTTTAAAAAGAATGCAAATTTTCAACTGTGAACATTTTTTGTGTCGAAACAGTAATAGTTATTCGGTTTCTTGTTACGTCAAAATATTCTACGAACCCTCCTGAATGCAATGGTATAAGTTATTAGTGCATTATGAACATTTAAATATGTTTAAACAATAATCAAAGGGAAAAGGACACCCGAAATGCACCCATTTTTGCAGATATTTCAATTTATTTCCAAAACTAGGGAACTAGGAGAAAATCTAACTACTCCACGCGATGTAGCAGACATTTTTCCTTCAGAAAGCATCAACAGAAGTGGTAAGTCACGTTTTGTTTTCAATACAGAAGCGAAATAGTTTGGCAAAACGTGCGGCGCCCACAGTGGTGGTCACGCGCGTTAATCGATTATGTTACGCTGAGCGGCAGTGGATCGCGCGCCGCTATTGACTACCACTGTCGCCGCCACACGTTTTGCGAGATTATTTCGCTTCTGTATTGAAAACAAAAAGTGACCTACGACTTCTATTGATGCTTTCCGAAGGGAAAATGTCTGCTGCGTCGCGTGGAGTAAGAAAAAGTAAGAAAAAAAGTCAAATTTTATCGAACTGTGTTATGGATGTGGTGTCAGACTTTTACAATGAACTCTGCTTTGAACGATTCCATCTGATATCCAGATATGTATTACGTTTACTTTTGTCACGAAATACAAGACTGAATCAAAAGTTAATAGGTTCTGTTACAATTGCGATTAACACGCGAGCATTGTGGAAATGTTTTTGGAATAATTTTCGTACCGTTCCATCGGGACCGAGTTTTTCAGAAAAAAAAATCTCGACGCGATAGAAGTCAACAAGACGGAGTCATTAAAATCGTCAAAAAATCGTCGTACATTTGTTCCCCTCCAGTCTTTATCGCCGAGCGCATAGAATTTTGTCGCTGTTCGCGTTTCCAACGGAACTTCGAGAGCTCTGTTCGCGGCAACCACACGATCCTGCTCTTGATTTATCGCGATCGATATTTCACTTTTACATGCACCGCAATTGAATATTGTTATTTCCTAATGCGTGCGCAGCAAACATTCGTTTCACTTGCATAACATTGTTCTCTTCAAGTGTGAGATAAATAATCGTAAATGGGGGAGGAGAATTTTGTAGTAACAACTCCAGATCCTGTTTCCGTAACCTGAATCCGCCATATTCAGTCGCCTGGATTCGAGTTTTCGTATTTAAATGACACATGTAAATAGGAATAAAATATTCCAGAGATATTTAATGCTAGCAAAACAATTCGAGACGTTTAAATTAATAGTTGAAGATGTGTCTATATTTGTCAAAATCTAAATATGGATTATTTGACATTGAAGAATTTCCGCTTGAATAAAAAATTAACACTTGTTCGTGGATATCGCAGGCCTCTGAGTCAGTTTTATTTAAGGTACTGAGTAAGGAAGAATTAAATAATTCAATAAATAGCGTAAAATTGGAAATAATGTGTCACTGCCAATTACATGCTAAACAGTTTTTTTTCCCCAGAAACAAGTGTAATAGATGCGAATTGAGTTGGTAATGATATGTGGATTTGTTTAACTATGTAAATCAGTGTAGACTTGACTTAAACTTTGTTGGATTAAATGAAATTTAACATTTGCGTGTGATAATAATTTACCTTTGGTTATCACACTGGGTCAAAATGACTAAAAATTTGACTTTCAGGTAAAATATATTTGAGGCATCATTGGAAATTATTCTACTGGCGCGATGCAGTAGTAATTTCGTACATCATCTACAGGGGGAAACGCTTCCCGGGTGGGAAGAATTTTATTTTATTTTAATTAATGCAGCATATCTCAAGAGTATAGCCTTAAATTTTTAGCTAGAAATATTAAAAATTAAAAATGTTATGAATATTTAAGCAAAAAACTCTGAAACGCTTTTCCTTTCAAAATTTGGGTTAAACATGATGGTACTTTAAACGTTCATTTTCAACGATGAACATATATTCTAGAATATTCAAATTTTATCTCAATGGTTCAGCTGATTGAAAATTGGCTTGGGTAGAATTGATACAACCGAGGGTTAAAGGGAAATACGAGTTCATTTCATGATTACTATAATTAACGAACGATAATAATCAGTCGATTAAAACAAGAGTTACTAATTAGGTTACATTAATATATCAAAGCCAAATAATCGGGATCTGCAAAGTTTGCTTGACACAATTCCCAGACTCCATATAGGAAATAAGATTATTCGATCGCTCAATTATTCGAATAATGTTCCGGTCTGTTTTCACGTACGGTGGCCGTTGAAACAGCTTAATAATTTCACTTTCGTCGCCATGGGGTAATCATATCAGAATTATATAAGAGCGTGCGAAACGTGGTCGAAAACCGGTATGGCAGGACCATGACACTAATTTCAGCTTCTGCGATGCATACGAAGCAAACAGGAACGAACAAGTGTTAAACAAAATATTTGCTGCAGTTTTCATATACGACTCTATGCACTTGAATCGATTCAGGTTTATTGGAAGAAACCTGTAAAATTGACCTTGACCTTGAAATGTAAAAGCAAATTCTTTCTTTTTTGACGCGTGTGTACAGGGTGTTTAAAAAATCGTTGCTTGGCAATGATTGTGGCAGAATTAAAAAAAAATCAATTTTATAGGAAAATCAGTTTAAATTCCGCTTTTGATTAACAGTTTAATACTGATCATAGCTACATACTATTATGATTTGTTTAACTTATTCCGATTAAGGATCACAGACAACCATATCCGTTAAGAAATTCAACAGAATATCAAATCAACCGTAATCAACTCTATATTTTACACGTGAAAATGTAATTCTATCTTTTAAATTGTAACCTATTTTGAAACTAGAGATTAACTCGGCATTACACACTCTTAAAATACCGGTATTTTTGTATGGTTATGATATTACCTGAAAAAAAAACATTGAAAGCTACGAATCCCGGGCTTCACACAATTTATTTGCAACAAAATATTGTATTCTAAAAGAAATGATAGAAAATCCCATAAATTTCAATAGTATTGAAGACAATGAATGCATACAATAAAAAATGAATACTTATTCCACTATTCGAGAAAAGAGCATAACTCTAACACTTACAGCTGTAGGCAACAATCAATAATGTTTTAGTGTTGTTGAAAAAACAAGAAACTAATGATGTATATTTACCCTGAATATTTACTGAAAAGACTTGAATGCCTTGTCCCAAAGAAAAAGATTAAATTCTACTGTATAAATAGAAAAATATATAATTCAGCCTTGTAACGCGTATTTTGAGACACCCTGTAGGCTCGAAGTGATTCGATATGTCTTCCACCCATCACTAGATGTACCGTGTACGGGAATCAATTTGAAGAACCAGTTCCATTAATCGAAACGGATGAATCTGACTACCAAATCGGTGGTCCGAAAATGGCGTTCCCAAGGCACCAAATTATTCAACCGACGACAACAGCGCCCCGATTCACGGCCTACCTTTCTTGCTCGTTCGGCCAAATTCCGCGGCCGTTCATCACCCGAAAACGTTTCTGTCGATGCTTCGTCGCCGCGCGAATAAAATCCGTGACATTTCCATGTAACGATACTGACGCCAGCGCACCGACATTACACAGTCGAATTCATTCGTCAAATATCACGGGCGTATGGGCGATCATAAGTGAACTCGATGAACGATATCGCCCTCCCACATCCCTTAAAAATTCTACGCTTTTCCAACGCGCCTCGAATAATACTCGTCAATGAACGAGCCGGAAATTGACATAAACACGAGCTTTTCGTTGCCTATTTTTCTTCAGCACCTCCTTCTCTGTTCCTCCCTTTTTCGCCATTAATTCCAGCCCCTTGTTCCGTCGAATGGAGTGCTCGCATACAAGTGAATACTATAAATTGGGAAAACTTCTTTTCTTTATAACCAAAAAGCTTTATATTATACTTTTATTCAAATAAATTTTATCTTCTTTTTAACTGAAATTCATCATCAACAAATATGGCTTAAAAGTAGATTCAAACATTAACTAAGTATAGTTTCACTTTTGACTGTTTTATGACCGTTATTTTCTATACCCTTCGGATGCTCTTGCTTGTATACTATTTACCTCAGTCACTCTCCAACCGACTAACAAGACGCACGTCTTTAGATAACGTGCTGAACGTGTAAAAGCAAACGCAATATTTTCAATTCTTTCTTGAAAAAGGTCTAAATCGTAGACCGAAACGTCGAATAAATAATTGCACAACAGCTTTTATTAATTGTTTATATGACCGAACCTACGCGCCGATATCACTTTTTGGGTTTTTTAATAAATTGGGATCGATTACAAAAGGTAGTTTTTGGTGAATCAAAAGATGAGAATCAGTGGGTTGTGAATTTGGGGATGATTGAAATGTTGAAAGAGAGATCTTAGGTTATTCTTAATATTATGGTATCAAGTTGTTTGATAACGTAATATTAATGAACGAGTAAAGTAATTTCTTAAGAAGGAATTCTTCTGTGTTTGATAAAATGTTCTAAAAACGTGCTAAAGTTTACGGTATGCACCTTTGATCACTTCTGATGTTTCATTGGTCCGCAGGTGGGTACGATAATTCGAACATCAAAGGCGCTTGACGAAGGAAAAGAAGAAAAGAAAAAGCAAAAGAAGAAAAAAAGAGGCAAACAGATGCAATGAGGAGAAGAAAAAAAAAGAAAGAGCAGATGAGAGAGAAATCTATGAAGCCAATAAAAAAACAAATGAGAACCCAATGAGACCAATGTGCACATGAAACTCATCCTGCCCCAAGACAATATGTCTTTGATTTTGATATGTTGACAGATGGTTTTAATAAAAGTGATTTTAAAGTAAAAAATATACAATTTTCTTTTATATTCAGCAAGTGATCAACTCCTGTAACTGGACCGCTCAACAACTATGCCACGACCGATCAATAACTACAATATTGAGTTATGTTTCTTTATAATAGCATAACATCGAAACTATAACTTCATTTATAAAATTTAAGTTACTTATTCCATAGCGTTTACCTAAACTGAAGCTCTTAGGTGGTCAACTACTGTATCGTTTACCCTATAGGGTTCTAAGCTATACCTTCGGAACGCTGCCACGCATTGTACACTTTGTTCCAAAAATCTCCGTGTTATTTAACAGCATGAACAACAATTCACTTTAAACACACGAAGAATAATAGACGATAATTAATTAACTCTCAGACCTATATTTCTCAAGAGGAAATTAATAAGCGAATCTTATGTTGAACTCTTGGCTAAGCAATTGACTGTGCTATCAGAAGTCCTATTTAGCATGACACGTTGCACGTGAGTTATGCGTGATATTGCTCCACCACCTTTTCGTAGGCAAACACTTCTTGAATGAGTGATTTCCTAATAAATGAGAAGTCTTGCAGGATCTATTGCTCAACCTGCGCGATCTCCAGATCTGAATCCGTAGGAGGTTTATTTGCGGGGCCATCTCGCGAGAATTCTTCACAGAAGACTCATTGAGAGTGTACTTCGTCAATGCATTCAACTAGGTTGCCAAAGAATTAGAACACCTGGGACTTTCAAACGCACGAGAAGA
Organism: Andrena flavipes; assembly: GCA_963971345.1. Taxonomy (NCBI): domain Eukaryota; kingdom Metazoa; phylum Arthropoda; class Insecta; order Hymenoptera; family Andrenidae; genus Andrena; species Andrena flavipes. The sequence goes on from OZ020482.1 coordinate 14,113,200, forward strand.
TTTATGACGAGATATTCACTGGCTTGCATTCAGGTGCAATGTGGTTAGATGAGGCACTTGATACAAAGATAAACAGATATAAGTTGCTCCAACTAGAAAATGGTTGAATTTCGAAATTTATACACAATTCTTATTGTTTTCTTTTTGATACTGTATCCATCCCAGTGAGGACATGTGGAGTTGAAGGTGGAACAGGAAAGGAAGAAATGAAGGTGAAGTGTGCGCTTCGTCTTAAGCACTCCAGTGAATATATTATTATACAGAGTGTCCCAAAATTCAGGAACTTCCTTTAACATACAATGTCCTGATGCAAAAAGGCACCAAAAAGTCCTTTACCGTTTGGGAATCCGAGGCTTCATTCTCGAGATATTAACAGTCAAATATTAGCGGTCCAAGTTCTGGGCCGCGCAGTTTAAAGCCGAGTCAGCTGAGCGTGGAGCTGTGACTGCTCGCACGCACACGCAGGAGGCACGCGTAGATACAGACCCACGTGCACAGCACAACCCTGGAAATGAATTAGCACGGTCGACTCTACTGTGTGTGCGGCTCTATATTCCGCGCTCAGATGCTCGGCTTTAAACTGCGCGTTCCAAAACTTGAACCGCTAATATTCAACTGTTAATATCTCGAGTACGGAGCCTCGGATCCCAAAACGGCAAAGGACTCTTCGATGTCGTTTTGCATCATGATATTGCGTGTTCTAGAAACTCCCTGAATTTTGGGACACTCTGTATAGTAAGGCTTACCTAGCTGACTCTGCCTTAGACGCGGGGATGTTAGAATACATTCTGTACAGTCCCTACTCTTTTTGACAGGTCAAGTTGCTCGAGTAACTGTGTTGAGCTAGGTGTAGTTTTTTTTAACCATTGTTACGTTCTGAACATAATTTTTGAATTTTTATAGTAACAATAACTTCAAATTATTGCACAACAGTCAGTCTATATCATAATTTTCATAGTATTGTATCGAAAACATTGTGAATGCGACTGTAAGGATGATAATACAAATAGAAAATCTGTGAAAGGAAGGAGAGACACTTTCTATACATACAAGATCTTTCAGAAACCATTGGTTAACGTAAAGTGGGCGTATTTGGTTGCATATTTTAGAAACTATTAGAGCTAGAAAAAACGGTTCAAATTTTTATGTTCACATATTAATCTATTTTTCCGTATATTTGTGTGTGAGAACTATAACCCGAGAGGCGCTGTATACCCAAATAGAGAATACAGATAAACTCGGCTTTTAATTTTTGCATTATAAGTTATATTTGAAAATTTCTCGCATTTGCAACGCGGAGTCCTTGAGTGCGTATAATCACTGTTACGAACGTGGAACACCTCCGGTTCGACTTGTGAGTGGAAAAACAATGGATTATCTTGCCAAATCCTTTACTCGAAATCTACAAAGGGTGTTTCTAGGTGCCCTCCTTCCATTTCCATACACGACTGGCATCTTACAGAGTCCTAGTACCTCTACAAACTTTTCACGTAATCCGAACTCACAAAGGTGTTGGTGAATCTTCTTAAACAGTATATGAGAGACAACTCTCCGATTGGAATACTGTTCCATGTAAAGACGTTGCGCAGCTGTAGCATTTCCATAGGCAAGGCCATACATAAAATGCGCATCTGTTATAGAGAATACTTTCAAACAATGCCACCATTGGACAGACGTAAAATCACTGGTTGCAGAGAACGACTGACTGCTTTTGCATATTGAAACATATTGGTTTTATAAAAACCTTGGACCATGCAACCAATTGGTTACAAGTTAAAATCAACATCTGCTGAATGCAAATTATATGCACAAATTTACGAATTTTCTTTTGCACATTGTTATAGAATCCTGTCGTAAACAAATCGACACAACATCCATACAAGCCTACTTTAATTGTGCGTGTTACTGTGGGTTTAACATCCTAAGCAAACAATGGCGTTCTAAAAAGATTGATGAGATAGTTCTTCGTTATGAAGCATGCACGAAAATAGACACATGCCACATGGAACATCTTTTATAGATATCGAGCTAAAGATCTGGGAAGATAATACTTTTTATCAATCCTTTTAACACAAGGTATATTTTACTACTGGAGTCAGTGTTGGATTAACCAATAAGTAAAATAGGTCGAAAGGCCACCATAAACATTTTCTGAATTTTAAAATCTAACTTTTATTAGAATTTTAGTCAAATTATCAAAAATGCCTAAGAAATCGTACATTGCATTGAAGCGATCACCCTGTATAAGGGAGCCTCGAAATCTTTATGCTAGGGGCTTCTAAAGGTCTTAATTCGGCCCTGACAGGAATATAATTGTATATCTAGGCTAAAGTACAACAGATGTTTGTTCTAATACTTGTATCCTGTCGTTTAACAATCAGAACCCAATTCCTGATCAGTTTAGTATATAAATACCAAATAATAAGTTTATCACGATACAAATTTATTCCAAAAAATAATTATGAAGTATTTTTAATTTCATAGTAAAATGTTTTAGGTCGATCAGAATCTGCTCCCTTTGCCTCTTAACACTTGGTATGCGGGTATGCTTCGCCGCCGACTTACGCCTGTAGCGGACGTTTTTTAGCGAGTATCCACCACAAATCTACTAAATACGTATTTTTACGTGACCCGCGCTCCAGTGACAGACTGCGAAAAACGTAAAAATACGTTGCCCGCATGCCAAGTGTTAAGTGATCAGGAACTGGGTCCTTGACGATATTGTCGAGCATTTTAGCGAATATACTTTACACTTTTTGACTTAAATCCTGGATGTCTGCTTCCTTTACTTCGTTTGATGAGTACTATCTACTATATTTTTTTTAAACACCCTATACACGATGCAACACCAATTTACTTATTTTTCCCTCACAAAAAAGAATCATCCTCTCATGCAATAAATCGAATAGTTGTATAATTCAATAATCACCGGTAACAGTACGTATACAGTATATCACATCATTCGCAAACAATAAGGAAATACAACTTCCGTCTCTCTTAATATCCCCTTGGTACGATCTCAGCTGTTCAAAGTCCTTCCCCGCTGCAATCAATTTCTACAGGGAAAGAGCGATCTGATCGCAGCGAGGTGCCAAGCAGGAACGTTAGCCGCTAGATCAACGCGAAAACCGACGACTATCTGTATCCGGTTAATTGCGTAATCCCAGCAAATTGTGAACGTGGAGGGGCAAAGCGGGGTTTTACTTTCAAAGGTCGGTTCTGGTAACCGGTACCAAGGTCGCCGCGTAACAATTTCGATTCGCGCGACGATCACTTTCACCACCGAAAGGCGCTCGATGGTTGAAGGGAATGAAGGGAAAGAATCGAGGGAAATAATGGTGGCTGGGTCGAGATCGTGTAATTCGTTATACGGAGCGAGTAAAGGCGGGTTCACACATCGCTGCTCGGCATGGATAGTGGTACAACTGAACAAAAACATTAGGTTAACAAATTCTATGATCAGCAATCAAATATTAAATAATCAAATGCAGATTTTAAATTGATTCTCCTTTAAAATTTACATTCTTTAAGTTTTGCCTCTATAAATGCTAAACAGTGACAGACGTTTTCAGTAACTAATGTTGGTAACTGACACGTGTATACGAAGCCTGAATTGCTCCATTAAAAACGGGGAAACGATATTTTTAACCACTGACACCGACGGCACTCAACTGATACGTGTGAATCCGCCTTAAAGCCGCTTTTGGTGAATAGGCAGCAATTTTCGGTAATCGCCGATTGCGCGAGTCGACGGTATCGTTATTCAAATCTGCGTTACATGTCTGCTGCCAGTGGTTGCAGCGGAAGGTAGGGCTTTCGGGATTAAAAGTCGTCGGGCTGAAGAGAAAAGAAACTGGATCTGTTATCGAAGAGAGAAGATTTTCGCCTGAGAGGAGCCGGGGTGTAGACAGAAGAGAAATTCGAGATGGAATCTGTGTACAGGGTGATTCTAGAAATTGGGACAAACTACTGTAGCTTCTTTCTGCGCGGCGATATGAAAAATTGATGGGGAGACAAGTTGAATGTTGCGACGTGGACTATTGTTTCATGAAATAATTTTTATCTTGGGTGCAACTGCGCAAGTGTACGCGGTACTTTGTTTTAAGGAATCTCTGTACACTTTAATGGTTCAAGAAAATCATACTTTTTTGCACCTTTTGAGTAAGTATGAAATATACAGACATTTTTTACCACGTTTGTTACTTCATTTTCCTCTAAATATGTACTCGGCTTTTTAATGTACTTTTGTTATCGAAAATATGTGCCAAATGTGTTTTGATGCGGATAACTTTTAAAGTCGAGATATAAGAAAACTTAATTAAAAGAAATCATAAGAAAACTTTTGAAAATTCAAATGTTAAAATTCGTCTTTCGTGCATTACTATTTAAATGTCAGTATTAACAACGAAACGAAGTAATATTTAAATATAATTTGCAGGAATGAACGGGCACAGCAGCATATTCATGGACGAATTATATCTATTTCGTTTGTGCACGTTCAATTTAATTTTAGCGAGGAGCAATACATAGTGGCACTCTCGTTTTATCCGCGCATACAAGATATTTAACGAATCGAGCAGGCTCAGCAAATTGTCAACAAATTGTACGATGATTCTACGGCATAAAAGGTTAAACAATTCATCGGACATACAATTTAAAACCCGTCGATAATATAATATACATATACAATCGAACTGACAATGAAAATCATTTTATGTACCTCTCAGTGTGCCCCTTTTCAAGTTCGATTCAAACGATCGAAGCAAATATAATTCTTTTAATAAAAATCAGCAGAATTTATCCGTAAAACGTGATCATATGGTGTATAAAATGAATTTTCATGTCCAAATAAGTCGAAATTGTAGAATAACTTACTTCGAGCAGGGTGTTCTAGTCGAGGATATTGATTTCAAGGTAGAATCGATTTTTAATTAAATGCATATGTACCCGACGGAGTTTCGAACTCGAAGTTCTCGAGAACCAGTTCAAGCGATTTGCTCAAAAACAGAAGCTCATACAAACAAATTTTACCGTACAATTTCGATTTAGTTTTGCAGAAAGAATCACTGTCCCGACCACTCTGCATATTGATTTTAAAAATCGACTATATATACAGGGCGATTCTTATAACGTAACCGATGGAATTATCTCGAGAAATTATTCGGGATGAAAAATGTAGATGGAGATATTTCGAGATCAACTCAATTTTTTTTTAAATGGGATTTTATATTTTTTTTTCTACAGCCTAATAGAGCTTTTTAAGACGAATTCAACGACCTATCCGTAAGTCACATATCTTCTTATCTCGTGTAAAAAGGGTCAAAACATGTAAGCATTGCGATTGTCCTTTCATTTCACTGTCATAAATTAGTTTCTATTAGCACAGCTGTTATATCAACATTTAATTCTTTAATCTCTTACGAATACAAGCTATTCTCTAATTAACCGCTGGCAATCGAGCTACACGTGCCGCGAATAGATATTCTCTCGTCCCACATGAAGAGGTTGAGTAGTGTGCTTACTCTTATCCGTGCTCAAGGGCCTTCGCCATTGTAATATTTCTCGCCGCTCCATTCGCTAACCGCCAATTCAGAAAACTCTTTAAATTCCCCACCAAATAATACAAGCTTAGACCTCGAGTCGTTCATTTTAGCCAGCCATTTTTCGAGCAGACCTAGAGCCCCGTTGCTAAAGCGTAAAAGCTTCGTCAATTTTTTATTTACAGCAGTCCTCACGAAATTCTCCGAAAAAAAAAGGAATAACAGAAGCAACGGTGTGCAATTAAACAGACTTTGCGTCTGCGTAACACGGTCACACTTTAATCCGGCGATCGCCACTTTTCCTGAACATCTCCCTGGCAAATATAATCTCCCCGGGAAATAATCGCGGGAACCGGTATCCTGAATTAATCCCTTCAGCAGAGCGTGGAATTCCGCTCGAAAGATGCAATTAGAACGCGCTTTTAATTCCGTCCTGTCTAATAGTACATGAAATATTTAGAGCATTGGGAAAAATTTCATTCCATCTCCGGCCATCGGGTTGCAAAGGGCGAAAAAGGAGGAAATGTACCGCGAGACGGAGCGCGCGTGAAATGCCAGCACGTACGGGTCCCTACGCGGACACTGTTGCTGCTGTTATTCGCTTTATTCATTTTCCGTGCGGCAGCCGATAATGTTAAACGAGAGATACCCGGCGACCTTTGCCCACTGCAACGTCGCCAGGGACCATGAAACATTCAGTGGAACCGTCCGGATTTTTGTTTCGCCCCAGCGGAACCGGTTCTGTGTTCCGAGAACGCGTGGCTACCGTTTAAAACAACTCCGAGTAGTCGTTGCGAATTCCACGCGACAACGTCATCAATCTTTCCCATCAGGGGCGGCTTCTCTGTGTTTCTTCTTCATTGTTTCCCTCCCCGTCTTCTTCTGCTTCTTCTTTTCGAAACTTGTCGTAACGGTATGCAGATATATTCATGAAATTGCTCCGTGGAACGTGACCAGAAGCTCCGCGGAACTGGCCAACAAATTGCAGATGCTCGTCTCGAAGACTATAAAATCAATTTTCCGTTACAGAAGGGAGAGGAAGAAAAAAGAGAAGAGCTGGGCGGAGGGGGGCGGGGGGCGAAAGAGATCTGCCCGCAGTTTCCGCGACGCCGCAGTAATCACGACCAGCTAATTAGGGCGGTAATTTCTGCTAATTGCTTTCATTAGTGTACCGCCGAACTACTCGTCTTCTTTATCGCGGATATAATTTTATAATTACATCGATTTAACGGCATGATGTTTAGAACTCTCTGTGGCTGCGGTCTCGATCGGTCTGCTGGGTATTGTGGCGGGAAATTATGAAAAACAAGACGGACTCGAAATGACGGATAAAATCTTTGCAGACATATGGACGGAGTATTCGGATATCAATTTTATTTGCTGGGGGGACTGTTCGTGCAAAAGTAGTCCAGAAATGTGGAACAAAGCTTTCTCATATGTGGTCTCGTTTACGAGAAAATCGAATTTGATAATTCGTTGGGTACACGTGCAGTTGACTGACAGTAAGAGTCGACTCAATAGACCTGGGTACACATCACTGCTCCTAATCCTGGCTGTCAACAATACCATAACTTGTAGCAATATCATGGTTTGTTTGCTACAGTTTCCATTACGGCTAACCATCTGTTTGAACTATTAGTATTTATGAAGCTATCGTGACAATATCTCATCGGTTAACGCAACTGCCATTTGTCGTGTAATTTATGAGCGATAACGAAATACTTTTAGCAATTCCTAATTTGGTAAAAGGAGTACGTTATTGAAATTTATTGTGTTACTTTGAAATATATCGGGTATATAATTTTTATTAAATACGCATTGTTGTTTGATCGAGTGCACACGCGCTTGACGAATCTTTAAATTCTATTTTTTCGGAGATGAAGTCGCGTAAGAAAAAATTTCTTTGCATTTTTTTATATATTTTCGAGTTACTTCTGCATGAGCAATCATTTCCGTTTCAGTTACACCACGAATTTTGATACACTCTGTGTATTCCTTTTTATAGTGGAAAATAAAAAAATTAAACAGAATGAAATAGCTATGTTATACTTCGTGATTTTTTTCAATTCAATTTCGACCAATCGGAATACAGATTGAAAATGATTAAAAATGATTAAAGGGTTACAAAGTAAATTAAAGTGGTCCTATTACTGGTTATATAAAGGATAGAATCCTATGATACATGAAAATATTTGCGAATTTTACATTTTCGAAAACGTTGATCTTTCAATGTATTTGTACTAAAGTACATAGAGGTTTTTAATCTATTACGCAAACAGCATTTAATTTATTTCAAATTAGTATTTATTAATGTAATAACGGAAAATATAAACTGTTCCTTTTAACTTCGTACAAAAATATATCTCGTAAACTCTTTTAGAGTGTCTTGTTGTTTCCTTTATACATATTGCCATCTCTTTTCTATCTTTTGATTTTCAATTTTTCCTTCTCCTTCTCTTATTTCTCCTCTTCTTTTCTTGTATAAAAATGTCTCTGTAGTAGTCAACTTCTTTGAGTTTTCTATCTTTTGATTTTCAATTTTTCCTTCTCCTTTTCTTATTTCCCTTTTTCTTTTCTTGTACAAAAATTTCTCTGTAGTAGTCAACTTCTTTGGGTTTTCTATTTTCTATTTTCCAAAACATATTACAAACGTGTGGCATTTCTTATTAATATTATTAATAATCATAAACATTTCAGATACTAAACGCAAAAATCATAGCTTAATTGCAATTTTGATGCATCTATCTTCCACCACAGTTTTTTGGTATTTTTGAGTTGACACCACAACTCAATATATTAATGACAAACTATTATTAACATTAACAGTTAGAAGACCTGCGTGTTACGGCAAGTCCGAGAGCCGGTTCGGGATCAAGTGCCCGTATCGGCAGTCCGAAAACGAAGATGAAAACGGAAAAACAGAGAAAAACATAGGGAGGGTGAACAGAAAGTGTGAGGAAATAAAAGTACTTCGGCTCGCAAAGGTCTGGTCGCCAAATGTTCCTGACGATGACCAGGCCTGTGTGAACCCTTGAAACCAGATGCAAGAAGAAACGGCTGGAAGTAATAAAGAGGTATCAAGGAGTAGAAAAGTGAAAGTGAGAAATACCTCTAGAAACGAAAAAAAAAACTAATATCACACATCTGGCAAAATATGTTAAAGGAGTAGTTCGAAAAATTTCTGTTATAAAATACGGGTTAAGAAATGTATGTGTAGAAAATGTTTTTTGTCATCACATATTACAATTTCAAAGAAACAGCTTCAAAATCTCATTATTACTACGAATTTTACATTTAGATCATTTTGCACACCGTCTACACGTGTGCACACTCAATGTCACGTTAAAAATTTACATAAGCATGTGATTTTCTTCAAATAACATTATTCATGCAGAATACCCCAGTGTGTCTCATTGAAAACACAAAGCATGTTTGCGACAAATTACCATTATCGCTGCTTTGCCTACTCGCAGCAGAGGCCCAGTAATTTTTCAAGCGATAGCGCGACGCTACCTAAAGTGGCGATACGTGTACTCAAACACATCGCAATAAAGCATCGGAAATTCGAGAAATTTCGACGACGACGACAATCGGAACGCGTATCGCCACAGGAAACAACAATCGGTCTACCGGTGTGTACATTCTGTACAACCGGTTCATTTAATTCGGCTCCCACTAACACAAACGGAGAGTGAGCCTCCAACTTCACGCGACTGGCGTCCGTTTCTTGAACATTTCTATAATAATTCGTGAACATTTCTTCTCGTCTATTTACGCCTGTTTCCATGTGTGTAAAGGGGGGGGGGGGGCTAGGGGGCTGCAGCCCCGGGCCCTACTTCCTGGGGGGCCCGTTCTAAGGGATTAGCTCACTACCCCCTGCTGTTCAACCACCGGGGAGGGGGGCCTCGAAGGTTTGATAGCTTCGGGCCCCAAAAATCTTAATCCGAGCCTGATTCTAATGGGAGCAAACTGTTTGCTTTATTCCTCCCAAAAAATAGAAATCTAATCTAATGGTGATGTGTCTGGTCATCCAGGTGCCCATTTTACTGGAGCATCTATCACTGTGTTCCCCGACCTTTTTCGCGTCACGATTCCCTTTTATAGTATTCAAATAACCTGCGAACCCACCTATATAAGGTAAGGTACATTTAATAACGTAAAAAAAAAACACATTAAAAATAGGTATTTCAGAATATAATTCTAACTAAATAATAATAAAAAATAAAAAACGTACCGACCCTCCCCCTCCCCGAAAACACTTTGCCACCCACAGGTTGGGAATCACTGATCTATCAGGTTAAATTACGCTACGGGTTGTCATCTCTGGTTACTTCTTTGAAGTCTTATCTCATTACTAACAAAATTCCCCTGAAGAGATATTAAGGGGGTAAGTAACCCTAAAAATTTTCAAAATTTCGATTTTGTGATTTTTGCATATTCCGTTAGCTACATCTTTTCTACGTATTTTAAGCGTAACTGGGCCCCGAAATTCAAAAAATTGAAGGAATCACAGCCAAAAATGTACGAGCCTGCACACGAGATCGCATAACGACACAACTGCATATCCAACTGTAAACGTGATTTCCCAGAAACTACGTTTTCCAAAACGGTGAACATCAAATCTCGAAATCCGCTCCAACGATTTGAATGAAAATTTGCAGGGAGGTGCAGAAAACTATTCCTCCCAAATTTGTCAGGAGCATATTTTCAATATAAATTCTAAAAAAAAAGAAAAAAATATAAAAAATATTTTTCCCACAAAAAAGCATAAAATCGTATACAGTAACAAAAATTGTATTAATTTGTTTATCAAAATTTTGCTAGTGACACAAGATCGGCGCTGTCTTACAGATTCTAGAAATGCTTTTACATACTTTGTGTTTTAGGTACTTCACCTGTTCGATCTCACATTCATATTTATAACTTTATTTCCTGTAAATATATTTAAATCTTTCTTTTTGTGCATAAAGTCAACGAAACGACGATTAAAAATTAAAACAAAAAATAACTCTATATTCGTTTATTATTTCAGAATATACGTTTGAAAAAGGAGCCTGATTTTAGGCTGTTGAGGGTTACCTACCCCCTTAAGGACTCCATGAAAACACATTTCACCCCTTTTCACCACCCCTTAGAGGTTGATTAAGGCCAAATCCTGAAATTGTTTTTTAGGCATTTGCGCGGGTAACCTTTTGTAAGTAAAAACCAAGTTGACCCGTAATCGGGCCAAAGAAATATTAAGGAGTCCGTGAAAACACACTTTACTCCTTTTCACCCCCTTGGGGATGGAATAAAATTAAGCTCAGGTATAGTAACTGCATACTCGCTGTACCTCGCCTTTTACGATAGTAATGAAGACGTTTAATAATAATAATAATTTTAAAAAATCCCTTCTTATCCAGCACCTACGTCGCAAAAGGTACAATACCCTCCGAATTCCATGTTTCTATTATCAGCGGTTTGGGCTGGACAGTGATGAATCAATGACACAACGATTATACATGTGTAAGTATAAAAGATAGAAGAAGACTCGGTTTTCGATACAATGTTTATAGAACATTCCTTTTCTCATTTTACCCCCTAATCACCTTCTCCAAGGAGACCAGTGGATAACCGGACACCCTGTATAATACCATATTCGCGGATGAAGAAATATTATACCGTAGATGTGTTCACGAAACAGCCGTCAACTGCGCGAAGTTGGGTCACTCCTACGTAGTGCCTCCGTGTTCGCGGGGCAAAATCGAATGAGCCGGTTGTACAACGAACTCGCGCGGGAGTACTGCAGGAGCACGAGGGTGTACCGGAAGTTACGTTTGACAGACCGCATGTAAGCGGAATACGGACATGGTCGCGCGCGAATCCATGTAATTTTATGTTTGCGCTTGTTGAACCGTGATCGGCGTTTCTGCGGCGGCCTAAGCGGCAGAACCGCGGTCATTTCGATCGCACCAGTATTAGTGTATTCAGTTAATTCTATGTTATATCCTCGCGAATATCTGGTCCGTGCTAATTGATCCCGCGGCGACCACTGCCACTAACAATAAGCTTCGGCTTAGTATTGTTTTATGGCGCTGAGTGTTGCAGCAAGTGCGTCAAAGATGTCGATTTCGGATTAATGTGATCAGGTTTCTGGTTACATTTTCAAGAGGAGTAGACGGATGCTCCGGGGTGCGCTTCGCTGCTTCGGCATTTGAGAAGATGAAGGTGAGAGATTGGAAACGGGACGCGTCGATGGCAGCCACTTTGTGATATTAGGGTTGGGAGGAGAGGATGCTAACGACGTAAGAATGGCCAATTACGCGCAGCAGAGGGATATTAAAGTGTTCTTTATATAAGTAAATAAATAAATAAATAAATACTTGCTAAAATATGAAGCTATCCTTTTTTGTATGATAACTTTTACTTCTGATCTATCTCAACTATTCTTGTAATGGCTTAAGATTTCAGATTAACGTTACTGTCACTCTATTACGTGGAATATTCCAAGAGGTATACACAGGATACTCTGTTTTAAAGTGGTGAGTTCAGATTTTTCTGCAAGATTTTGATTTGCTTCTTGTTCAAATTCGGGCGAAATCTAATAAATATACATTCGCAAAGTATCCCTTTTGGCAATCATAATGTATGAATACTTCAGTGCACATTGAATTTCTTTTCCTTGAAATTCCGGAGGAATTTTTTAGAATATTAAGTAATGAAGCTTGTTTTCTTATAAACAAGTCATTTGCAAGTCTATAGTAATTTTATTCAAAGTATTTTTTACGTACTTATATATTTTAGTTTTTCTTTCATTTTATTCAGTTATATGTGTCCATAATTGAAATAGTTCCATTGAAGAGTTCCATTGTAGAGGCGTACGTGAAACGCAACAGCTCTTCATTGCCATTGTTACCTAAATTAGTTATACAACTTAAATCCGGACGAATCCGGAACCAATCTTTTTTGCACTGTCATCACAAACCTTTATCAAATGTAATTTCACCAACAAAAGCAGTGAGCAAGCCTGAGCAGTATAACAAACTCGTTAATGAATGTTAATAACTATGCAAATATATATGATGAAAAAGTAAAACCTTTTGGAAAGTGTAGTATATACCTATCGAAAAAGCTTCCATAATGCAAGAATTCACAAAATTTCTTTAGAACATGTAGGAAACTCTAATAAGCTAACGATGTTCCAGAGGACGGTTCTTATCTCTTATCTTTCGACGAAGCCTGTGGCTTCATGAGTGCACAAATGAAAAAAAAAGAAAAATACCTCGAGCATCAAAAATTCTACGATTTACGCAATATTTTTTACGTCCGGGTTTTGGGGCCAAATACAGCACTGTGTTTTTAAGTAGAAAACAGTTGAGCAGGTTTAGGGTCAAGTGAATCACCGTCATGTCCGCATTTCTACTCACCAAAATTTTAGTAATATAACGTTGTAAAATCATACACAAAAAGAATTATGTAATTCAACCTATAATCTATACTATAGTTGATTTATTCGTTATTTTAAGTAAAATAGCTTAAGGTGACAGTAATTGGCTTTTTTACCCTATTATGTCAGCAGAAATTGGTACAAATAGTGAGTAGAAATACGTACATCGCTATTTTTCGTGAGCAGAAATACGGACATTTAAAGCATTGTGTTTAATAACAAATTACTAATAGTTAAAGATCTTGAAATATTTTTCTTAAATAGTTTTCGACTTGGTTGATTTATTATAAAAGAATTAATCAATTACTCTGCAACTTTTGATCACAAACAAATTTTTTACATCTTCTTGATGACGAATATCTTCTTAAACTTCTTTAGAGTGTATTTCTCTATATTCAAACTCTATTATCTAAAATTGTAGAAAATTGAACGCTCTTTTAATATTATTTCAACGAAATTTCGATAGGGGTACCATTTTTTAGAAATTGTCCAAATTCAAACCACTGAAGAATTCTAAACTTTATCCACCCTTTTCTGTTGTCCGATTGCAATAATCAGGGACTATTTTTTATGAAATGGAACCATATTAGGGGGTGAGAGCAAAAGGAATTGCAGCTTGAAAATAAGGGCCACCCTAATCTCTTCGTGAATTATAACAGTGGAGAAAAGAATAACAGTTCCCACGAATATTTCCAAAACCACAAAACCGCAAAAACTTAATTGTTATTGCTTTTTTATAATATAAAAGTGTCTGCTCGTTACGAAATACTTACCTATATAAATTGCTAAAAAAAAATTCAATATATAATCTTCAATATCTTCAAAACACGTCCATAAGAAGCCACGGCTGGTTGAAGTGCCACGAAGTAACGCTAGGAATATCAATAGACAGCTTGCTGTCTTTTCATAAGAATCGAACGATTCTCGTCTACGCGCAATATAGTAAAAGTACTCCTCAGAGATATCAGTCTTCAGAGTTTTTACCTTTACGTCGATCTTCAAATGGATTGAATTTTTTTAACAGTAGCCAGGTGGTGTGCATCATATTGTTTTCTACTTGTAAACCGAGCAATAGTGAGGTTTGTACGCGGAGTTAAGGGAAGGTGGAATGGCAAATGAAACAGTACGTGGAAGATCTTTAATTACTCTCAATAATGATGATGCCACCCTATCTAATCATTATCCCCACGTTTTGAGCAACGGAGACCTCACTGTTGCTTGGTATACCTACGCAACAGTAAATTTTTCCACATACCTTGCACGCTCGAGTGTAAACTATCGAAGGGGTTGGTTTTGAACCAGCCAGGCCAGCTCCAGATTGGATTCTCAGCGCTCTCATCGAAGCTCAAATCAGAGAAATCGATGACCGGTCTTAAGAGGCTGTCCTGCTTGTCAGATCCCAGCACCAGAACGGTGTCCACATTCTTATTTTCATCGCTGTCATCATCGCGCAGGCCTGCAAGAAGAAATGAATTCATTGTCACGAAACCATATCATTCATAAGTAATAATTCCAGAGTCCTCGTAGAAAGCACTGCAAGTGCCAAAGTTAAAAGAAAGAAAATTATCGGAAAATGTTCTTTCCAATGGTAATCCTATAGTATAAATCAAATTTGTATGCCATTTCCCTTTGTAAATAAGTTAACAATAGTGCTAAAAGATGTAGGACCAACGCCACTTCGCTAGAAAACAATGTGAAATTCTAGGCTACAAATACAATTGTTTTCTTCATGAATTTGGATACTTAAGCATATTTAGCAATCAGAACAAATTAAATTTCGTAAATAATTTAAAATTATTTCTCTCTCCTGAACGATTTGATTTTTGGCACTTACAGTGTTTTTTACAAGATTGATTATAAGTATCTATTGATCTTGAGTTTGCGTAGAGGGCAAAGGGACGGAAATAAATACATCTTATATTTCTACTCACTTACGCGACCCCCTCCTTATTAATTGTAAATAATAATAGTAATTTTGCAATACTAGAGGTGTAATACAGTATTTCACCCAAGGTTGATATTTGAATAATAATTGCGTGGGATCGTTCGCGGTAGAAGCCTAATTATTTCCCGTGGCATATATACGGAAAGTAGTCGATATACAGGGTGTCTTAGAAATAAGCGATTCAAAGTTTGGTAACACCTTGAAAGCTTATTTCAAGTACCCTGAGGGTAAGAGTTACAAATCCTTACAAATTATAGACAATTTTGTAGTAATAATATCACAAAATTTCCAAATTTCTCCCTTCAAATTAAATAATTCCTCTTGCTTCCTCGGCAGTTTGAGAAACAATTGCGCGTATACAGCCAAAGCGGATATACCGTGCACCGAACACGAGAATTCTAGAAGGGCTGCTTAAAAAAGAAACGGAATCAACGAATGCGACCTTATAATTATTCTTGCTCGCCGTTGTGGCCCGTACGTGCGATCCTTTCAAATGCCACACGGCACTTAGTGCTTTGCAAGGAATTTGCTCAAGTGATTTATCGTCGAGTCCTTTTAGTGCCACGCCACTGAATCCGCTGCCGTGCTCGCTGTCAAACAGGAAATGCGGGATTCTGTGCTTCTCTTCTGTACGGCATGCTTGACACGCATGGACAAATTCAATCGGTAATCGATAAGCAGCAGCACGTCGGCAAGGATTAAAAAGAAAAGAGTGAAACGCGTGATGTCATCATTTGCAAAGTGTCAAAGGGACGCATGTAAACCTAAAGTCGACAGACGAGTCATACTTACCCGAATGATTGATCGAATTTTCCCATTTCTGTGGAATCTGATGTTCGCGTGTGTTGTGTAAGCTGCTTATTTCCTCGAAAATTGCAGATTTTTCGAAAATCGTGCGACGATTATTATTGGAAATTATCATTAAAAATTCTAATTGGCAAAAGGTGCCATGGGGTTCTTAGACTCCGAAGTATGAGCAACTTTGATGTTATTATTTGATTATGTAGTTTGATTGTGAAATTTAAGGTGTCTGTTTGTATTGGGCCCGTGTGTTTTAATAAAACTAGTGATTATAAATTAGTGTAATTCGAGATTAATCATTTATGAAACGGAAAATGTTATGTTTGTTAATGGGGGTATAAACATCTGATGGCACCAGGTGTGTAATAGATTTAATTGTAATGCTTTTATTCAGATTTTGTTATCGTGTTAAATAGTAATAAGTAATAATCAATAATAATGGAGTAGGTAAAATAAGAAATGATTTGCAAGATGTATGTTATGATGTCACGTTATTACTACCCTTTTATTTTTGCCTAAACAAGATAGTTGTATGAATAATTTTAAAAATAATAGACAATATAATGTCTGTGATAATAGACAATAAAATATTCATTTATTAATTTACTTCTGTTAATATCTCAAAGAAGAAGACAGAAAATGATAAACATTTTATTTTAGCAGTGTAAAATAGTTTCTTTTTATGTCCTTAACAATATTGTTCTCGAGTGAATAATTAAATTTATTAAAATATTACTGCTACAATGATATAGTTTTCAACTTTATTTATGTAAGTAGGATATAAAATGTTTTAAAAAGGTTTAAACATAAATTAATGTGATCATCATTTCTTTACATGTACCTAAGCATTTGAACTTGAATGATTGTTTTTTTTAATGGCATGGTGTAGATCGCCGCATACTGGAAGCTTAATTCAAATTCATGATACTTTCTGGAAATAAATACTAGTCTACATCCTTTATTGAATATTCCTAACGTTTGCGCTCAATTCAAGAATCTATTTATTCATCAAGGGGGAATCTATTGATCGCGAAATTCAGAAACAGAAATATTCTCGTTATTCTATTATTTATCTTTCCGTTAATTAAGAAGGATTATCTACTCCTACATAATAAAAGTGAGATATTTAAACAAATCTTAAATGCAGTATGTGTATGGAAATGTTACAAATTCTCCATTTCAAAAGTTGCATATCAAACGTTGATATCGCTAAATTGCAGGTAAATTATTAGGTAGATACATATCCACATTGAAACAGGAATTATTACATATCACCTTCAATATCTTCAAAACAATAAGATCAGGACTGATATTAACTATAAGTTTTAATATTAATTATAATATAAACTTTTATTATATTAGAAAACCTTATTTTAGAGGTATTTCAGAATTCTAAATATCTCTGTTTTTTAAATGGCATGCCATACTTTTTTTTATTCTTTAATAGCGGCTTTTAAGACAAATACAACGTTTCATGAAGCAAGGCCATTCAGGGTCACCTTTATGTCTATTAATGTGCTACAGTATTATAATCTTCTACCTGCTGACTTACGATAGCTGCACTTCTTATGCCAAGAAACCTTGTAATGTAATAGCTTACTTACAGGCATTTGTGAGTAGGTACAATAAGCCCTGCTTGAAAGATACTAAAGTAAGTAACGTACAAGATTACAGCAGTGACATCGATACCAAAGGCAATCATTACGAACGTCTTCTGTAAGTGTTAGTTTCTTTTACTTGCAACTGATTATTAATATAAAATATTTTCGTTGTAACTGGCCTTCGTGAACTTTGAATGACCTCATACTATAGGTCGTTATCAAAGAATAAAAAATTATAGCATTCTATTAAAAACAACAAAGAAATCACCTTCAGGTCTCCAAAGTGCCACTTTCCAAAAATAATTTAACACCATATGTAGACTGATTCTACACTATATACTGGCTCCTGTTTACACAGTTTTAAAGATATTAAAGTTTTACGAAACATTGCCCCCATCTTTTTGCGAAAACTAGTTTCTTTCAGTTAATGCTAGACCTACTACACGAAGTCTTCCTCATGAATGCAACTAGTAGATCCATCAAGAATCGTCTCAAATTTTATAAATCCAAATTTCCCATTACCATCCAGGTTTCAAGTATCCAGGTTCTAGCATATCCAATAATTAATCGTATTCCCAATAAGCAACGTGTAATTCACACAGTCGCCATTAAGGCTCTGCATCCATGCGGTCCAGTAAAAGACCTCAAAGGATTGATTAAAGTGCGTTTGTCTGATAGAACCGCCCGGATCCCATCAAAGGAATTGATCGCAGTCGCGCGATTAAGCAACGCGAGATCAGGGAGACAGAGGGTGAATCCCAGCCGAGGACCACCCTCTTAAGCGCGAGAGGTTTTTCTCGAACGCTCCTGGCGATTATCCAATTTGTTGGTCGTCAATTCATATTGACGCACGCGAAACGTGGGAGTCGATTCGAGTCAATCTAATTCCCGCCTTTCCCGGAGCTCTTCCACTCGAAAGACGCGCACAGTCAAACAGTGGCTGGAGGAAATCCGCGCCCCGTCGGCTTTCGATGATGAAAAATCGTCCGGATCGCTGCCACAGGATGAAATGTTTTGACAGACGTCGACGGCGACGAGACACCGCCTCCCTTATTGAAACCTGCCCCACGGGGGTTTCGTTCTTGCCACGCGGGGCGAATTTAGTCGTATCGCTCCTACCACCGTAGATTTACTTTTGTAATTGAAACGGGATCTCTCCGTATTGTCATTAAATCGCAAGAAAATTAATTCCGCGGCGGGCACTCGCGGTATTTTTCTACTTATAAATTTAATAAAACAGGGACCTTTGTGGGGGAGACCTGGGGGATAATTTCCTTCGGTTCTAACCAATAAAGTGCTTGCCAAGGGCATTACTGGAATGAAAGGTCTACAAATCGTCATTATTGTTTAATGAAATTGCTGGGATGAGTCTACTTGCATTTTGTAGTGGAATATTAAATTACATCACACCTAGATATTATGATTTTATGCAGATTTTTTTATACTTTGCTGAGGAATTTGTAGATTCCATTGGCATGGAAGCATTTGAAGACTTTGCTGCAAGGAGGCAGCTTCATAATTTGCTGAAATTGAGTTACAGGTAGCATTGAATGTAGAAAAAAATTAACTTTGAGTTGACTGAAGGTGAAAGTTGTTATGTAGTTTGTGTTATGCAAATGAACTTTGAGATTACTTCATGATTTAGTAAGCACACTTTAGTTTAGTTATTTTTTTTTTTAAATTGTGTAGATTGATGTTTTCTTGTATGTTTTATGTATTAATACATAGCTTTATAACATAATAATATCTTCGAATTTTGAAAATTCACCCTGCCATAGAGAAAAGATATTAAGAATGTTAAATGCTGTGTTAAGATTATTTTGTTAACACTATTTTTATTACTTTTGCAAAAGTTAATACATTTGGAGCTGCCCCCTTTTTGCAACAAGGTCTTCGTTTGTTTTTGAAGTTGGAGAATCTAGATACGTGATTTTTCAGCTTCGTGTTTGTCAATGAGGTTTCAGTGAGTGCATATTTCTAAGTTCGAATTAATAAAAATATAACAATTAAACATTTAATGGGTATGACAGGTGCACTGATTACGTTTCAGTTAAATTACAATGTTGTTTTGTCATGGCATTAGAGAAATACGAGGTCTAGAGTTGTCATGGTGAAAGGCGACTCTGTTTCATGTCAGAAGGATTATGTTTCCTTAATTGCAACCTATAATCCAGTTAATTTCAGCCGCATTTTCTTATATTAATTATCTGATTTCACAATGGGAGTTCGTGATATAGAGAACATCCTTCTAATCCCACTGCACAGACAGGAATATCTTTCACCAGGAATATCATTCCTTTTCTAAAATTTGTTCCTAGTTACTTTAATAAATATCATGTCTGAAATGTCTACTGAATTTTCGAGTAATTTGCGTAAAATTTAATCGTTGCACACTTGTACGAATCTCAAAAGCATAAATAATTTGTTTTTTGTCATTTTCAGTAAGAAAATAGTGAGGCGTAGGATATTCGTGGAATTTTTGATTTTGTCATTAAAATTTTTATCAAAGTAAACCTAAATTCTCTAGAGGATGGGAGATCTTTTCTAAAAACTTTTTACAATCTTGGGTTTTAGTAATTTAGTTTTTATCAAAACTGAAGCTTGCAGACACAGTAATTATGTATATGGGTAAAAGGGATTTGCGAGCAAAAATATCGTTCCAAATTCTATAAAAATAAGAAATCTCGTTTTGAGCATCGTAAATTATTTTCAATTAGATAATGTAGTTATTTCGTCATCATTGATCCCACAAATGTTATGGTACATTGCAAAATTCATATTGTATTTTGCAAGAGGTCCCATGAAATATCGTATAGTGATTTTAATAAACCCTTGCGGCTGGACTGAAGGCCCATATTCGACCCATGTCAGGCCTTTTACATAAATCGTAGACACTCAATAGTCAACAAATATATAAGTAGTTTACAATATCTTAACAATAAAGATCGCCTAGCAAAGGTTTACAGAGAAAACTGTACGAATATTTCTTTATTTCTCTTTAAAACGATGAAAAAGTCCATTGAGATGCTAAAGGATTAAATAATCATAAAATGCTGTTCACTTTACAAATTCAAACGCCACAAGCCTACAAAATTAATGGTATGCTAAAAGCAACCTCGAACTCCGCACTTGCAGCTCGCAATAAAACCCTACTCACTGGGCTGACTAAATCGTCTTGTTCCAAAGAAAAAATAATGGCACCATCAAATAACAACTACTTTATTTCATAAAATAACAAATAAATATATTTAATTTTTCTCATATTTCATAAATTCATTATTTATTTCTCAAACAACCTTCAAAACTAATTTTAAAATAATATTATTTGAAAGGATCTGCAAACGGCCCCCTCTGGTTTGACCTCGAATGCATTTAACTAAACTAGCATTACAACAATCTCGTAAACTGTCAAGTAGCAACTTCGCAGGAAACCAAACGCGAGTGAAGTATTTTTTCCTTTTTCATCTACTTACAAAATTAAATTGAAATCAGTACGTAACAGTCCGCGTAGTTCCCCGGTAACGTTTACCACCGCTTTACCAACACAAATTTTTCGTGACACGTGCGGTATGCACCTCTATCCGCGGGAACGCAACAACGAATAGCGTCAACGTGGGGGTTTCAAGGGCATTTCAAAAACAGAACACGTTTAGGTGCACGCCGTTCAAATAACCGTGGTGCCACTGTCGGCACATCGTTCCCGTCTGCTCGTGGGAACGTTTAGTCAGTGAATCTTTCAGTGTAGCTACTATCTCAAATGTTACAAACATCACGCGAATGGACGTCCGATGGTACTTACTTTAACACTGCCCGCCGTCGCGTATCCCCTTTTTCCCTCTATCGCTTTTCGTGTGCACACACGAGGGCGCGCGCGCGCGCGTGTGTCCGTTCCCTTGAGAAATTTGAGCCGAATCGATTTATCGGACGCGGTTTTTTTTCACTCTCCTCTCTTCTACTCTTTCTCAAGTGGCATTAGGCAGGTTTAATACGATGCCTGCAAAAAGTGAAACAGGGTGTAGGGGCTACGGAGGCCGAGTAGGTGCCGAGTGCCATTGACTGCAGAATAAAATAGACGGTGGCATTTCTACCGCGGCTCAGGGCTTGGCAAAATTCCATTTCTTTTCCATGGAGTTCCCCGCTCTGTGCAAAAAACTGATATTTCCCTTCTCCCACATTTTTTTCACTCCACCTCCTCTCCGTAGTACCCCAGACTGCATCGACGAGTTTTGGCATACCGTACTACATTTGCCGGAACGACGTGTCTGAACAATCTGAATAGCTTCGTGCTCGTGCTTTCGCGCAATAGCACGGTAATACGCAATATAAAAAGACGCGGCTGATGGACTGGCTGCTCAGGATTTTTGCGCTTCTAACCCGTTACCCCGAAAATTTCACACCGGCTGTGTGACGTTGAGGTGGAAAGTACTTCTTTTGACTCCTAGGTGAAATGGTTCTGGGTGGGGGTGATCGATTTTGCAAATTTCCTTTCAAAATGGAAATAGAAGACTTCAAACACCATTTGTGTACATCGAAGTGAGAGTGTAGCAATGCAACTCTGCAACTTTTATTATGGCAACTACTTACAAGGGAACACCGCGAACCCGGACTCACCGATTGGAACGCAACTTTGTGGGTTTTTAAAGTGACTCAAACAAGGACAACAGTGTGTTTCATTTGGGCCCTATCACTCTTTAAGGGTATGAAAACTAACCTCAAAATCAAATTGTCACTTCCACTTTTTGGCGTATAACTCCCGAAGTATAACAGTTAGAAAAAAAATGTTTCAAACGAAAGTTTAGTGGTGCGATAAGCGCTTCAAACTTGCATTAACAAAATTTTGAAAAAAAAAAATTCATTCAGATATTTTTTTTTAAACTCTTCAAAATTTTGTTAACATAAGTTTGTAGCGCTTATTGCACCATTAAACTTTTATTTGAAACATTTTTTCTGTCTGTTGTATTTTGAGAGTTATACACAAAGAAGTGGAAGTGCCAATTTGACTTTGAAGTTAGTTTTCACCCCCAAATGAAAGACACCGTTGTTCTTGTTTTGAATCACTAAAAACCCACAAAGTTGCGTTCCAATCGGTGAACCCGGGTTCGCGGTGTTTCCTTGTTAGTGGCAGATTTCGCTATTCAACTTTATCTCAGTCACCCTCTATCTTTGTACATTTCCCTGTCCCTTCAAATGAAAAGATCACTTACTTCTATGATGTTGTAGAAAGAAGTAACTTACTCGCCGATCATCAAAAATATTTTCTTTGCTCCCTACAGGGTGAGTCACCACAATTTAATACCCTGAACCTGAATATTCATCACATCAAATACACATTAAGATAGGACACAGAATAATCTGTCAGTAATCTATCTATTCACAACCAGGTCGAGAAATTTATAAAATTGTATAATTCCGATGCGAACACTCTGGTTCAATGTTAGCTCAAGGTCACGATATTATCACGATACAGTAATGCCTCGTTATAGTCCCGATTAAGGGGGCTGGCGGCGGGCGAACAACGCGATGCGGACATTATTCCTAGTGATTACTAGGATTCTAAGAAGGATTCTAAGAAATGGTGGGGATAGTCACCGGGCGTACTACGCATGCTAAAAACGGGACTATAACGAGGCATTACTGTATATATCACACAATTTTTTTTTGCATCAGCTACAAGAACGCGTGTACAAAAATACCAGGTTTCTAGTAACAGAAATGCAAAGTGCCCTTGGAATTTGAAAAAAAAAAATGCGTGACTCACAGAAACCTAATTCCAACTCATTGACCAAAACATATTTTTCTGGGACATTTTGCTGTAATAAATATGAAGGCAAAAGGAATTCTTTAGGTGCAAAGTTATGACTCACCCTGTACGTCCCTCGGTTGAAAAAGTTAGTGCAACGACGTCATGATTTGGTGGCACATAACGAAATAGAGACGCGTATAAACACGCGTTTGCTGATTTCGCGGGATTCGTTAAACTTCATCTCGAGTGTGGCGAGCTTAATTGGGGTAGCGGTTATCAATTCGGTCATTCCAACGTGTACCGTCTGGGGTCTGGACACCAGATAATTATAGTAATTATGGCAAAGCATCGACGTAACTACGAGATGCTAGCGGCGTGCAAGGGGATACATGCGCGTAGCGGCCTGATATGGGTTCTCGGTGACAGTGGCCTACGCCAATATTAGGATGAACCTCTTAGTGAGCTTGGAGCTATAACCATTGACACAATCACTTGAATTAATAGCCGGCAATTAAGCGGACGATAATGATGCTCCTGTGCACCCTTCTGATTCTGTTTGGCCGTTGATAAAAAGACCATCCGTGAATTTATGCCTTCTCCACTCTGCACCCTCCGCCGTTAAAGCTATACAAGGTGTCCCAAATATATACTACCGGTTATAACTATCTAGACACTTAAACGTTTTCGAGGAAATATGAAATATCTAATAAATACAATTATCTTTAGTGATTTTACCCTATCGGTTTTTCGTTACAGTTGATTATATAATATTCTTATTGACTGGCAGAACTAATATTTATTAAATCAGATAGCTGCGTTAAAAATATTCATTGCTAAGTAGAGTTGCGAGAATAACAGAAACTATTATGTTTCAGAAAAGCAAGAATGTTTGATAATTTTCATCATTTAATTTAATTTATTAAATTAAGTAAATTAATTTTGGTGTGATATACCTCTATATTTTCAAAGGAAATTATTTTCTTCGGACATAAACACGCTATTTACTTAATGTTGGTAAGTGTTAAACACTTATGAGCAATATTGGAAGTGTAGTTATTCCGTGCATTGTTATTTTTCGAAATATAAATAATTTCTCTGTGTTGTAGAATTTTGCTAGAATATTCAGTATTACTACTTGTGTAAATAATAATAATACATACTAGTAGCAAATAACAGTAGATTAGCTATCTTCCTATTAACAATGAATTTATGTATCGAAGTAAATTTAGATATAACACCTCCATAAACTTTTTAGACGTGTTCGCAAAAGTCTACTGCAGGTAGAAAATGTTTCGAAGCATACAATCGTATGATCCTCTTTTTTTTATCCTTAAGTACTTAATCCTTAAGGCACACACGATAAGCTCTCAGAATTTTTGCCGCTTGTTGTTGTAACACTCTGTATACAGAGAGACATGAAACTATTGACTCTGAGTATTTAAGTTCAACTCTTTGTTTTCTTTCCTCCACAGCCTTACATACTTATCTGATGCAGAAATTACAATAAATTTACTTTCATCACAGAATATACCAAACTCTAATTATTTCTTTCTTTAATAACATTCACATACAATTTTAATTTTTCAAAAACTTTTTCAAAATACAGATTTAAAGAACATCCCCTACTGCACTTAACGATAATAATAATAAATATACACTGCTGTGAGCGCATGTATTTGCTTTCTAAAGCTCCTCTGTTCTGATACTTTCCACGATGTTTGTCGCGTTTACGTTTTACGAGGCTTCCATTTGTCATTTCCACCATTTCGCCATTTCATTCGATACTTCTATTTCAATCTTTTGTATCACGTTTTACTGCGGGCTCGTCCTGCTCCGCGGCTTGCTTAGATTCTCCAATAAAAAGATAAAATTGATCCGCGTGTAAAGACGCGAAATATCATCGGCTCGAATAGGGATGGTGGGGAAGGTGTTATACGTATGCAGTGGTAGAGCCACCGGATATTTCCATTGAATTTATACCGCAGTGTATCAAGTCGTTGCGATTGCCAACTGCAGGAAATCGTAGAGTGCAACGAACGGCGCGTAGAAGGCTTTATGGAAATCGATGCGAATATATAATGATAATAAGTGGAACTTGCGTTATTTTAAGTACTCTGTTCTGTGGAATTTACCTTGCTCGTTATAGAATCGCCATGTTTTGTTTAGTCGATCAGAAACTATATATTATAATTAAGTAGTGTGTTAACTTTGGTGACGTGATTTTATTTCCACGTATTATGATATTTTCCTGAACTGTTAAAAATGAATTTTCTATCTGGTGAATGAAACTGAAACGAAAATGGTATAAAAGAAGCTCGTCACTGAAATTTTTCCCATTTAAATATTTATTTTTATGGTTCAGGAGAAGTTGCTGAACTTTTCCTTTGTTTTTGTAGACCGATAAAAATTTGGCCATCCATCGCCAACACTTTTATAATTCATTTAACATGCCCGACCGCTGCGTGATAACGTGTACGCTGCAGCAATGTTTTACAACGAGCGTGCAAATTGTTTTTTATTCAATGAATATCAATTACAGCGCGGTTTTTCGGGGGAAAGGTGCACCTCGAAAAGTTTAAAAAATTTAATTCTTCGCTCGCGGAAAATCCAGTTTTTATGGACTGTTGTGATTAGAACTTGGAAACGTGAAATCGTGCGAGATTCGAGTGTCATGTGACCTTTCGCAAAACGGGATGATGTCAGTTATTTCACGAAGTTCTCGCGAGGATAGTAATACGTTTGTTTGTAATTCAGGAAATAAATTAAACTTGCGAATATCGTTAACCTTTTTTCAGATACAGACCATCGGGTAACTTGCTATGCAACGCAAATTTTATTCGAAATTAAATTTTTTTACGAGGAAAGTGCACCTTTGAAGGGTTCAAAGTGCAGCCTCGTGTTTGCAAAAAAAATACGCTGCCATCAATATTTGGAATTGGAATTTAGAATATCGTTAACTCGTATAAAAATATAAAGGGGTGAAAACTTTTAATTATTCGAAAAATTTCAATTATTCCATTAAATTTCATTTTCTAGAAACAATATCGCGTGTTATTTGCGAAATACATTTTTCTCAATAATTCGAATTAAAATCAAGAATATCATTTCTGCTGGATGTCAAGTGTTTACGTGGTCTTTTCTATGGATATTAATTTCAGTAGTAATTCCTACAGTACGTATATCAACAACTCCTAAATATATCAAGCCAATTATTTTACAGCTCCACTTCTTTAAGAAACCAAGAATTTTAAGTTCAAATACGAAATCTTATTCTTGCAATTGTACAAATTAAATTTCTTGTCAAAATGGGTGCAGCACTTGTCATCGAAGGGTTAATGTGTTTTGTGTTTTGAAGTGATTCTTATATCATTATATTTTAACATTGTTGTTTAGTATATCGACTCGTGTATCACCTGATAGAGAAATAAGAATTCATAAAGGGAATGATGATATCGATAATGTAGACATTTAATTTAGCCACCTAATTAAATATTTGTTTCATGTCCTACACAAGAAATTCATCAGATTTCGATTAAATCTTTCCAAATCTCTGAAGTCAGTTTATTTATCCACACACCTTTGAATAAAATATTTTATCGGCTTAACGTCACTGGAATATATTTTAGAAATCTCTTGTCACTTGCCTGACAGCACTATTTATGTTAGGTACACTTAAACTTTTAACTTTCATTTATTTTGTCAGACTGTGAAAATAATATTAGAAACGACTAAGACTCTTATCGATTCCAGGCGGAATTTAGTCCTGAACAAAAAAACCAAGTACATATGCAATGAAGCTATTCTAGGTTGTAGATATCCGCAGCTTTATTCTAGCTATATAAATTTTAAACAAGAAGTTAACTAAACTTAATTTTATCTAAATATATTATTTGCAAGAATTTTGTCAGATGCCTCGGACTTTTTTGCTTGTGAGTCTCTCATCCCCACGCGTTTATTTTTAATACAAATAGTTGTTCGTAGAATATTCTTCAATTAAAAAAATACCAAATTTTAGTATATAAACTATAATATCAATAATACCGATGCAGTATCACGAAATGTAACGAAAAGTACCTAAGAGAATTTATGTTACACTAAATTCACGAATAAAATTCAAACGGATAATTTACTTCCTTATATAAAAATATAATTATATTTAAATACCATCTTTATTTGTATGCAACGGGCGTTTATAAAACGGAATCTTAAAAACACTAATTTCTATTTAATGAATCTGCTACTATGTATGGTATTATGGTTTTTAGTATCAAATCTGTTGCAGTAGATGATCAACGATAAGTGCATGCCATTTGCATGGAAAACACGATTCGATGTTAAGATAATCGCATCGAATAATTATGCAACGAAGGATTTGTCTCTGTGGGAAGAGCTGCGCCAAGACAATCTATAACACACGCAACTCTACGTCCGACGAATACGTAATGAACAGGTATATCTGAGATCAGAGACAGCAGGGTAGCCTTCCTTCTTTGGGATACTCGAAGAAACAAGTTTTCCGTAATCGCGGGTGATTCATAGCGCACATGACCTACGCGTGTAAATCTCGTCCGGTGGCATTTACCAACTACAAACGTTGCCTGGTTTTCTCGAGGATAAATATGCATACTACTCGCGATACAGGCAATTCCGAGACAGGTGAGATGAACATTACTGCCTTCGAGCTGACTTCACTAATTGTGTGTACCAGAGAATCATTGATTGATACTGTTGCGGTGCACTGGATTTTGCTGGAAGCGCATTAAATCTTAGTCTAATATTAAATCAAGAAGTCCAAAATTTTATTAAATTGAAGAGGATTTCAGAATGGATTAACAGATGGATAGTACGTGTATGTAACTACACATTTACAATTTGGAAATGAAATAAATGTATATACGTATCTCTATATTTATTATAGATGTTATATATTATATATATATATTATACATATATATCCTCTGATATATATGTATAGAGGAACGTTAACCGATTTTGATGAAATTTTAGACACGTATGTAACTCACTTAAATCTACAAACAGGTTTTTTGAATTTTCATTGCAGGCTCACAAAAAAAAGTTTAAAAAACGACCTTTACTATTTTTTTTGCTATTTCGACCAATTGCAATTTTTTTCAAAACGACGAAACACGTCACTCAGCAAACTAATCCGTCTAGCTTCTAAAAAAATCATATCGTTTGGACCAATTCTAAAAAAGCTATGCGATTTTAAAAGTTGTAAACTTTTTTTCGTCCGCCACTGTATATCTTTTTTGGGTTCTGCATATCTTCGGTGAAGGGACGGGAGTTTTTTTTAAATATTTTTTAGTGCGCACCTCGGGGCTAAGAGAAACCTACTCACCAAATTTCAAGGTCATAGGATCATTCCAGAAAAATTGTGATGAGTCAGTGAGTGAATCAGTGGTATTTGGATTTTATATGTATATAGATTAAATAGCCATTTTCTGACGTCACCCGTGTATTCTTCACTTCGAAACGCTTCATGCCTATACAAATTTTGAGATAATTTGCGAAGAGTGCGAGGGGTGTCAGGATATTTATGAAAAATGAGTGACTGAACAGCGTGCCTCTGACTTTCAAAAGAACATTATAAAAAATTCAGTGGAATACATACATAATATCTCGTGATATATAGGGTGTCCTATTTAAATCAACCCCCGAAAATATCTTCGAACCTGCTAATGGTACAGACAGTACTCCAAACGAAAATTGAATGGTTTTGAGGATGACACAATTTAATTATTTCAATATATATATTTTTTAAAGGGAGCCACACATTTGTAATGCATTAATTGGTACAACTCACCATTTACTATAAAAAAAAAGTATTACTATTCATATCGAAAAGCCAATTCTAAGTTTAATATTGCGAAGTTCGGTACAAGTATTAAATTTCATTAGGGGAGACAAGGGCTAGTTGATACATTATTCTGATTTCAATTTTTTTCATGTTTACTTGACTTAATTACTTAATAACAAATATGGCAAAATCTAGTTTGGTCCTTCCTCTTTAATATATAGTAATCGAAAACATGAAAAAATAGACAAAATACTAAAACTGAAATATGTCCGAAACTAATGGTTTTTTGAAATGAATACTGTAATACATTTTTACAGTCACTACTTAACTGCGCCGATTAAAGTCGACCTTCGCCTGTCCTTTACGCGTCACCAACAAAAAGCTGACGTCAAATTATATCCTTGAAACCACTCAATTCCCAAACCGTCAAGAAACAAAGACGCATTGATAGCAGCTTACCTCGTAGAAGGAGAGATAAATGTGTCTTCGTTTTTTGTTCCGACTTTGTTCTCACCCGACTTTTTTAGCATTAACCCTCAGGGACACGAACAGCGTATTGCGTTACCCGCCGCCGCGTCGAAAGAGTCCGTTATTTTCCGTCTTGACGGTCTCTTGTTTACATAGTGGTTATTTACCCTATGTTTGGATTTCTGTCACTGCTTTTTGTTATTTTTATTTTTATTTGTTTTACTTGAAAGTGTTCTTTTTTAATCCAAATTATCTACCATTGGAATTAGAAAATTATTAAGTCAGAAGATGACCAAAAGTTTACTGCTGCCTTTTAGAATTACGCCATCGGTGTCTCACAATTAGCGTAAACTATTCATGGCCCGTGTCCCTGAGGGTTAATAGGGTGGATGCACCATTTGTGGCCACTTTAAGGAATTGTACCAGTTTTGGCCACTTCTTAAAAAATATAACATCTTTCCGTGTAAGCAATAAATGCAACCTTATATTTCCAGCGGTATATACTAAACAAAATAGTTATGATGTCAAATTCTCCACATAATAATGATCTGCAACCAATTTAAAATTAAGATAATTATGCACATGGCCAAAAACGGTGCAATAGCCACAAACAGTACATCTACCCTAACTAAGAAACGAAGCTTTATCGCAATTCCGTTACTCTTGATTTTCATTTGCCTTGTCATATATACTCGAGGTCATTTAAGGGGGTAGACACGTCACGTGACACGGGCGATGCACCGTACTGCAATACCGACAATCTAACCTGAAACATGGGTTTGTGATTTTTCGTTTTTCGTCCTTATATGAGCAGATTTTGGGCTGGGCGAGGTCTCATTCGAAAGAGGGAGATTCAATGCGGAGCGCTCTGCTCACCGTTTCAGTCACAAAACTCTTTTAGTGACCTAAAAATACTTAATTAGGTAAACACGCCACGTGACACGGGTAATGCAGCGCGCTGCATACCGACACAATCTGGCCCGAAATATGGGTCTGGGAAATTACGTTGTTTGTTCTTATATGAGGAGATTTTGGGCTGGGCGAGGTCTCATTCGAAAGAGGAAGGTTCAGTGCAGCGCGCTCTGGTCATCGTTTGAGTCACAAAACTCTTTTAGTGACCTAAAAATACTTGGATTCTTGCGGGTGTATTTTGTCGAATTTTGCTCTACTTTCAACACTCATATTATTAGATATCAACACAATCTCGTCGAACCATGACCAGAGCGCGCTGCACTGAACCTTCGTCTTTCGAATGAGACCTTGCCCAGCCCAAAATCTGCTCATATAAGGACAAACAACGTAATATCCCAGACCCATGTTTCGGGCCAGATTGTGTCGGTATACAGCGCGCTGCATTACCCGGGTCTACCCCCTTAAGAAGGAACTTAATTCGCGCATATAGAATGCGATCATTGGCTCCGAGGGAGCGTTTGTTTGTGGTATAGCCAATAGTAACTTGTTTCGTCGCCAACATGTGCAGAACCGATCTAAACTCGTCGGTCGGCAAGTTCCTTCTTAAATGACCTCGAGTATAGAATCATCCACTTCATACTAACAACAAGTATTCATTGACGAACACCTTGCATAATAGCGGATAGAAATGCGTGCTTCGGTAAAAAAGGAAATGGTTGTTTCAGAATATCTAAATTCTTTTTGCACCATTTTATGAAAAATGCTGTCTCCAAGAGAATGACTTTGAAAATCAATTGGGTACGTACGCTACTTAACGAAATTCTCCGTGACAGGTTTCATTACGAGCAACTGTCATTACTTCCTCTATGAGCTTATTCCCTACTGCGCAGTTCTGATCTTTATTTAGAGCCAAACGGTAGCAGACACGGCGAATAAATATCACTTAACTGGTTTTCTAAATTGGCACCGTTATTATCCCCGATAAAGCGCGAGTACAGAACCACTTTTTCACGAACGGACAACGAGTACGGGTCTCCTTAAGCTCTGGACTCGATCCGAAGAAAAAACGACCGCTATCAAGTCGTCAACTATAACGAGCAGTATATTATCGATATCGGCGAATAAGCGTAGCACGATCCGTTTTTCAACGTCATCAAAGTCGATCGAACGGCGGCGATTGCGTGGTCCCGCGGCTACGAAAGTGGCACAACGCGAATGGATGGCCAGGAAAAATTATATTCTCGACAGCGTGCACCGAGGGCGCTGCAGAAAATATGAAATCTCGGGGTGGTAAGCGGGTGAACCGTTTGCATCCGTTGCAAAGTTCCACTTTCTGTCGGAGCGGGAGCAAGGATACGTTTATGCAAGTTGACAAGCGAGAGAGGAGAAGGAAAAGTCCGCGCGAGTGGTGCGAGAAGGGGGGGAGGGGGGGGAGGATAGGGGAGAGGTAAAGGTTGAGGTAAAAACGACGTCGACAATGCGCTCCAGAGCATTATGAAACTTGAAATCGAAATAGCGCGCGAGAACACGTACCGCGAGTACCTACTTGATGCCAAAGACGTAATAACTTGGAAGTACTCACTGTTGCAAAATGCGTCTGCAGCCCCTACGTTGCGCAACATTCGGACACTTACGTGTATTCGGGGATAATACGGTCTTCGGTTGCGACGGGATTCGTTGGTCGCGTAAAAAACACGCTACGTTACGCGAATGTGGAACTATTTATGTAACTGCTATAGTTTTAGCCGCGAACGACTCGTTAAAGGGGGTAGTAAGATTTCAAGCAACTCGCGGAAATTACAACTTATACCCTGTTTACCGAAGGTGTGGATAAACCTACTGGGGTAAGAAGCAATTTGCATTTTGTGAATTAACTCGTGGAAGGTGGTGCGAAACGTTTGGCCGTTTCTTGGAGTCCTGGGTCGCGTTTCCATGTAATATATAGTCACGAGGACGTGTTTCTTCGGATAGAATACCGTGTAATTAGTTGGTTTTAAAAAGTGGGAACTGGTCACGTGGAGTTGTGGATTTGATAATAGAATTTCTTGACAAAGAGGAATAATTCAGATGGGCATGTAAGAATATGGGAAACAGAGGAATGTACATTATCTAGAACATTGGCGCTTTTGGTTTTTAACTTCAATTCACTTTCGAGTATGACACGAATTTTGCTCAACGAGATTATATTCAAAAGTAAATTAAATACTCGTTTTTGAAATTTTCAAACGGGTTTTTAGAATTTTTACTATTTTTTTTTGCTATTTCGACCAAGTGCTTTTTTTCAAAACGATGAATCACATCATTTAGTAAACTAATCCCTCTAGCTTCTCAAAAAAACTCAAGTCGTTTGGATTAATTTTAAAAAAGTTATGCGATTTTAAAGTGTACGGATACTTTTTACACTCACTGTACCTACCTAAGCTTTTAAAACATAGGTGTACAGGGAAATAACATGACAATCCCAAGTGAAGCAGGGGAATAATTTGAGAAGTTCACGAAAAACTCAATATTAAATATTGAGCTATTCGAAAGGTTTAAATCAATTTAACACTTGTACGGAAATTGAGGCATTTTGACCCAAAATCGAGTCACAAAACTACGTTCCTTCTTTACGAATGTATTATTTGAACTAAAAAATTATATTTTTTGTATTGTAGAAATTTAATAAGTTACTAAAAGATTAAACCATAATAATTGAATGAACTTAGTTTTATTTTTGTATGCTCATATCTTGTAAATATATGATACTAGCTTTACTACTCGGCTTCGCCCGAAATTTATATTCTGCTTTTATAAAAAACAAACCTTTTTTAGTTTTCTTTTTGAAAATGGTCACATTCATCTGGATTAGTTAGATTAATGAGCTGAGGCACATGTCGTGATCCCAGAATTTATCGTTCGAAAGTTTTTAGGCGACAGACAAACACAGAAACATATAGAAACTTTCTGCTTTATATATTAACTTCACAAATAATTTCGTATAAGGGTTTAGAATTTAAATAACAATGTAAGGATAACCTAAAAAGTGGTTATATGAAAAAATAACTACTAACAGGGAAAAGATGAGAAGTTCGCGAAGTTTTGTAAAAACCAAAGAGCATAACTATTGCCAAAACAAACAATATTTTATAAATATTTCACAGGCTGACAAAAAACTCATTAAATTCCAAAGCAAAATAAAAATTAATAATTTAAAAAAACTTAAAAAGCACAGTTTTGCTAACATGGAATAGGTTGAGAGCGTTTTGAACTTAAAAATTGCTCCCCTACAAATAATCAAAAAATGATCCATCGTATTTCTCCCCTGTGGTCATCATATTATTATGCACGTGATATTATCATCAAATCTACGAACGTCTCCGTCCGAGTCTCTTAAAGCAACCAAAGCATACAAAAAGTACCACTATGCGAGGAGGTAAAACGAGAAGAGCGAACAGGAACAGCACACAAGGTCAGCAAGAAACTCGTCTTTAGACGTTAGCAACCTTACGGGTCACTATACTTTCAGTAGAATGGTGCACACCGACCATTGAATGCGCTCGTCGAAGCCACCGCGCATGCTTCACGCATATTGCATCTTGTCAGCGCGGCGCGAGCAATAAAAAAGAATTATCATAATGAAATGCATTCTCAGTTATGCATCGTACATAATGCACGTGCGTACAGTAGGAAGTGCATACGCTGGCTCGCTTGAAAGGAGTTACGGTTGACCGTGAGAGGACATCTCTCTCTCCATCTCTCCCTATCTCGTCCTCGTTACGCTCGTTACCATTGCCAAGTCGAGGAAGCAGAAGAAGCCACACGTATACGGACGCACACACGGAGTTCTATCAATCCAGCGGAAGGAGCATTGCGAAGAAGCAAGTCCCCTACACGACGATTCGCTCCCCGCGACGAAGTCCTTCAACGTGCACACTTCCGCGTAGAAGTTGTCGATAATTGGAAGTCGTTCCACTTCTTTACCTTTGCCAACTCGCATCTTGGAATGCGACCGGCTCTACGCTGACACGTTTTTTTTTTCTTGCGACAACGGTGTGGCGTAATACACACCAGGAACGGGGTACAATGAACTTCAGGGTTCGATAGAGATACCTATGCTGTCTGGTGGTATAGCGTCCGAGTGCTGCACGGTGATTAATAAGCGAAGATGGGCAGGGAAGGGTAACAGAAACGATAGAGCGGGACTTTATCTGTTGGATTACGATTGAACTTGAGAGTTTATAGCGGGGATAGTTTCCGTGTTGACCACTTCTCCCACCGTTTGTCATTTTTTTCAGAGGTAAATAGTTTGATTTTTTTTTCAATAGGCATAATTTGTAGGTTGTAATGTTTAAGTAGTTTTAGGAAGTTTTTTTATTGACACCTGTGATGCCAAAGTATAGTTTGAAAAATAGATTTTTTTGAAGTGTCTTATTTTATACATGTACAGATGTTAAGTGTTATTGAACATGTGATTTGTGAAATATAGACGTGGAATTTGAAGA
Organism: Andrena flavipes; assembly: GCA_963971345.1. Classification (NCBI taxonomy): domain Eukaryota; kingdom Metazoa; phylum Arthropoda; class Insecta; order Hymenoptera; family Andrenidae; genus Andrena; species Andrena flavipes. The sequence goes on from OZ020482.1 coordinate 14,147,938, forward strand.
TACGAATTTTATTTTCGAAAATTGTAATGTCTGATGTAAGATGTAGAGCGAATTTGCATTTACGAATTTCTAACCGAATAATGACCGAAACGTCGGAAATTAATATAAAAAATTTTAATATTTGCAAAAGATAACTATTTTTTATTTTAAAAAATAATTATATTTAAAGTGACCGAACCAGTGCGCCGATACCATTTCAGTTAAGATCTACGGTCGAAATCTAATTTAAAAAAACTCGTTTTTTAGGTTACTCATATTGAAAATTAGATTACAAAAATATTACGCAAAATGCTACCTGACTCCCTCTCCCACCCTTGTAAGAAAACGTAAGAAATTGCGTTCCTTAAGAAAATTAAAAAAAAAATGGTACCTATTTAGGCGAAAGTGAAACAGAAATAGTAGACAAGTACAAATCTGTGATGATTCTAGCGGGAAAATCTCAATGCACAAAAACCACAGGCATCAAAAACGCAGGTACCTAGAAATGCGCCGCAGAGCTGGTGCGGTATCGTATTCCATCGCAATTGAAACACGTGAATTGAATTTTAAAAATTCATCCGGCCGAACCTGATACGCGATTACGCCGTAAGCCGAGCCGATCCACATAATTTGCTAAACGACCGATGGCATCGATTTAATCCGATGCGTTCTTGTTTAATGGCCGCTCGTAGCTCCCGTTCCATCGTACTTTTCCGCGTTCTCCACTTGAGCGCTCGCGCGCGCGGAACGGCTCATTAAGAAAACATAGACGTAATAGGTGAGTCCTTATTAGTTTCTGGCTTGCCTTCGACGTCTGGAGGTTACATAATGGGATTGCTTGAACGATAAGCTCATCGACAGTGAAAAAAAGATGGCTCGTGTAAGTACGTGCAGTGCCCACGACAAGAGAATCGTGGCTGCTCTCCAACGGCGAATTCCTTCACGTTCTGCCGACGTGTTAAATTGTTTCATTACCAGGGCCGCGTATGTAATGGATACCACGCGCCGAGGCGTAAAAAAGTGGTAGCTATGCACTTGAACTTCGAGAGCATCGTTGCAATTGTACCGGTTCAGCCGAGTTGAATTTGACGAGTAGGTTAAAGGGGAACTGATTGCAAGTAGCACTGTATCGGTTCAAAAGGCAAGGGCAATTTTGGATTTTTGTTAAGTTTAGTAATGCTTTTTTTACTGCAATTTATTAATGTATTAATAATCTAGGTTAAACCTACCAGTAATTGACCGCATACCAGTGAATGTCCATTAGGAAAAGAAATGTCAATTATAAATTTAAGGGTAAACTTTTCCTCTGGGAAACCTTTTTTCACCGGAAATTTATATAGATCGAAAGCACGTATCAAATAACATGCGAAAATAACAATTTTGAGGTTAGGAATCTATTCAGTGGAAAGTTGTTAAGTAAGAGGGACTGTGAAATTTTGACGTATATTCTAACCTCAAATGTGACCAACTATTATGCTTCAATGTGAATGGATACTTTTTTTAACCAATACTTTACAACGTAGGGCACGGGCATGGCACGGTCGCATTGGTGAGTATAATCACAGACCCTCAGATACTAAAAACGCATCATCTTCCTACTTTTCCTTGGAGAAAAATTATTTTAAGTTATGCCCAACCTCACATCGGTGTGCTACCATGCTTTATGCGCTAGCGGGCGCGCGTCTCCCGCAGTAATCTAACCCAAACAAATACTAATATCCTAATCAAAATAGAAAGTGGAATGCGTTGTTTCGGAATAAATCAACGGAAATACTGTACAGAGTGGAGGGAGTCCAGTATTTAAGTATACTCCTATCCCTCCAACCTCCAACAACGAATCATATACGACAACCACTGTAACTGTCACAATAAAGGTTAGGAAATATGTCAAACTTTTTCAAATCATAATTTTTCAACGAATAGATTCCTAAACTCAAAATTGTTATTTCTGCATGTTATTTGATACGTGCTTTCGATCCATATAAATTTTCTGTGAAGAAAAAAAGTTTCCCAGAGGAAAAGTTCACACAAATTTAAAAATATTATATGTTTATAAATGGAGTGTAGGTGCACTTTCAATATCCCATATTTTTACAATTCTTATTAAAAGTATGCGGTCATTTTCTGGACTTCTACACGTTTTGCATTTTATCTTTTTTTTTTTTTAAATTACGATAAGAATAAGTATTTTTATAGAAATTTCAAGAAAAATAAATTTAAATGCAATTTCAACAGTTTGTTTTGTTGTTATATATAAATATATTCAAGTATTAATCTCAAAGATCCATAAATTCAACAATTCGGCCATTCACTGTTTGGTTTACCCTATTTATTAATTGAGATATAAATCGGGGAAAACTTTATTGATGGGTTACATTAGTTTGCTCACAAAGGAAGATTCCCAACCCGGAAATGCAAAAACTTATGAAACTCTGAGCGTATGTAGCGGATATAATATTCATAAATATGTATCACTAATTGATAGTCCTGTAGCATGCAAAAGAAGAAGCTTTCGCGAACACGCTTGTTGGCCGTCCATGAGCAGAGACGTGCTGGCGCGGAACCGCGGTTCGCGAGGCCCCCGCTTGACGATGCGTCTGTTGACTTCTGCGGCCGCGGATAGCATCGATTGGGTATAAATTACAGGCCCGCAAAGACATTTCCTTCTTCGCTGTTCCGAGAGAGAGGACGAGGTAAGACCAACGGCCGCTCTCGGACAGCTTAGGGACTCCGGCAGAGGAGTTCGGCGATAATACCTGGACGCCTGCTGGAGGGAGTACGCATTAGAGTCTGCTCCTGGACGCTCGACCGATATGGAGAGTATGGCGATAATACCTGGACGCCTGTCGGTCGAGAGAGTACAGAGCATCTCATTAGAAAAGAGAGGAGAGTACGGGAGAATATTCTTGGGCGCCCGTTCGATATGGAGAGTACAGCGATAATACCTGGACGCCAATCGAACGGGAAACTACAGAGTAACTCTTGGACGCCTCGGTAGAGTAGGATTGCGAGAGTATAAAGCCCCTTTCTTAAATACCCGATCGTTGAGAGAGGAAACTACGGAAGAATATTCCTGGACGCCCATTAGATATGAAGAGTTGCGCGACAATACCTGGACGCCAATCAAACGGGAGAGTACAGAGTAACTCCTGGACGAGTCATCAGATTAAAGTCAAGTGCAGTCTGCACAGTAGAATCTAGTAACATTGTATAAACGCAGCGATGCGCAACGTCTGACGTCAGAAATTTGTATCCTCTTCCTATCAACCAAACCATGTACAGTGATTCCTCGTTATAAACCCGACGAACGGGATCTTCAAGTGTGGCAATTTGAGAATATGTTGATACTTGGTGTACTTGAAGGTCTTTACCTGGACATTCATTTCCCAAAACAGTAAGGCGCGCTTCTTTGTCAAATTCGAGAAAATTGACTTTGAAAAATTCAATAAAAAGTATGATTTTTCAAGGTAGAGATATTTCAAAATAAGATGTGAGTTTTTAATTGACAATGATATTTAAATATCTGTTAATTCGTACGAATTTGGTAGGTGTTGAAATGAATAAAAAAAATTGTCAATAGTAAGACTAGTCGTGAGTGCTATGCACTGACCTCAGAATTTTTCAAAGTTCATTTTCTCGAATTTGGCTGAAAAGCGCGCCTTACTGCTTTGGGATATTAATGCCCGAGCGAAGATTTTCACGTACACTAAGTATCAATATTTTCTGAAATAGCCAAGCCTGAAGGTCCCCTTGTAAGACTATTCCGATGCCGCAAGTGAGAAAACCCAAGAGTCGAGCGAGAGGGAACGAAACAGTTGACACGAAGTTGCCGTCGACTCTTTCGTTCTCTGATTCTCGACCGATGGATTCCAAGAAATGGTGGGGATAGTCACCGGGCGTACTGTGCATGGTAAAACGGGCCTATAACGAGGATTTACTGTATTCCTACCTAATCCGAATAAGCCTCGTCTGTCCAGAAAAGTATCTTTATTTCCAAACCACGAAGGCTACAGTCCTAATTAAAAGAAGTAACATTTATCCGAAAACTTTTTTTCTATCGCTTATAATTTGCGAGTTATAACACAAAATCCAAAAATGGCCAGTTATTCAGAAACCAAACTCCCCCTTAAAGTGAATTTGGGTAGAAAAAAAATACCTATACATATATCCTGTACATATCCACAAACTTTGGATATGTTTACGCAATATTATATGTTTGTGAAATATACCAAAGAAAAAAATAAACCTAAACCTAAACCTAAGTCTAAAAAAGTAGTGGGAATTTACACTAATTTTGTCAGCTAATGAACTAAAGGGATCTTTCTTCATCGGTTTGATTAAGAATTCCCTGTAAATACATTATTTGAAATGTCCACCTTAAAACCAACAAAGATTGTTGTTATACTAGTGCCTGCTAGAACGATAAAAGAGCAGCTTCTGAGATCATGCAATTTCTTTCACCGTAAAGAACGTATAAAATACATTAATCATTCGGTCCAGTCTCTCCTTTGCCCAGGCCACGTACGTTTTTTCCGCTACCAGCTGGTAATCTGCATACCTCGGAGTTTGTACCGACTAGTGATTTTGACTGGAGGAGAGAATAAACAACAGAATATAGAGACAGAGACCGGAGAAGTTGCTCGAGTAATGCAGCGCGACAATGAGTCAACGTTCATCAAAACGTTTCCTTGGTGACTTCATATCGTCTTCCGTGAATTGTTAAGTATCCGAGCTGCTAACTGTGCACCGTTACGATTGATAAAGAGTGTCCGTGTGAGGCGTACTTGTGTGACGTACAACCACGATGAGCTGTATTCCCATTGAAACTAGCAATGCCTCCAGCACAGAAGCCTGTGTACCGATATAACATTATCTGCGCTTAATTATAATCACGAGAAACTATATCCCTCATGATTGCATCGAATATTCGAGACGCTTGTAAGGAGAATCGGCTTTGCGAGAACTAGATGCCTTTGTACTCGAAGGAATTTGAGTATCTTCGTTAGGAGACTGCTGCGAGTTGCAGTGTCATCGAAAAATGATCCAACGAAACGATTGAGCAATTTTATGATACAAAGTGTTTGGAAAGCTGAAAAAAAAAGGATATCTACTTGACGTAAGCCTGCGGAATAAATGTAACTGAGGAATTCTGGGTACATTGTTCTGGCAACAGGAGTAGCTTGGTACGTTTGTTTATGAGTGTGTGAAGCTTTGTGCTCAGAGGGTGATCTGTATCCCTTGATTCCATGCATTTACAAATAATGTTACAAAGGAACTTTTAAAATAGGAATATCAAAGAGTTTGACGTGATAGTCTAGTATATTCCTTATATTTCCGGGACCGAAAATTGCATGTTACAATGAAGTGATTCAGTTTGTATGAAATTACAGTTTAATATGTCTAGCTGTGCACGACGAACAAAGGAAAACTCCATATCGATTAGAGGTTTCCTTTCCCCTTAGATCACTGTATATGTGATTGCAACGGATTGATCGGGCGAAGGAACAAAGGGATGAAAAGAGGGAGATAATGGAGGGATAGGACTTATGATTGGTTCCAAATGAATTTCCAACTAACCAATTCAATTCCGATTTCCACATGCGATATGCACTCGACTATTCATAATTACTCGATAGTTAGCGGCCACAGAGGTCGAAGTTTATGGCTTCGCAACTCGCTGGTAATTGGATTGTCCGTCGAGTGACCGAACGCTTCCATAATTCTTTGCACGGGCTGTGAAATCGAAATACCGAGTCTGCGGTACATTCAACTCTTTAGTTATTCCTCCACGTTTTCGAGGTTTCAGACTTCGCGTCTGTCCTGAAAATATCAATTTATTTCCAACTCGTCGCATCCCCTTTGGACGGTCTTTAGAATTCAAGGTAAAATTGATTATGTATAGGACCAAGGAATTTGAAATTCTTCTCATATATTTGCTCGTGTTCAAGAAAGCACAGATCTTTTTTTAAAAATTATTTCATACGTTTGTATATTTATTTTCTGTTCCCTGCAACGCGTAGACAAATCTTATCTTCGTTGCTGCGATGATTGGTGTCGTTTTAGTCGATTGAAACAGACCAATTCCAGAAAATCTTAATCTACATAAGTATGGTCACTGCCAGAAGAGAACATAAAAACTATAATTTGAATCGCAGCTATGTAAAAAAATGTCCATTATGACAGCCAATTCAATCAATACTGTTTTGGCAACTAAACGTTTGAATTTCTGCATGTAATTTCGTGTATGTATGGCACTTGCTTGTAATTCTGTATTGGTTTTTTATTTTTCGTTTTTTATCGTTAATAGTGATGTTTATTACGGTTTAATGCCCAATGAGCTTCAAATTATGCACTTTGCAATTTTAAGGAGCTGTAACTTCGTTACTTTGCTGAATTCAGACATAATATTTTAGGAACAAATTTTCGAAATGTGAATCTTTAAGGGGTTAGACCACCTTGGCCAAGTCAAGAAATACCGCATTTTTGGGAATTTTTTTTTAAGTGACAAAAGCACTTTTATCTACAATTTTTTTTTAATGAAGATAGAGACAACTTTGAATAATATACATATACAATTTTTTTCAAATATTATAAGATTCCGAAAACTTTAAATGCGTTTTTCTCGAAACCACGTTTTCCGAAACGGTGTACGCTGTAATTTCAGTAAAACTCTATGGATTTTTATACAATTTTGCACAGATGTTCTTAAACGTATTCTCTATCCTCTGACCGTCAATTTTTCCGATATTTTAATTTTTACACTACTTATCCGTAAATAAACGGATTTTTGCTTTTTGCTTCAAAGTGTAGATATTTTGTTATTTTTCAAGCAACCGAAAAAATTGGCGGTCGGGCGACAGAGAATGCATTTAAGAACATCTGTGCAAAATTGTATAAAAATCCATAGAGTTTTACTCAAATTACACCATACACCATTTCAGAAAAGGTGGTTTCAAGAAAAACGCATTTAAAGTTTTCAGAATCTTTTGATATTTGAAAAAAAAATTGAACATATTATTCAAAGATGTCTCTATCTCCACTGAAAAATTTGTAATAAAAAAGTATTTTTACCACTTAGAAATAAGTTCCTAAGACTTAGAATATAATAAAAACATAGAATTTGTTACCCCCTTAAAATAGGTCTTTGCTGCGATTTCACTTACAAACTTATTCACTTTGGACAGTGTTTTCCACTTGTGTTTGTACGATTTTCCATTTGTCTATCTCATTACAACTCTATTTACCCAATCGTTCTCGCGAAGGCGTTATTTAGTCTGTCTCGCGCTGGCGTGAATCGAAGCGTTAATATGAGAAGTTTCGCGGGAAAAGTTTCACGAAATTCCATTACGTTGAAAAGTTTTCACGCCTTATTAAGATCCTGTTGGAGGAACAGAACGTTTTAAGGATACTCTCAGTCTCTCCCTCTCTTCCTTTTTCTCTCCTTCTCTGTGGAAAACACGCGACATCCCGCTCTTCACCGGACGTTTAATATCGCATTATAACGTAGTTTACGACATATTTTGAGGATAACGCTGAGATATTTCTCCCTCGTAATGCAGTTACGTACCGTTGTTTCGCGCGATGCGACATTATTCGTGATAAAATGTGTCCTGCAATTATATGACGGCTTTCGGTAGCTCGTTATTAACAGGTAGTTGACAGTTTAAATTTGAAATTTACGTGTACCATTTTGTGCAGCCTCTGTCGCTTAAATAAATATTGTTAGCACGCATGTAAATTTCACTCTCCCTCTTTCGAATCAACAGTGAGAAAAAGGACATCTTTCTTCCATTATCTGTGTGCGTTTTGTCGGTATCGCTGCGCACAGCATTCGTTATTCAGAATCGAAACAAACGTTAGGTACGAATTTATTTCACAAATTTCACCTTGTTTTTCACGTTATTCGTGAGTAAAGATTCTATAATTTAGTTAAACGTGATACTGTAAACACAGGGAAACCAACAATGGGGAAGCGAAATATTTTGTAATTTAATTAATTATCGAAATTCATATGTTGCGTAACCGTCAATGAAATGTATTTTCAGTATCTGATAATGAAATTTATTAATAGTTAATAAGGAATTCTTGTTCTGTCTTAAATTTGGAAACTTTTGGGACGCAGCGTGCGTTAAAGTGCCGCGCAATCGCGAGATCGTATTATGTATATTAAGTAGCGACATGCATGCACGTTTCCATATTATTGCAACAGATAGTTACGTGAACGCTTTTATGCAACATACGGTGTATTAAATTTGTTGTATGCGTTCTCGTAAGTTCGTTTAAATTGCCGTTCGAATGCAAACGGGTGTGCAAAGCCGTCCCACTGAAACGTAAGGAACTTATACACGAGCTTCATTTTATTCGGCTCGTTTGCTTGTAGTTCATACGGAAATAGCTTTGACTTTTCAGTTATATCAATAGAGAGGACTTTCGCTCTTGGCGAGTCGAGAGGTTTAAAATTTTATCCGACATTATTCTTAGATTCCAATTACGAGCATTAAATTCTATGCGAGTTATCAAAAAATGTATTTTTTATAAATATGCAATAAGGAAAAGTAATTTTTGGAAATTATAGTTCTTTGCGAACGATTCTTCGTTTAATGCAAACATAAACACAGATATTTTGAATTATCAGAAATAATTTTTCTTGCACTACAGTGCTCGATGGTTCAGAATTTTAGGAGTTTTTTTTAACGATTACATGTCCAAGGATAGATTATTTAAAAAAATTTAAATTTGCGCCACTGCATATACATTATGTGATAATGCGTAGATAAGGACTGATTGCACAAGCTACGTCCATTTCTTAGAAGAAACTTTGTATTGAAACTGACTACTTTTCGAACATATATTTCACATAGCTTTATTGCTCTGTTCCTTTCCTTGACCTATAATAGTCCATCAAGTTTAAGTATTCATAATTCTGAAACACTGTATAATACACGTTTACTGCCAAAGATTCAGGTGAATTAATAGCTTTATGGCTGTACTTCGACTTTCACAGATTTATGCACATTTTTATTGTAACATTTACACTCCTATATACTTTCTATTATATTACTTTGATAAAAGATTTTCAAATTATCAGTAAAAATGTACATATATTCCGTTGCTGTTATTTTTTCAACGCGTTATAATTAATATTTTTAAATATGAAAGCACTCTCTAATGCAAAGGTATCTTTGTTTTATTGAATGTTTATATTAAACTTCAACACTACTTAGAAAATATTTTGTTGAAAAATGAATTCTTTCCCCAGAAGGGTATCATAAAATATTTGAAATTTTTGAGAATGAAAAAGCTGAAGATCCAGAATAACACTTGTTGCCTGCAAGGAAATTAGCAAAATCATGACGAATACTAAGATACCTTATATAAGAAAATTTCTCATAGTTTTGTGCGATCGAAATCTTAAAACAGAATTAATATGTAGTAATTTTATCTCCTCCCATAATAATCAAAATGTTTTATTGCATCGTTGCTATACATCAACATTTTGGAAATCCAGAAATACTCTAAATATTTCTTAATAATATTACACGTCATAGCAAAAATATGTCTCTTATGTAATATATAAAAAATCGCAATTTTCTTAGCTTCGTCGACGTTGGATTATCAAGGATTCTTTGACAATAGCTTCTTCAATTGTTTAAACGTTCTGAACCCGTATTATACGCCTGTCTCTGCCATACCCTACTGCACGAGTGTTTATCGATTTTCAAAAAACGCGCAACGGCCCCGGCAGCTTCGACTTAAATGTAAGTTGCACGTTCCCCGTAGTTCCAAGATGGAGGAAAAGTTCAATCCTAACACGTCCTTTCTAGCGATACATCGCAACTTATCTGGGACACGAGGCGGCAGTATTTCGCAGATGTAAGTATCTCATGTCTCGTTGAGTACAGAGTATTGTCCTCTCAGTTTACAGAATTACAAATCCCCGGTGTTTGGCCATGTATTGAAACTATCCCTATACTCGGTTATATAATGTACAATCATCCCACAGAATATGATAAATTGCGTCAGAAATATGTTGCAAAAGGTAACTAACGTTGTCCAAACACTTGAATCCCCCCCGAATTAATTAACAGTTGTACTCATCGGATGTGTGCAATTTTGTCGAGGTTAATTAAAAAGAAGGAAAATCGAATAACTCGATTGACGCTGACGGACAGAACTTCCAAACGCGCGAGTCTAACCAGGTCGAGGATTTCCACGACAACTTCAGATTCGACGATATAACCTGGAGAGAAAGCACCCCACTGTCGATCCTGTCGAAGTGTCAGAAACATTTCACCCTGGAAGTTGGACTAATTTCCTCCAGCAATGTTGCCCATCGCATCCACGTTCAACGAGCCAACTTCAAGAATCTTCGAAATCCTTCCTTGAATCTGCTGTCTGAAGAGATGCTGCCGTAGAAGATACATTCGGTGATCTCTAACTAACCTAGGTATATCGCCCAAAAGCCAACGAACATGCGCATAAAAATTGAGAAGCAATTCACCCAATATCTCATTCCTCATAAACACCTAGAAATGCCAGCGCTCCGCGGGCCCCCAAAAGAGAAATCTCCATGAAGACCTCGCCCCTACCCACCTGTCATTCTAGCGCACCACCCTCCTCCCAACCCATTCAGCCGCACTCGACCTCGAAAACACTGGCACTCTTGCATCGCTAACCAACAATCGCGAGTTTGAACTCTAACGATTACATAGCTGACGGAGTAAGCTAGCTGAGAGACATAGCTATCTTATCGCAACAACCCCTCACCCTCCCCTACCTCAACCCAGAAGCGTTGCCCGTGCTATCGTGTGCTCAGAGAGTTCCCATAATCATAAACTCAATCGTTGATAACGCGGCTGATCATCGTGCGCTAAACTGACCCTCCTGGAGAGGCCGACCTACCGTTGGCAGGGAGAGCCCGTTAGCAGAATTGACCCACAGGACGGGCAGCAAACGGATGCGGCGATCATCAGCGGGGAAAAAGCACGGCGGTACAGGCAAAGTGCAGGGGGTGTGCCCCCTTTTTTCATTTAAATTACTTGAAGGCGGTAGTACTGCGACGCGGCCGGCATACCTAATGGCCGCATATTGTGCGCTGCCACTGCCACTCAAGGCGAGCCGAACGCCAGCTATACTGCGTCAACGGAGCCCTGGCTGGGCTGTTCTCGACAGGAAAATAATGCGAGTTGGCCATAATCCGTGGCCGCGCTTCGTGTACGGATATAGTACGTATACAAGCCGGTGGAACGCGGGCGGGTTAGGCGGAACGTACAACGAGAAACGACACGGCACGGGGCGCACACGCACGGAATACCGCAAGCCGGCGTAACCGTTTATTCGCGCGCGTGATGCGCGACGAGTGCAAATATACGCTCACCATGTAGATATTTTAGACGGCAATTGGCAGTGGGATTGAATTCGCGCCGGTGGACCTTTAACCATTTCATGTCAGATTCGCGGATCACGTCGCCTCGAGTTAATTATATTAGAGGGCTGCTTAACTTCTGCCCGCCACTTAGATTATATTGTAATAATAATAATAATTTACTAAGGAGACGAGCCCAGTAAGAACCAGAAGCACTTTGAAGGAACGGATAATTACAGAAAATCACTAGTTAATCGAAGGAGTTCGCCTGGTAGGTAGGTGGGGGATACACTAGGGAATGTCTTCCGCAACCAGTGCCAGGGTTGCCAGACAACATTATGCAGGACATTATGCGTCAGCGATGTCATCGCGCGCATATTACCACCACTACTGTAGGTGTTCCCCCTCCGCTAAATAAGTGGTCCTGCATAATGTTGGCTGGCAACCCTGGCCAGGGCTCTCCGAATACTAATCTTGAAGCTTGAAAGAGGACCAGCAAAGAAAGCAGTGCTCTAGTAGAACTGATTAGCGAGGCCGCAGATTCTGTACAGGGGGTTTATTGTGAGTACCTACCTAAACATTATGAGTTACTCAATACGAATAAAACTATCAAGGCTGATTGATATTGTCGACACCTTGAAAGGGTGCAGCAAGAACTGCAAATTAAAAGACGATTCTTTGTGAATTGGAAGGGTGTCCTGTAAGGTGTCTCTATGGTGATGCGAGCCCACACGTGGCTATGGCAATGCAAAAAGAACATCGGAACTTATTCCTCATCCACCATGTTCCCCGGATATGGCACCAACAGATTTTTACCTTCTTTCGATTACTATAAAATTGTTTAGGCGGAAATAAATTCAACAATGTTGAGGCCATGAAAAGTTCCTTTTTTTAATGATAAATCCGAGGGCTCTTATGAAAGAAGCATAACACAACTTTCATGTAGATGGGAAGCTGTCATAAATAATTATGGAAAATACATTATTTTTGCTTTGCAACCTAATATTTTGCTTCAAAACCAAAATAGTCGGTGAAATTTGACAAAAATAACGAACAATTTTATAGAAATTAAAATTCAGTATTATAGTATTCAGTATAAAATAATATCTAGTAGACAACTAAGCATGAATAATTAGAAATTAGCAGACTTAAGTATGACAACTGTAATCAGTATAAGAAGTGTATATGTACAGTGGCTCCCAAACATAATTCTATACTCTTTAAAATCGCATAACATTTTTAAAATTAGTCCAAACGACTTGAGTTTTTTGAGAAGCTAGAAAGATTAGTTTGCTAAGTGACGTGTTTCATTGTTTTGAAAAAAAAATTACAATTGGACGGAAAATCGCTGATTTCGCGATTTATCTAATTCTAATATGAAAGGATTCAAACTCAAAAGGAGTCTCAAATGACTCCAAAAGTGAAGCTGCTAGGCTGAAGTCATCCTAAGTTTAAGGGGATGTTGTGTTTAATTTAGTTATACATAGAAAAAGTGGAAAAAATTCACGGATGAAAAGGAATTTAAACGGAAATCAAAGAATGATTATTAATTTACCAACAAATATCTGTGTGTGGCGTAATGTTAAAAATGAAATGGATAACATTGGTTTATAAAATTGCTTGAGAGTAAAGTAGAAACATATTTTAGAGAAATTCCAGGAAAATATTCATATCTCGACAACATAATGCAGCTATGCATACTGTAAACTGTGTTAAAGTACTTTCTTAATAAAAAGCAAGTGTTTTGGAATAGTGAACAAGACTGCAGAGAGATTTTAGAGAGACAAGACATTAATACAACAAAGGGTTGCTGGCTGGAAGTCTCAGCAGCCGCGATACGAAAGGGAATGCAATTTTAAACATTTTCAAATTTGATGCGAACTGTTTTTTTATCGTGTAAAACATTAACCTGTCCAAGAAGTTGTAAAAAAAAATAAAGGGCCTGAGCTCTGCTTTAAACCACGCCGGCTACTCGAGTGTTTCGAGTGGTCTGAATGTAGAAGTTGCTCGAGCAATTTATTCCGTTTGAAGGGTTTGAAGGATTCGGACACTCGAATCGATTGCTTGATCTACTTAAAGTCGAACTGTTTTTTTCTACCTACGTGTCAATTTTTCCTTCATTACCTCCAGATACAAGGATACATTTTTGGGAAATACGAGTTTTCGTCTCGTGCGACACAGTCTATGAATTATTCTCAATATTCACTGGACGAAGGAAATGTAAATATCTACTTCCATAATGGATTCTATAAATGCTAAATTCTTTAGTTCAACTTCACACCACTTTTTTGTCACTGTTTCCAAATTTGAGAAATACAAGTCTCTCATTTAAACGAGAGATGAATAGAACTCGATGTCCATCGAGTTCTTATCACTGACTTCTAATATAACACTTGCATTATTCATGTTCAACACTTTTTGTTTATTTCCATTAGTTTGTGAGAAATTTAACTAAATAGGTGTTCTACGCCCAAGTCAAAGTGTAAATAGTTTTCACCCCTTAAACATGATTGTTACCTAATAAAAAAATATGTGTTAAATATTTTTCACTGACTGTGCAAAATTTCATCAAATGTATGTTCCAGATATTCAGATATGTTCATTTTAACCATGCTGATATATTTACTTGTATTTCTTTGGCTATAAACCTATTATGGCACTTTGGTATTAGGTAATACCTGGGATAATAGGAAAAATATAACCAACCTATGTATTTTTCTACAGGGAAGTATTATTAATAAGAGTATTATGTGCAGTTTCATTCGCGATTCTCATCCCTGATCCCCCCACCCGTAACTAGAATATCCAATTTGGTGAACGTTTACGGTTATATAGGGATCAAGATTTCTTTTCTGGTAAATCCCTACCCTCATCCTGGCTGAACATGATATCGTTGTCATAAGTAACCGTGATCCTTAACGCAATCTTCCTGTATACTAAGACGTATTTATCCGCAAATAGATTAATCGAACAACTTGTTTCACAATATAATATACAGGTTACATACAAATAGTTCGCTCGAATGTTTGATTTTGTTCGAATACTGAATTATATTCGATAAAGGATTTTACTCAATTCGTATTTTGAAAAATACTACACCAAATAAAGAGTACAATAAAGGAAATAGACAGACACAGTTTCTACTAAATGAATAAAAAAATTGAAGAGAAAAACCGACAATTTTAAACACAAAGCCAGGTGCAGTGGTGTAAAGGGCAAAATTTAGCGAATATAAATTGCGCCGTTATTGAATTAAAGTCTAAATTAACGAAAAGTAACCATCGCGCAAATTTGATTCCTCTAAAATATTCCCTTAACTCGTCCAAAAGTCCAACTTCTTAATTACTCCAAGCGGTACAAATAGTATTTTATTGCACAGAGTCGAATCACAATGCAATGATAATTAAATAAAATGGATAATGAAATAACTGCACTGTAACTTCAATTACAGACCTTTCAAACTGAAACACCATAAATCTCCCTTTACATCCTTTCCTCAAAGGATGAAGGAAGAAGAGGAGGAAGCGAAATTTCACGTCCTCTATATTCTCCCATTCAAACATCACTTCACACCTATCTACACTCCCCTTCAACGAAGGCCGTGCATTCTATAGTACGAGTATTATCAGCCTGAAGCACTGTAGCTCCTACAAGCCAATTGTTTGCAAATGGCTCTCGCGCGAAGATGAATCAGATCGGTCGCTACGTTAGCGATTCGGAGATTAAAATTCAAGATGTACGGAGCAGCCACTTGCCAGCTGTGTTGAGCATCTTTGCGCGTTATTTCATCGCGGGCTTGGTTATTAAGTTGGTAGATACCGAGGGGAGCAAAAGGCACGTGCATATACAATAAACCGCGCAACTGAGCGTGACACGAAACCGCGCGAGGAAGCGCAAACGTCCATTTATGTTCGCAACGGATGCGTAAATACGTGCGCGCGGCGGGAAGAGGCGGAGATGGAGGAAGAAGCGGAGGTTCGACATCGGCAGTAACTACGCGCCGCGTAGAGAGAGAGAGAGAGAGAGAGAGAGAGAGAGAAAAAAGGAAAGCGAAGTAATACTGAACCGAGAGGCTTGATATGCTGGATAAACTAATTAATGATCGAACGACGTCGGAAGTAATTAGTCACGTATCCTATTCACGACATAATTAAACTCTGGCTAGAGGGTCCGCGATGTAAACTAATTTATATACGAGCAGAGATCCCGCACGATTGGGACGCGACAAATAAACTGGTTTCTATTACGCGGATTTGGGGAAAAGAGACCATGATTTCATGCACTGATTGAAATGGTTCCAGAATCACGCTGCTGGACAATATCGAATAGCAAAGCAAATATTGAGGACGAACGTTCGCGTAATAGTGTATTCGCGAATTGCCTGTGCTGTGGAAGTTGCTGGTGCATTGAGTGGTGGGGGAAGGGAGGGGTTATATTATTAAAGATAATCATAAAGGTGTACGAAGTAACACGATATAATAATATAATATAATAATAATATGGTTTGTGCGAACGTAGGACTTGTTTCGCTGTGACATTGGCAATTCACTGTAATTGTGTTCAGGAGCAATCAAGAATAGTACCTATACTTAAGGGGAGATTAACTGGAAAATCTGATTATAATTTCTCAGGTAATCAACCATGGTTGAGGTCAGATATATTGGCCGGCCAGTGCGAGCGAGGGGCAACTTCCACCATGCCGTCTGCCTGCCTCGATGCTTCTTTTCTTGAGGCCGTCCGACCACGAAACGTCACTGCATAGACGGGTGTTAGACTCGACATCGTTACTACAGGGTGTTCCTTTACCAATGGTCAATACTCTAAGGGGTGAATATATAGGCAAAAATAAGACGAAAATCAAGAGTGACGAAATTGCGGTAAAGGCGTTGTTCTCGAGAAAATTGACTTTGAATTACACCTAAATACGCGTGCGTCGTAGGCGCTTGGAGGCACGCGCGGAGATAAGCGGAACGCGTCAGCTGCCCGTAGGACGTCTCTGCCCTCAAGCGCCTACGATGCACGCGTATTTAAGTGAAATTCAAAGTCAATTTTCTCGGAAACGAAACCATTACCGCAATTTCGGCACTCTTGATTTTCGTCTTATTTTTGCCTGTATAATCACCTTCTAGAGTATTGACCATAGGTAGAGGAATACCCTGTACAATCTATGTAGCGGCCAATGTGAAACAATGCACGGCCGTCCACGAAACGGTGGCGCCATGCTTTCGTCGTGATCTGCATTCGTCAGAACACCTAGCGTACGACACTGCCGGTCGCTAGGCGTATAGAATTGTCACTTGTGTTCCTTTTCGTTAAGCTGTTTTTATTTAGACGGAGATACTGGTATACCCATAGTTGTATTGTTTTTATATAATTGGACTTTTATATATTTTTTTTTCTTTTATTCTTTCTATAGAGTAGTTTGGTAGCTTCGCTAATCGGAAAACAAGACACTAAAATGCGATTTTGTGTTAGTCGTGCATCGTATTGTATGCCTGACGGCGCACAGTGGTCTGGAATTAAGAATTTGATAACATTTGTCCTGCAGTTTTTGAATTATAAAATTGAAATTTTGTGCCAAAAAATAGGAAAAAATTATCCCCTTCTAATGATGTATAACTTAACATTCTTTACATTTATTCCTTTTTCAATTTTTTTAAGTTAATTGTTATAAAAAAAAATTAGAAGCTGTTTATTTGATACTTTATTTAATACTCTTTTCAGTAATTTAAGTCGTAAATTTTCTTAAAGTAAAGAATCTCACAAATTTAACATAGTACATTCAGCATTATTTTTTTAATGGATTATTTACATTAATTACTAATAAAAAATGACATTTTATCGCAGAAGACTGCTCTTTAATTTAGAAAAACGCAATTTTGACTACTTTCCTCTTCTATTCGACTTTTCCTATAACTTGGAAACGAAAAGTTTTCTCAACATGCGAATTAAACCACTGAAAAGAGTATTAAATAAAGTACTAAATAAACAGCTTTTAATTTTTTTAATAACAATTAACTTAAAAAAATTGAAAAAAAAAATAAATAAATGTAAAAAATATTAACTTATACATCATTAGAAGGGAATAATTTGTTCCTATTTTATGGCGCAAATTTCGTTTCGATATCTTTTATAGTTCAAAAGCTATAGACAAATGCCACCAAATTCTTATCCGGACCACTGTGCGGCGACGTCGGTTATGACGCGTTTTACGCCGAAAGCATGCAGCAATGAAAACGCGACACTGAGGCGTACGTGGACAGACGTCCATTGTTTTACATCGGTCGCTACATGAAAGCGTCTTGCGAGGGATACATGTCTACATATGACGCATTTATGACGAGATGCGTTAATGGGCAGTAGGTCTAAAGCCTGCCCTACACAGAGAGATCTGTCTCGAGTAGGGCTGCGACTATTCGAATAATTTAATATTCGAATATTTTACAAGTATTCGAATAATTTAATATTCGAATATTTTACAAGTATTCGAATAATTTAATATTCGAATATTTTACAAGTATTCGAATGCTTCGAATAAACTTCGAATACTAGAATATTCGAATGTTATTATACGAATATTTGAGTATCCGAATGTTATTATACGAATATTTAAGTATTCGAATAGTATTTGGATACTTGGATATTCGAATTATATTCGCCAAATAATTGAGCAACTGAAGTATTCAAATATTCGAATATCGAAAAATTCGAGAAATAGTCTCTACTCTCGAAGCAAGTGTCATCGTGTAGGTCAGGCTTAAGGGGGTAGACACGTCACGTGACACGGGCGATGCACCGTACTGCAATACCGACAATTTAACCTGAAACATGGGTTTGTGATTTTTCGTTTTTCGTCCTTATATGAGCAGATTTTGGGCTGGGCAAGGTCTCATTCGAAAGAGGGAGATTCAATGCGGAGCGCTCTGCTCACCGTTTCAGTCACAAAACTCTTTTAGTGACCTAAAAATACTTAATTAGGTAAACACGCCACGTGACACGGGTAATGCAGCGCGCTGCATACCGACACAATATGGCCCGAAATATGGGTCTGGGAAATTACGTTGTTTGTCCTTATATGAGGAGATTTTGGGCTGGGCGAGGTCTCATTCGAAAGAGGAAGGTTCAGTGCAGCGCGCTCTGGTCATCGTTTGAGTCACAAAACTCTTTTAGTGACCTAAAAATACTTGGATTCTTGCGGGTGTATTTTGTCGAATTTTGCTCTACTTTCAACACTCATATTATTAGATATCAACACAATCTCGTCGAACCATGACCAGAGCGCGCTGCACTGAACCTTCGTCTTTCGAATGAGACCTTGCCCAGCCCAAAATCTGCTCATATAAGGACAAACAACGTAATATCCCAGACCCATGTTTCGGGCCAGATTGTGTCGGTATACAGCGCGCTGCATTACCCGTGTCTACCCCCTTAAGGCTCACTGGAGGGAACCGATTTTCTCTCGATCGCCGCTGATCGCGAAACAGCTTCAGACTGGCCGATATATCTGACCTCCAATATAAGTGTGCCGTTAGAAGCCCCACTTGATACTACACGTTGCATTTGATTTATGCTTGATGATTCCCTGTCACACTTAAGTAGCTAGAAGGGCTGCCAATGAAACTATATGCCAAATTCTGCTTTATTCAAATATTTTAGCAGTCCGAGTATTCGAATGCATATGTATAGTATGTATGTATGAAATCTGCACTAATTTTCATGTATTAATTAAATACTCCACTAATTTGAATGTAATATTTAAAGAATATTCATAACATGTGAATTGAAAAGCTGTTTAGAATAAATATTATTTTAAAACTTCGACTTATTTCTGCACGTACCATTTATTCATGGTCTTACCATATTTGCCGATAAATTCCTCTGATTTTTAGTCAGGCATGCGCATGCTGGATGAATTTTCAGAATCGATTTTGTCGAACACGGAGCCCCATATCACAAAATTTTATTTTACATTTTCGATTTATTTTGCGCATCAAATTACCCTATATTCGTTATACCATCCGTCCTGATCCACACAGTTCATATATATGTGCCACAGAGATGAAAGAAGAATAAAGTTTTTGCTTCAAAGAGTGACTATGAAATTAAATAGCTTTACTATTATTCGTATACTCGAAAAGGAAACTCCCTATATGTATGTGTTGCAGCTTTTAAAGCATCAATTATGTTATTTTATCCATACTCAATTATCTACAAATTTCTTCATTCCAGTACCTGACCACCTGATTATTTATTGCTAAAATTATCAACTTTTTTCTAATGCCAGTGTCGTGTCAGAGGACATAAACGGCGTGCATATTTTGCCTAGTAATTGCATTGTAGCTAGGGGGATGCATAGATCAGAAACTTTGTAAGTGCACGGTATTAAGAGAAATGGTGTAACCAGCGAGAATCCAAGGTAAGCTTTGGTAACATGGCAATAAGTTCTCGAGTCACTTCCGACAGCATTGAATCATTGAAGGATCGTACAACAAACGCGCTAACAATCGGGTGTAATACGCGTGTATTTCTGAACTTTGTGTCAACTATAATGCGACACGGTCTATAAATTACTTTGAATATCCGTTGAATGACGATTAGTTATGAATGCATACCTAATGAGATTTTTGCTGCATACACTGTGTAAATAAAAACCACGAGTCTTCAGTCCGTGCTTAATAAAATGGGATATCAAAATCTGATGCTATTGTACACAGGAGCCCGGAAATAAATGTAAAATAAATATAAATGCTTTCATAGTAGATTTTAAAAATGCAGACTTGTTTTTTTAAGCTACATATCACTTTTCCGTCGCTGTCTGCAAATTCGAAAAATACAACTGTTCCATGCAAACGGGGGCTGAACTCAACTTCCGTTTTCGTTGAGCAATGGTCATTGATTTCAAACGATTTTTAATATATTTTTAATGCACACCTCTATTTCTCGTGTTCAACAACTTTTTCATCGCTATCAGTCTCTGAGGAATATAAATATTTAATCGTAAGCAGCTTTCTCTGATTAATAAAATGGGATGTAAATGTAAATATTTTTATAGTAGATTAAAGAAATAATTTTCAATGAGAACTTTCGTATTAACGTGGGATTAGTTGCCAATAATTTTTAAAGTACTAAAATGACTGTTCTTTCGAAGTTTTTGATTGCAATTGAATTTTGAATGAACTGAATCATTGAAAAATAATATGTAAGTTGAATTTTGCAATTTTAGTATAAACGTTATTTTTTTATACTTAACAGAAAGAAGTAAAATTGGTTTCATTCTGTTTATTATTTGACTTCTTTGTATTACATACGTATATGACACATAACAGATTTCTTTTATTTTATTTTCCACTTTTCGCTGTTCTATAAATGTTACTGTATATTTGCATATGTTTGTATATACGAACAATTTCAGGGCGTACATGTACTACTATGTAAACAAATGTATCAGAAGTTCCATTCAAAATTTTCCACTATTCAGAATAAGTGGTTCATTTATTTGAAAATTTTTCAATTGTTACTAGCAGTATTTGAGGCTCTGGTTGAACTTCTGAAAGGTCACGAACCTTTAACCTATTATTTTTACTAAATTTACATCAGACACAGATGTTCAGAATCCAGAAATATTAGTCCTTGTCCCACATTCCAAATATATTAATAACGAATGAAACATTTTTCTAATAATTCCTAAACTACCTCGATAAATACGAGAAGAAAGATAACACGATTCTATACTTATCTATTTCACTCAAAGTAATAATCAACACATCTTTATACTAGGTACATCAAAATATATTCATAACCATAGTTATAAAAGTTATTTTATAGTTATAGTTATTTTATAAAAGCAGTTATCCCACTATAACTTGTTTAATACATTATCTCATGCTCAAACAAAATTTATACCTACAGTAAAATCCGCAATTATTCTATACAATTTAATTAATTGAAACAATTGAAAAATTCATATACCTAAATCCAGTAATGTATCCTTTACAAACGTTCAACGTTGCAGAATATTAACCTAACTACTTTAGCAACCTCATTTTCATTCCCTTTCAGCTACAACACACACAAGGCAAACATTCTAAGCTTCCAATACTTTATTTTCCTACTGCTTGCTGGCCTTCCGAACATCCCGAACCCTTTTTCAGCTCGACAAATAAAGTAAAGTCGCCGGAAGTCAAACAAAACGGGACAGCAGAACTAAATCTTTAGACACACTTCGCGGTTGCCATAATAGTTATCGCGGCGTACCACGTCGTTCCCACAGCTACGCGAATCTTTATCGCCGTCGGTCGTTGGCAACAGTACGACCTATATTTGCGGAATAATCGGGGGAATTCCAGGAAGCTGAAGCACGCGCGACAAATCTTCGCTAGCAGAGAGAACTTGGATGAAAACTGCGCGATAGTTGGACGGAAATTTGTCAGAACAATTATCCATCAGCTACGACATGCCGCCAAGTCAGGCGAGCCCTCGCCCCACCTACAATCCCCCTGCACCCCTCCCAGGCGACACGCAAAAACGCGACTTCGGTACTAATTAGCAAAGCCCACGCTACGAATGAATTTCGTGCCGAATCCAGAGCCACGGGATGCTCCAGCAACTATCCTCGTAAACAATCCGAGTGCCTTCGACGTAGCATTCCGAAATTTTCAACGTGATTAATGGCTTCCTAGTATGGCGCGATTCTTATGCCCAAAAAAAAGTGTCGTAATCGATGAACAGCTGCAGGCACGCGAAGTTCAACGT
The DNA here is from genome assembly GCA_963971345.1 of Andrena flavipes. NCBI lineage: Eukaryota > Metazoa > Arthropoda > Insecta > Hymenoptera > Andrenidae > Andrena > Andrena flavipes. The sequence goes on from OZ020482.1 coordinate 14,170,034, forward strand.
CTTTCGCAGAGCATCGTGAAATAATCCGTAACCGATGGTCACGGTTTAAGGACAGACGTGATCCGTTTTTGGGCTCTTGTTTCTCTTGGCCACTTTTTTTTAAAACTGGTCGTTTGGTAATTAGAGGTAAATGGTTTGCATTGAATTGGGGAATTTTTGCATAAGACTGGTATTTTCAGTGTTCCATTTTTACTGATTGTAAGATTTATTTACTTCGAATTTTGTAGAATCACCTAAACAATTGCAGTGGCTTTGTTTATTGTTTTAATCCGGGAATCCACCGGGAATCATTTTAAATATGGTTTAAATTGTGTACGTATGTGTAAAAGAAGTAGGTTAAAAAATGTACTATATAATGCTCTAATATATGAATTACGAATTTATATAAATATGAATATTTTGTTCCAGCCTTGAGAACACGTAATTCATATAATTAGTCTAAGGTCACGTTCACGTTCACGGATGAGTAACGAACTGCGCACAGCATGCACACTCGAGATGCATCATTCAGAAGTGCTTCAACGTGTTACACACGTGTGAACGTGGCTTAACTCGTTCAATTTTCACCATGAAATAAATTAAACTGTTGAAATTCTTATTACAGAGTAAACTAGTATATTTTTACTGAATAATGTCATCCACCCTATATCGCAGCCTGGGCATTTAAAGTAATCGGTAAATTGAACTATTTATTGTTAGTCACTCGAGTTGGTAATTCTCCATTTAGAATAATGCAGCATTTCACGATGATTAGGCTAATCTCTTTCCAATTGACAATCAGTAACATTATAGTCATGCCGTACGAGGAAGCCATAACAATATCAGCAAAGATTTAAAGCGTTCAACTTTAATTTATACGCCATATTAAGATGCCGCGCGCGGAAATTATACCGCAGTGGAAATAAAGCAGGCATATGCCAATTGGCAATTTTCCCGCTTACTTAGCACGGACAAGAGGAAGTGGTACTTGCGCATACGACCCATCCCGCGTACAACTTTCTGCATAAAACTGCATAAAACAACGGTAACCAGGCAGCAGCTCTTGATTTGCGAAGTTTTATAGCAAGATGGTTCTGCCCTGGCATGAGAATATCCCCTTTTGTACGGGAGAAGTTAAGCTCGTTTACAAATATACGCGCCTAAGGTATCCAGAAACAAGGAGATTAATAGATCCAACGCGTAGAAAACTCGCCAACCATTCACTACATATGACTAAAGCGAGTCTACCCTTTTTGTGCCCCTGTGCATATTCATTAGTATTATCTGTTATTCATACTACGTATTTTGTGTTTTTTAAAAAACATTTCTATCAGAAGTAGCAAAGATATGTACGGGGTGTCGCCGAAATAAGGGAAGCCTTTATTAATACACATAGTTTCATTATTATACAGGTAGATAGGTGTGTAATAAATTTAGGATCGTAAAAGATAGTGTTTCTAAAATTGTATATTAAAGAAAATGATAATAGGGCCACGCAGTTCTACTCTACCAATCCAATGACTACGATATTTGTTATTAAACTAATAGCTTATTGTTAGAATGCTGTAAAAAGGAGGAATCCTTGTGTTAAAAAGCACTCTATTTTCTTTGTTCAATTAAATTTGAAAAAGGTTTGTTTACGAACTTATCCGAACGTTTTCAATTATAATGTATTTTTTCAAATTCAACGTATACGTGGCACCTTTCAAATCACCACACTAAGTAGAACACAACAGGTTTACCATTTAGCTTAAAGACACCCTATAGGTATATTATTCATCAGATATAATAGGTTGACTTTGATACTATTGGACCAAATGTTTGTTTTGAAATACGAGCCAGTTGCGATTGTTGTGATGAATTACTCGACCTTAGAGTCGATTCGTCTAGGTACCGGGACTCGAAAGTTTCCTTAAGATTCCTATTAAAATACTTCTGTATAATCGCACTCGAGATTTCTACTAAATAATCAACCAAAGAAACACGGGAGAACGTCGCCTTTTCCAATCGAACTTTCCCACACAAACGATGTAATCAACGAACGTAACTTTTCGACCACCCTATAACCCCTTCTATATTTCTCGCCCCCGCACATACTCCGTGCACGCATGCTCCTTTCGCTCGGCGCAGGCCGTTGATTCAGTTGTCACGCGACAAGATCACGAATATGACCTTAGCAATTGCCAAGGAATTGCTCTCGAGAATATCACGCTCGGTCTGCCTCCATAAAATGTTCGATAGTTAAAAAAAGTTTCACACACCAGACGGCCTCAAATTCGAGCGCGCCCGCGCGCGCAACTAACTTCATACATACGTGTCGACCGGGGAAAAACTAATTTCAAAGGGAATCCCCTAACGCAAACAACGATAACGACCGACCATCGAACGTGACCGCGCTCCTGCGTACGCTCTAATTACTTTCCCAACGAACTGTCCCTTTGCCCGTCACGCGCATCTCATACCAAAACGTTCGCTAAACAAAGAAAAAAGAAAAACAACTGGTCGCTGGGAAAAGGTTTGTGTACTCACCGGGGAAGCTGTGCGTGCACGCGACGAAACACGCCGCGACGAGCAGAACACTAGCGAGGGTCTTCATTCTTTCTCTCTCTAGCTTGAAACTGTTTGGTTGCGCTGCTGGAAAGCCGTTCGGTTAAGTCTCTGCGACGATGACTCGATTACTACTGGCGGGTTCGGGCCTCTGCGAACGGGACTGTCACAGAACTCGCGAGGGGATCAAGGTCACTCACAGAACCAGCTCACCTGAAACTCGCTTGACGCTTTACACCGCGACTTTTGTCTCTACATGTGCCTGCCACTATATATGCACTCGTTCGTTCACCGCTCGGCCAATCGCAACGCCTCCTGCGGCTGTCACGTGGCTATAGGGTCACGTGACCGGGCGGCGCGCCGCTTGAGTCATGCCACGTCTTTTCCCGGTATTGCTGATCTCTTAATGCTTTGTAGTCGGTGCTTGACAATCACACACAGTATAATTGCCACGATCATCGCTCTCATGATATTAATGATAGGTAATATACTGGTTGATTGTCGATTTATGTAGTCACGTGTGGCTGACGGGGTTGATTTTGGAGTAGACATTATCGTAGCTTCCGATGAAACTTTAATTGCGAAATAATCTAGCTGTCTGTGGAAAATAGAATGCCCGTCTGTATGTTTCCTTTTAACTTCTAAACCTATTGACCGATTTCGACAAAATTTTGCATAGTTACTCTCTAGGACTCCGCGGAAAATATAGGCTACCCTGAAACCGTGACACCCCATCCCTTCTACTCATTCCTTTCAAATAAGCATTGCGTAATAATTAATGCAGGCGCCAGTTAATTTTAAAATATGAACGCTGATATTATAAATATAAAAAGTCGTTATAACATGGGGTACTTTAAGCTATTATCTCTATATATATTGTGTATAATAAAAGAACCTAGGTTTAACCTAGGGACGTGAAATTTATAAGATACATTGTTTTCATGGCGTAGGTGCCCACTCAGGAAGGATTTTTGGTAATTCCATCCCCAAGAGGGTGAAAAGGGGAAATATGTATTTTCTCGGAGCCCCTATTATCTATTAGACCCGATTAGATATCAATTTGGTTCTTACTCACAAAGATTACCCACATAAATGCCTAAAAAACAATTTCGGGATTTTTCCCTACCCAACCCCTAAGGGGGTGAAAAAGGGCGAAAAGTATTTTCACGGATTCCTCAAAATCTTTTAGGCCCGATTAGATATCAACTTGGTTTTTACTTTGAAAGGTTATCCACACAAATCCCTAAAAATAAATTTCCGGACTTTGCGATAATCAACTAGTAAGGGGGTGGAAAGGGGTAAAATGAGTTTTCACGGACTTTTCAATATCTCTTAGGCCCGATTAGGTATCAACTCGGTTTTAGCATACAAAGATTACCCACATAAATCCCTAAAAATCAATTTCAGGACTTTGCCCTAGTCAACCCCTAATGGGGTGAAAAGGGGTAAAATGTGTTTTCACGGACTTCTTAATATCTCTTAAGCCCGATTAGATATTAACTTGGTTTTTTCATACAAAAATTACTCACATAAATCCCTAAAAATCAATTTCAGGACTTTGCCCTAGTCAACCCTTAAGGGGGTGAAAAGGGGTAAAATCTGCTTTCACGGACTTCTCAATATCTCTTAAACCCGATTAGATATTAAATTAAATTTCATACAAAGGTTTCCCACACAAATCTCTATAAATCAATTTCAGGATTCTGCACTAATCAACCCCTAAGGGGGTGAAACGGGGTAGACTGTGTTTTCATGGAGTCCTTAATATATTTTAGGCCCGAAGCGAAGCGCGGTGTATTTTGTTAGTTTCATATAATTGATATACATAGATTTTTGTTAGCAGTATCAATAAATACAAATTGTACATTTATCTTATTTAAATTATTATTATACTACTATAGGATTTGAATTGCATATTACTGTTATAATGTTATTATTATATTAAAATTACATTACTTCTTGCTCATTTGTATTTGATGAACCTTCTCATTTCATTATTTGTACAATTGAAATTACTTAAATGTTACTATTACATAACAATATCTAAATAGATATGATATCCAACGCAAATAACAATATAATTTGAAACTATTTCATTCAGCGGTATTTACCAATATGATGAAGAACTTTAAAATTTTAATATAAATATCTTGACAGTCCACTAATTAATCCAACAATGCCGTTTGTATAACAGAGTTAGTATAACCAGTTTTTTCATTGTTCTTTGAATGACGAGACGGCGACTTTGTCTTTGATGACTGGATACAACTAGTAGGTACGCTTATGGAGTAAATAACAGTTTCTAGGAGGAATGAATGTACATAGTTGCAGCTGCGTTATGCGCTGTACAAGTAACAAGATGTAGAAACCCGTTACACGTTTCGTGTTCATAGTTCATAGTATGTGTGTATGTATATACTTGAAGCCGTATTGAAATATCACAGAGACAACTTAGTATGTATACCCATAGGAATCAATATCTATTGTTTGGATTACAAGATTATCGCTTCAGTACATCGGTTTGGAGTAAGTAAAGTCTTGACATTGAAATTGTTGATACCTTGTAGAATCTTGAAACAGACAGTTTCCACTAAATTCAATAACCGATTTGAAGGAACTTGACAGCTTTGAATCGTTATTAGAATTAAATAAAATATAACAACTTTAGATTTCATATTTTTCACTATATCTTTAATCTAATATGCCTGGAAATAAATTTATCTATGTATTTAGTTCTGCCCAAGTTTTGTAAGAAAATTTGAAAATTCTATAGTATCTATACACCGCAGAAAAGAATTTAGGTATCTTCTACTTCAAGCAATTAAAGGAGCGCCTGTTTAAATACGTTTAATGTCGTTTCATAAAGTACTCAATGCTTTGACAGCACCAACAGGTTACAAAAATTATGTAACACTGTAGGTACACTGAAAATATTGAAACTGATACTACAATATAAATTACAATGTAAATATATAAGCTGAGCCACAAAAACTAATAAGTAGTGGCAAAAAATGTTTAAAATCGATATTTTTACTTGCTCGTGTAAGTAACTTTAATTGTAATTTATGAGATATCACCCAAATACCACAAGCACATCTTATGTATGTCCGAAGAACATCCGTTTCAGCTGTACTTCGCAGGATGTCCCTGAAGATCCACATGTCCTCTGTACGTCCTCTTTACCTAAGCTCTTTAAATGTCGTAGGAAGCACCCATTTCCAAAGTGGAACGTTCCGAAGACGTGCTGTGCCCACACTGCCAACATCCTCAGAACATTTTCCGAATGTTCGAAGATAAAGTTAAATGCGCCCAAAGGCGTCTTAAAGTCGTCGTAAAGACATCTTCATCAGGTCAGGGTTAGGACATTAAGGGGTCATTCTACTTTGAACCGCTAAAAAATTAAGCTATTTTTAAACATATTTTTCTCAGTAAATGGAACGTATAATGAAATAAATCTTTTTGGTATTTATTAAGCTACTCTTATGTTATACAAAAAAAAATTAAAAAAATTTTTGCAATTTGTTTCAATTGTTTTTTTACAGTGTCAATATGGCACCTAAAGAAAGTTGTATTAGACTTTATCAGGCTTATCCGAATCAAAAGATTCCAAAGGATTCATAATCTATATGAGTGTCGCTATTGCCCCTAGCTCAATTAACAATTTTGTTGAAAAGTAACCAAATGGCGGCCTCTTGAAAAAAAGTTCACTTTTTCCAACGAAACTTTGCCTTAAATGTGTAAAAAAAGTTATTTATTTAAACAATATCATTATACCAATAACTTAGCTCTGTGAAAAAAATTAAATCAAAATCACAAGGCCAAGTATTAGTTGAATATTTTTGGAGTTACATTGCCCGCAAAATGTAAAACTGTCGTTTCGAGAAAAACACATTTCAAGTTTTCTGGTAACCTGCTGCTCCGTAGCAAAACCGGCTATATCCGTTTTAATTTTTCGAATTTCGAATTTTATTTTCGAACTTGATTTATGTAAAAAAAAGGCCGCCACACCAGGCTCCCCCTTAACCCGAAATATTCTACACAATATCGAATCATTTGACTTCGAGAATTATTCCTTAAAATTTCATATTCCTCAAGACAGATATTTTAACGATACTTTAACGACTTCTTAACGACGTCTTAACGTTTAATTAAGTACTTTTATTGCGCAATACAAAAATAGGAATAAGAAGGAAAGAGAAAGAAATAAAAAGAAAAAAATAGCGCACCAAAAAAAACCTACACAACGGTGGTTTTTAGAATATCTGAAATTTAGTTCTTTTAAACATTCACGACACAATTAACACGACAACCGTATAAAATTTACGAGACGGGCATCCGAAATTTAAGTCTTACGAACATCCAGGAATATTCAAAATTGACGTAGAACGTTCGAGATACAAGTTACAGTTCTTTCTTGTTAAAGAATGATATTTGGATACGGTTCACACTTAAAACTTTCGTTTGAACCTCACAGTAGTTTTAGTTTCTCGGTAACGACTAAGAATAACGATTATCACCGTGTATTGTCGCACCATCCCCAGGGACGAGAATAACAACATCCCTATAGTTTCTTTTAACAGAACATTTACATTTTCGTACTTGTAGTTTTCCCCCTTGATATCTAGTAATTTTATTTTGTATTTCGAATGTTATTCTGACATGGAATTTGTATATTTTAAATTTTAATGGATTTATAACGACAAATATCCTTCATTATAACTGTTTATAAGATAAACACACCAGAACGAATACTACATTAGAAATAATTGAAATTCCCAAATCAATGTCGGATGGTTGTTATTTGGAACATGATAATATTTAAGGTAAAGTAAAATACAAATAAAAGTAAAGCCCTCTAATACTGTTCTAAAAAAACTGGTTTGATAATTTTACAAATTTTTCAATCACTTACTAGAGAATAAATAAAATTTACATTAAATAGTTTTTCATACCTCGTATAACAAAAATGATGGAGGTAAAAGAAAACGTGGGAAAAGAGAAGGCTTCCTAGGCCAAGTCTGTTGTCATACCTTTTAAATATGGTTAGTAAAAGAATATAGACGCTATTTAAGATATTTAATAAAATGACTTTTAACTTCAGATATTTAATAAAATGATTTTTAACCCAACATTCATTTTAATACACGTACTTACTGTCCTCAAAGATTCTTTTAATCACAGATATTTTCGTCATCTTTGCATAAGTACCTATATAAGACACGTGAACATTTTTTGAAAGTGAAGTCCTTTGTCAAAAACTGTAAACAGGAGAGCCAATATTTAAACATCATTTCATTTCACACCCTTTCTTTTAAAGGTGCTCTAGTAACATTATATCACATATCGCATAAAAAAATTCACTCAATCCCCAACATATCAAAAACATTGTGCCACTCCTTGTCGAAAATATTTTATATACTTTTCCCCATCCATTTTATAATCTATACAACTGCATATCACGATGTTCTGCGATAAACATTACTTATATTACAAATCATAGATTCATTAAGCAGTAATTTATGCAGTAAGAATATTATTGTCCTGAATAACATTGCTTTACCTGCAATGTTTGGTTCATTTCCCTTAATCTTCCAGAAACATGACCCCTTAATTGCCTCAAACGTTACAAACTCATTATTATCGGGTTTCTCGTAGAAATCACATCGGCGCAGGTTAATTTACGTTAGGTGTCTTATTCATCAGTAAAAGTCTTGTAACGCGCTGAAACAATTATTAAAGGGGCCGGTAATCATAGCACCTCGCTGATTGCCGTAGAATGGAGCGTGTAATTGGTTTCGGTACTTCCGCCTTAACATGTTTCCAGGCGCACAAACATACTTCTTGTTACCGTTAAGTGTCGAGGAAGTGCACACAGTACAGAAGCAAAATGAATAGGGAAACGTATTACGTCAGCCGCCTCTGTACATAGCAGGTTCACAGAATATTTCGTGTCATTTTATTTACGAGCAGACGTAAGTGGATTTCTGATATTCGTTGGTAGATCACATTAGTAATTTTTCAAAGGGAAATAATTTTACTCGCGACCGTACATGTTGTAAGTGACACGAGGTAGTTCGTTTTAAAGATGAGGTTTATTAGTATGAATATACAACGTCCTGTACGTTACAGGGAATAAGTAACGAGATCGACTTCCTGACAGATGCTGAGAGTTGGTGAGAAATGTTTTGGAGTTTTTATTAAAGGCTAGCTGGAAAAATAGTCTAGGTGACACAGTATTCGCAACCAAGAGCATAATTCCAAAGGAGAGTACATTACAAGTAATACAGTGGGCCACGAAAGTATTTGGACACCCTTTAAAACAGAATAACATTTTTCAAATTGGCCCAAACGTCTTTTTCTTTTAAGAAGCTAGAATGATTTGTTTACAACTTAGGTGGCTCGTTGTTTTGAAAAAATTGCAAGTGGTTGGAGTAGCGAAGAGAATAGTGAAGGTCGCTTTTTCGGTTTTTTTATTTGAGCCTGTAATGAAAATTTGGATGACTTTTAATTAAACTACTAAAGAAAAGTAGGATTTTCCATGACTTTTTCAGTATGTATACAACTTACTTAAATCTACAAACTGGATTACCGCGATATAGACCGTCTATATAATATGCTACTGACGACCAGAGTTGGGCAAAGTGTAATGTAATTATAGAATCCCCATAAAAAAAAATTCAAAAAAGTAAAAAAAATTACGGCAAGTATATGAAAAAGTCAAGGGCGGAAAAGAGTATTATAAAAGTTAAGGATAAATTCTACGCAAGTTTAACAACTATGAAACAAATCATGTGCACCACTTTGCCGATCTATATGTATAGTACTTTGGGTATAGTACAATAAACACTGATTAAAAAATTGCATTATCCAAGGTGTCCATGTATCAAAATAATTGTATAAGTATGTATATGAAATCCTTCCTGCAAAATTATGTGTACAAAGATAGCTTGTCGTAGGTCATAGCATCATTTTACACTTCGATTATCCACGTATACATAAAATTCTCAGTTCAGTTGCAAATAAAAAACAGTTTGATGACATAAAAACATGACGCAATTCAAATTTGGCCAACGATACATATTTGTAAAAATACGTGGCATCTCAAATTTTGACAACTTACCTTATTTGACACTTGCCAGGTTACAACCTGACTGTAAGCTGTCAAAATTGAGAGTAGATTACATAGTGAAGATAGCGATTGACGAATGAAACATGTATTAGTTCGTTTTGCGAATTACGTATTATATTGACGGATAATTTCTTGGAGAAGCAGAAGGAGAAGAAGAAGAAAATCTTACCGTTTCCGACAAATCCACGAGACGATATTACGATATCTCTGTCATGCGTGGACCGATTTTATTGAATTTGGTTTTATTCGAAAGCATATATGCGGTTTACATAAGAAATATCAAGGACTCGGAGTTAACTTCATTACTATTAAACACAAGAGCCTCCAGCTTCGAGGCTTGAGCCTGGAATCTTGAACCTCGAGCTTCATATGATATTAGCCTTAAAGGCTGAGTCTTTAAGGTTAAGGTCTAAAGCTTCGAAGACTCGAGCTTTATACAACACTACTTGGAAGTCATACTACCGTCGCGATTTAATCAATTACGTATAGTCACCTAATATTAATTTGACGGGTGATAAAGTCGTCAGCCGACATCACGCGTACCACGAAGGTGAATCAGACCTTACAACCCCGAAAGAAACAAACGAGAATTCACGCGTCTGTCGATATGAACACCAGTAGATTTCGAGATTACCGCGACCACACAAACAAACAATCCTACTGTGTTTATATACATTAGTAAAGATAAGCTTGCATTAAATCAATCCGCCTATTAATCAATTCAAATGGCTTCGAAGATGGATTACACTACAATTTTACTAATAATAAATATTAAAAGTAACAAAACTAATCCAATTAAAATGCGAATAATTTTGCTACATTTTCGCCGATTACGTCAGCGCTGGTAATTGTATTGAACCTTGTAGATCATTTTCTACAACATCATGTACATGTATACTTCGTGTACGTTTTTCCGCCTGAGAGACTAACCACCGTAGTTTTTTCAAATTGATTTTTACAAATCCCGTAGTCACGCGAAAGATACGCGTTAATAAGACGCTCGCAACGCAACCGATCATTTCGTAAGCTCGCAGCGAGTAGTAACTGTACACGCAACGATAATATTAGAATACGTAATAATTAGTTATAATCGTTAGCCGCGTGAGGATACTTTCAACCGCGTTCCAAACGAAACGTGTGTACCTGTCTGCGTGTCGTATCCAACTCGTGTGTTCGTGGATTTGCAGCAGGGACACTAATTTCAGAAGTTCGGTAATGTGTTTCAAAACGGTTGAAAGTAAAAGTCCTTTCGTGGTTCAATATGCATCATTATTATCGTCTTTATTACGCAAGATTAGGAGTATATGCGTAATATATGGGTACAGGGTGATCTGAATCCTTTTTTTTTTTAGAAAATTGAAATTAAGTTAATAAACATGGTCCCATAAATCTTTCCTTTTGTCGTGATCATGTCGTGAGTTTATTCAGTATGTAAATGTTTCAAGTGGTATCCACTGAAAGCACTTCAAAAATTTTGAATCTAAATTGCCCAATCCTAATATAATAATACGTACTCTGATTTACAGTAGTAATGTCTTCGAAACAAAAGGATTTTGAACCCATCTTTATTAGGACCTTTTTTTTATTTTTGAGATACAGAACACCCTTCTAATTTTCTAACCGAATTTTCTATTAACCCTGCATAGTATTAATCGCAGAATAATTGACAAGGTGCAGCGTAAACCTCATCATAGTGTATGTTCAGTTACAAGTTTCCAGGTTTCCAGGTGTTTGCCTCAGATTGCTTTGGTTTCTGGATATGTTTTAGAGGACTAAAAATTAGAAATATGGGTATTTTTATTTTGGCCCGTTTGCATGTTTAGTTTCCTCAAAGTTCATACATAACTTGATATAAATTTAATTTGCGTCATAACTAATTGTTGTATAGATGAGGTTCTTGTCCTCAGTCACCGTTAATAAAGGGTAAACTACCCGTAATAGTTTAACCGCGCATTTGGAGGACATGAAAAGTGTAAAAAAATTCATAAAATTCTTGAAAAACCTTAACTTATTTTACGATGACACATCAGTGGTATTACGACCTCCCATCGCTAATGACAATGAGAGGGGAACCACCCCTTGCGCAGTTTACCCCATAATAACGGTGACTGTCGACAAGAACATCTTCCATACACCAAGTTATACCGCAAATTAAATTTATATGAAGTTGTATTCAACATAATTTTGCACCCCTTATAAACTTTGAGGGGTAATTTAACCCCTCAAAATCAAAGCAATCGGAGTCGGACATCTAGAAACCTTTCCTTGTTAGAAAATATAACACTTAAGTCGGTTTATAAACGTGCAGAATATTTAAATTTCTCTGCAATACTGATCGCGAACCACAAAAGTGTTACGTAGGGTATAAAAGGCTCCTAAGTTTCGCTGATTTGCAACGAATAGAATTTATCGATTCATCGTCAGGTATGGTCTGCCATTGTTAATAACACAGATTATACGGGTCACCGATCGTATCAATGTTTTTAAGTAGTCGTAGAAGCAAATGCCCAACGCTGAAAGCTGTGTATGTGAGCAGTTTAGTTGCACACTAATGCGATCGTACGACCGTAGAATACAAATGTGCAGTTTCATTAATGCGCGCTCGAGCACGTGTTTGCATGCACCTTCTACACATTCGTGTGCCGTCAGCGAATTTTTCAGATGCAATGTTTGTTCAAAGAGTAGCAAACGATTTAACAAAAGCGAAGTAGATAGTAGCATAACAAATTTATTTTTCGATTGAAAACTTCGAATCATCAGAATTAAGGGCGGTTGGGGCTGAAAGGATCAGCAACTGTTGTTCACTTTATGTTTTTTTGATGAAGCTCGCTCATTTTTATTTGACGTTTACTTATTTTTACATGTTTTAGAAGTAGTAGAAGATTAGAAACTGCAGTTCTTGTTTTACAGAAAAGAGAACGTAGAAACTCTTTCAAAAAGAAAGAGGTTCTACGTTGCATGTGTATGTATGTATGTTAGTATGTATTATGTTTGTCCGCGAATTTCTCCATAACTACTGGACCGATTTTCGTGAAACCTTTTGCACTTAATTTCGCTTCAATCAACTTAAATCGTGGAGAAAGAATCGTCAAAATCGGTTCAGTAGTTTTGTAGTTACGCCAAAAATAAGAAATCTGTTTTATTAACCGATTTCATTATTTAAATAAATGTAGTTATATAAGTTAAATATCTAATAATTAAAAAATAAAAAAATTAAAAGCGACTTCAAAAAATAAAAATAAATATGCCGTAAATAGTAAAAAGTAATTTTCTTCCTTATTTAATTTACGACTCCTAATTTTTTGAGTCGGCGCCATATTTACGCAGAGCAAATGATGAGGCGTTAATGTAAAAAAACTGTGAGCCGTATATTAAATAAGGAACAAACTCATTTTTTACTCTTTAGCGAATTTTTATTTTTATTTTTAAAGTAGGTTTTAATTTTTTTTTAAATATTTTTTATATACACAACTTTACATACATGTTTTTTTCAGATAACACTGATTGTGAGCGACCAGTTCAAAATTGTATTGTGCGATTATAATATACATAGGTATACTCAAAATTGAATATCTATCATGTTGTTCATTTACTATATTTCGACAAACGACAAAGAAGTAATAATTTTTGTACTAAATTTTAATTAAAAAATTGTTACAATTGGGATTGTGATACAATAATTGAATATTATGTAATAAGCTATATTTACCAAACAAAACAGTACATAAAGAGGTTCGTTGTTTAATTAACAGTCCCAAGTTATTGTCCCCGATATTCAAAATATACTGAATTTATTTACTGGATCATGTTTAGATTAATAAATATCATTTTCAATAGAACTGTAGATGTTAAAAGTTATATTAAGAATCCCGTCATGCCATCAACAACACAATATTATGCAAAAATGTAGTACCCCACCAATTTACTGTGACGCAAATCGTATTGTTTTTAGTCACCATGCTCATTTCCTCTGACCTTTGTGGTTGGACATACCGTTACAACTTACAACGCGGAAGACCTGACACCGTGACTGTATAAATCAAGCCTGAGAGTAACCACCTTAATTGTAACTCATTAATGCAACACTCTCTGTTAAAAGACACTCTGTTGCTGCATTCTCCGCAGTAGCATTAAATATACCTCCATGAATTTAACGCTCTCCCTAGTCGTATATTTTCGGTGTGACTCAGAAAAATATTCTCGTTTAGAAGGTTTCAAAACACCTGCTTTTGAATTATTGTATATTCTTGAACATTGGAATCTTGAAAATGTATTATAAGTACGAAATTCTTAAAATAACACATATAAAGATTTAAATTAAGGCTGTTACGAATATTCGAATACCGAATAATTAGGTGTATTCAGCAGAAAACGCTAATATTTTTGTTTCTCTCCACCAAAACACGTGTCGGTATGAATAATAAGAATAAAATTACTATTATTACTACTAATGAGCATTATCATTCAACATTTAAATACATTACGTCCTTAAATTTAAATAGAATTTACCTTTCCTCTCAAAATTGATAGGGCTGCCAAAGATTAATAAAGTTACATATTTAACATTTGGGAAATAAATAATTGTAAAGGTCAATATGGAAAGAATAGCGCAATAATGTGTGAAATACTATTTCACGTTTAGATTCGTAGGTATTCGGTACAATCCAAAATTCGGACACTGAATTTTCTTCCAATACACCGAAATATTCAAATTTGAAAATTTGCAGTTGTAGTGTAATCCCACGCGGTTCAAATCGCGTGAAGTTATTTAATAAATAATAGGGGAGAGTAGAGTAAAATGGAACGCTTAACTTTGGAAGGTGATAACATAAAATTGGCAGGAAGAAAGACACGGGACTTCAACAGGAGTCTTAAGTGGACCTTAAGCTATAAGAAAATCAAAGCCATTGTTAAGAAAAATCTTTGGGAACGAAGAACAATGAGATTTACCAGAGGTATTGAAAAATATATGTTTTAGGTATAACTATTACAAATAAAATATAACAAAAATATATTTTATACACATAAGGAAAAATATTTTACCAAATAACATAAAAATTACTGAAAATAATTAAATACACATGGATTTTTACATGAATAATGAACATCAACGGTCCGCTTTACCCTACTCTCCCCTATTTGTATAAAGGTCCCTTCAACCCTTATTTCAATTGACTATACATATGCTTCTGAACTCTTCGTATAATAATATAACCGTGGTTCCTTCCTTTCTGACATGCATCCTGTTTTTACGACATAATCCATAAGAAATTAAAAACATTTTCATAGGAATTGTTTCGTGTGCTCTCGGAATTTTGCGAAAAATTTCCAAACGTGGGAACGGACGGAAGCGGTAGAAAATAAAACCATGCTCGTCCAAGGGAAACAGAAGAAAAGAAAATTGAAAAGAAACTGATATTGCATACTGAAACTAGTTTTGCAACTAGGTATTTCAGCAGAAAAGTTGAGGAAGACGAAAGATGATGAGATTCGTATTATATAGTAAAGAACACAGGTATTCTATTCTCACCTTTTCTTTTCACATTCTTCGAAGATGAGGAAGGTTCCCTTTATTACCGTGACATCAGGAATTAAGGGTATGTGATATAAATCGTTTGTCGTCCGCTTTGAAATTGCACGACAAATTTCGAATGCCTTTTTTTTTCTAAATGACGTTTTTCAATTTGGCAGCACAGATATTTCCTTACCCGTTGAACCGATTGACTCTGAACTGTTCCTCATCGCTCTTGAGTCAATGTTTTAAATACATTTTTGCAGCTCGGGGAAATCGTAAAATTTATTGCAAGTCCGAATATTACTACTTTAATTGGCGTTATTTGGTTACACATTATTTTATGCCATTCCTTTTGGTAGACACATTCACATATGGATTAAAATAAATTCCGAATTTTTAGTTTCTCGTAACTAGCAAAAGCTCAATGAGTCTTGTGATTTGGAACGAATTTTTCACATATGAAGCATCCGATGGTTTTCTAAATAAGGGTTTTCTATAAAGAGCTACAATTTTTGTTTCATTAGTTGAAGTGTAGTTAAGAGGAGAATCCTATTTTTTCGACTAAAAACATAGCAAAATTTTTGATTTTTTTTTTTAAGAAACCAGTGATTGGATTCCTCTGAAATTTGGACCATCATTTGATGCATCTTTGTGGCAGCTGCAGCTTTTTTTTTTATTAATTTTCAACCACAAATATAGTAGTTATGCACGATCGACTATCACGCCGCGCAAAATTCGCCGGCCGTTGGTAGCTTGAAATTGATGAACCAGCAAAAAACAACAAAATTTATTGAGCAGTGTGGAAAGTTTTCAAACTGAAAGGTCTGGACCTTTAATTTGTGCAATCCAATTTTGCGCCAATTATCTTATGTAACAAAAGAAGTATAGAACTTAGCAGTACCTAATCTGATTCATCAAATTGAAGCTAAATATGTACAAGGTAAACGCTGTTTCATTTTCCTTTTCAGATTACCTGGAAGGCGACGACGAGTTTTGCGCGGAGTGACGCATAACTTCTATATTCATTATGAAAATGAATAAAAAAACTACAATTTCTTCAAGGATGTATCAAAACATGATCAAAATTTCAGATGAATCGAAATACTAGATTCTTAAAAGAAATTCCTAAATTTTGCTATGTTGTTAGCCCATAAAATAGGATTCCCCCCTTAAGAGTGTGTATAAATTGCCAATGTTATAGTTTCATTCACCCTTCCCCTAACAATTGCTAAATATGACCTTGAAACTACCTATCTTAAACACGTTTCGTGCCACATAAAAAGTGATGAGAAAATTAAATTGCGAAATTTAATTAGTGTAATTCCGAGACAGTTGCCCCACCTAACATGAGATCACTATTAAATTAAAACTAATCCTGACATTACTTACTTTATCAGAATAAACCTAAAGAGTGTTAAATTTTAGGCCGATTAAAAAAAGTGGGCAATATTTCCTTTAAGGCAATATTTGCTGAAAATCAGGTGGAAGACTGAAGTGCTGACATCTGGCCATCCCTCCCGGGATGCTGGGAAAGATGCCCAACATAATTATTATAGCGTTGACACTGACATTATCTTATTCGTTAATATGTTCACTTGATAAACACATTTGGTGGATCTTAAAACTTCCATCAGTTAAGTACAATCCTATTATTATTATTAGACCAGTTATCCTAATCATACCTGAGGCATCTCTCCCTTTTTCCGGGAGAGATGTGAAGACAACATGGTGTCGACAAGTTGGACGCGGCGGAAACTGAAATAAAATCATTTCACGATAGGGCAGAGGTATCATATCTGAAATGTCCTGTAATAACGCGCGAACAATTCACTTTCTCGTGAACGTCATTTTGTGGGGGCTCGTTGAAACCGTGAAATTCAGCCGTAGAATAAATCGCCCCGATCATCAGTTGCTGTGGATTTATTTCGCGCGGAAGACTAGGCGCAGGCGTTAATTCGATGACTCGTAAACAACAAGCGGCTCGCGTCCGACTGTACAGGGATTTCCGGTGTTTTATTGACGCACCATAAAGCCGCCGTGGATGGTACGTCCATATCATGATCCCGACAAGCGAATAACTTCACCCTATGATCTCATTGGAACAATACTGCCATTTTTTTCTCAATTTAATCTTGCGGAGCAAACACTTGTTCGTCTGTTTTATCAGTGGCGTGATTCATGGAAACGAATGTAGCAGGTTAAGGTAACAGGACGGCATTTTAATGTCTCGTGTAAGTACTTAACTGTGGAACAAAGATTAAATGAATCGCATTGACGTGGTTACGCAGGTAAAAATAGGAAGTAAATGTCTAGGATCCTTGCACTTGCGGCACTTCGTGGAAAAAGTGAATGAGTTCTGTTGCTCGATGCATGCTTTTGCGAGATTACTGTTGTTTGGTGTTTGAATTTACTCGCTAGGCTCGGGACACTCGTGGTGATCGCTGCTCAAACACGCAGTTCCTTACACACCAGGGATTTGTCACGTTTCGTGATAAGTGGGTCACTGATAATATACGATATTTATCGAATATTAAATGTTTATTGGACAAACAAGCGTATTTCTTAATTGATGTCGAAATAGCAGGTGGGAGGGAAACTGAGAATGTGAAAGGGTTTCGCATAATTGGTATTTTATTATGATCGAATATTGCAGGTCAGTTTGCTATCACCTTTTAACCCACATCCGTATTTTGTGTCAATTTGACACAGTTATTCCGTAATAAATTATCCTCATAAAAAAACTTCAAAAAAGTAAAAAAATTACGTCGATTAAACGCACTTGGAAAGCACCTTTATGTACTTTCAGCTCATTTTGATTTCTCGTTTTTTTTTATTTTGTAATTATTATTATCTCCTATTTTTTGTGATTTATTTGATTTCATGTACTTGGCGTATATTTTTTACCTTTTTGAAGTTTTTTATGGGGATATATTTTGCAATAGGAATTTGTTTGGAAGCAGTTATATCGATTTTCTTCATTGTGTTTGAATTTGAATTATCACAATTATACATGGTGCTCGAAGCAGCTTACGTAATTGCATTCGTAATTAGGCAAACTAATTACAATTAAAATTACTTCTAGCAGTTTTACTAGTTCCAGTATACTAGTTCCAGTAATATAATACAAATTAAACACAGTTTGACGATATACAAACATGTTGTATTTCAAATTTGGCCAACTTACCTTCTGTTTGAGACTGCATTTTGGTTGCAATTCAATGGTACAACGATACATACTTGCTAAAACACGTGGCATCTCAAATTTTGACAAGTTACCTTATTTGACACTCGACAGGTTATAACCTCACTGTAAGCTGTCAAAATTTTACGTATTATACTGACGATACTGACGAAAATTTTCTTGGAGAAGGAGAAGAAAATCTTACCGTTTTCGACAGATCCATGAGACGATATTACGATTCTCTGTCATGCGTGGATCGATTTTATTGAATTTGGTCTTATTCGAAAGCTTATATGCGGTTTACATAAGAAAAATGCCTTTAAATTTAGGAAATATTGCTGGCGTGATGAGAATTTCATGAAATAAGCTTCATGTAAGTTTGGATTAGTCGGGCGACGAGTAAATAATAGCGGTAGCGATAGTACAGGATGTTGACATGTACTTGGCGTCGAGACGTTACCGCGTCTCTAGATACCGTTCTATTATTTGTGATTCTTGGAAAGAAGCAGTATGCCTTGCACATCGTTTTATTTTATGCGAAGGTTGTGAGAAATTTAAGATGTAAATGTAACTCATCAATTTGAATTAGAAAATATCGAAAAATAACTGTTTACCTTGGCATTTCATCGATTTTATACCACCGTGTTAATTTGACACCGAGGGACGGATTCAGTTCGTGAAATGAGAAACGAATGAGGGTCAAGATTGTAATGGAAACTTGAAATTTCGAAAGTGGCGGCATAATTAACACTTGTAATAAAAGTGTGAGAAGTTTGAGCTACCTATTTGATTCAAATTTTGCATACAATTAGTGTATTACATCTATAACAATGTTTTAAACGCGTAGGATGCAAGACTCAACACTTTTCGAGTGAATTGAGTTGAAAATTTTACCTTTTTCAGACCCTCACCAACACTATATGAAAACCGCAACTATAATTAAATTAGAGCTTAATCAACTTAAGGAGGGACTACACTTTAGACAACGCTAAAACAGACCGATTTTTGGGATTTTTTTTCTGGAGGAATTATGAAGCAAATCATTTTTTATGGCTTTATATACAATTGTTGGAGATACAAAAAAATTATGTTAAAAATATGCATTGTAGATGTCGCTGTCAACGCATATTGCTGCAGAGTAGCCGCCGAAGTTGCAAAACGGTGGGGGTCATTTAGAGAAAACTTGCCCTTACACATACAACTAGATAATTCCAAACTATTCTCAATGGACCTCTAGTATTACAAAAAAAAAAAAAAAAAATTCAATACTGCATAAATAGATTAAAAAAATTCTTACAAAATCGCACTTCTTTTGCTAAGCTCTACAATTTTGTCAACTGTCCACTTTTTTTGTTTTCGAGGTTCACCGACAACAGTTTGAAATTATCCAGTTGTAAGTGTAAGGGCAAGTCAATTGATTGAATAGTTTCCTCTAAATTCCCCCACCGTTTTGCAACATCGGCGACGACCGATCTACAATGCATATTTTTAACATAAATTTTTTTTCGCATCTTCAAAAGTTAAATTTAAAGCCATAAAATAGTTCAAACTAAGTTGCTTCATAATTTCTCCACAAAGATATCCCAAAAATCAGCCTGTTTTAGCGTTGCCTAAAGTGTAGTATAAATAGATCGCATTCTTACATACAAATTCAGATATATATTACGGGATCTGGAAAAGACAAAATTTTAAGCTTCATTTTCTCACAAGATTTGCTGTAGTACGCCTCATGAATTGAATATACATGACATGAACTAACTGTGTACTCTGTGCAAATTTGTAGCATAATTGATGACTCGAACCTTGTACACTCCTTACGTTAGACTTTAAAACGTAGGAAGTAAAATTCCACTACACGCGTAAGAAATGAAAGGTCAAGTTTTGTTTATTGTTTTATAGCTTCATTGCCGAAGGCACTTACACATGATCATTGATAACGTAAGGTACGACGACCGCGTAACGAAATGTCAACCCAGTACTCCACGGTTAATGTGTCGTCAGCCTTCTCGTTATCTATTAATGGTGCAATGACAGTTAAGCGTGGTTTACTGAGACTGGCACCAGAACAATTGTGCGACGCAAATGTTGAATCATCGCGGTTGGAAATATCGTAATTATATAGGCCATATATAACAACTCGTCTTTTTCCTTGGACGACTACGTTCTGCCACTGAATGCTGACGTGTCCCGGAGAGCTGAGTTCGAACTGCGTGATTTGCTCGGGAAAGAAAACGAAACAATGCGCTGAGGAGCGATTTCAGTTCGTTTTCATTGAATTCTGCCTTTTGATACAACTTTTCTCGTAGACAGTGGCAAATGTAAACCATATCCTTTGTGAATTATAGGATACAGATTTATTTTTAAAATTACTGTAATTCCAACGAGCCAGAAAGATGAACGTGGTGAAAAATTGAACATATATTTTCTCACGAGGTACTTTTTCTGAATTACCGAGATCATTAGTGGACCTGTTTTTAATGAAAATATTTTTATTCGTATTTCTTGTACATTTCAGTTTATTATATTACATTGAGACGTGTTTAGTTGTATAATACACGGTGTCCCAGAATTGATGGTATAATTGAAAAGGGTGTGATCTTATATGAAAAAATAAGTCGGAAATATAGATGAAATTTTTTTTATTTGGGGCTTTATTTTTTTATGTTTTATGTTTTATTTTCATTTTTAAACCCACTCTAAGCAGATGGAGATAGATGATAGTATATAGTACCTATTGATAAGGAATCAATATTACGTATGATATTAATGTTAGTTGCAAGCGATACGTTAAGTGCACGTGTGAAATGAACCACTCGTTATTAGCTCGACGGACGGTACTGGCGGCGGGCTCATAGCGCGTAGGGGACACTATTCCGCGCGGCCAATGACGCCAGTGAGAAAATCCAAAAACCCGGGTTCCCCCACTCTCGTTGGAAGGATTCCTAGAAATGGTGGGGATCTTCGCCGGGCTTTCAATGCACAGTAGAAACGGGCTAGTAACGAGTGCGTATTGTTCACAGTTGGTTTTTTCAAAAACAATTCATTCTATAGTTTCGACTTATTTTTTCATGTAGAATCAACCTCTCATTGGTTGTACCGTCAATACTGAGACACTCTGTGTAATCTAAAAACGATCTTGAAATAACAACTTTGGAAACAGATGATGGGATTTCTGAAGAAACATTTTATTTCAGAAAATATTTCTGTATTCCAATCACAATGTTAGTTGAAATTCAACGCAATGTTGATGTATTTGAATGTTTCATTTGAAATATTAGTGAAAGATTGATAGTTAAGGTACTTTCTTTTTACATTTTAAATTAATACCAGTTTAATGATGTATGTTAAATTATCACGCTATAATTTGTAATTAGAAAGTGCGAAGGTCTTTTGGCATTATCTCTAACTTTTAAGAACTAGTAGATGCAATTTACTTATTAACATGTAAATATTAATAGTATATTCTAAATACGTTTCTTGAACTACTAATTGATAATTTCACTATTTCATTATCTCAAATATGCAATTATCATCTTCGAAATTACTCCTTCAAATTAAGTAATATTACTGTACCTATATAGGGTAACCCAACCAGTGAATGACCATTAGTAGTTGCACTTTTAATATCCCAAATTTTTAGTTACACGTAATAAGCAAACTTAATAAGTACAATTCTTATTAAAAGTATGAGATCATTTAAATATTTCTACACGTTTTGCATTTTATAATCGTTTTTTTTTTAAATCACGATAAGAATAAGTAATTATTTTTATACAAATTTCAATAAAAATAAATTTAAATACAATTTCAACACTTATTTTGTTGTTATACATAAATATATTCAAGTATTAATCTCTAAATTCAACAATTCGATCATTCACTGGTTGGTTTACGCTACTTCAAAACTGAAATAACCATGAACAAGTAAATTTCACAGAACGTTATATCCATAGTGCACAAGTTCAGTGTGAAGTTATTTGTATTCTTAATAATGTCTTTTATAGCTTATCTGTATAATTTTAATAATTAAGCTGACTTCTAATGAAATCGTACTTGGACGACGAAGCTCTAAGTCTTCCTTAATTCAGGCAGCCTAAAGGAATGTGCGAGAGCAACATTTTAAATACTGCGTCGCAACTAATAAAATACAAGGCAAACACGTATACTGCGGGTAACTGCATCGTGTGAAACTGTTCCGCGACGGTTTGATTGATTTTGCGCGTTCACGATATGGGTTGAATGCGCGAATTCACATTGCTACAAGTACGCGTTCCTGTAAAGGACATATTATTTGGCCTGAAAAACATAAATACACGTGTACCGTCCCACCACCGCTACACAAGCGTATTTACATACACGCGTGTTTCGCTATTTCAGGTCTACAGGGTGTTTCCAAATAAACTATCATATGTTGGGCACCTCAGGAAGGATTAAAAAACTTTAGAGAAGGTTGATATTACAGGTTCGTTGCCACACCACAAAATTGTGATAATTGGGTGTAATGTATTTATATATGTATAGTATTACATCTTGTATCTTAGAGCCTTCTCTTTTAATCCTGCTACCAATCCACAGCAGCGTCTTCCCGGAGCCATTTATGCCATTACTTCGAGAAAACGATTGGTACCAATTTGAATCTCCCGGCAGGACTTATTCCATAAAACGTTACTACGTTAACATATTTACAATAAATATTTTAGTACTGTAATGTTTGATAACGATAATTAGGAAGAAAGAGGTCCCAGTCAAGTAGAAATTTTATTTAGAATAAGTATGAAAGAGTCATGTCTATTGCAGATATGAAAGAAGTCATACTAAAATAGGATCAAGTATGTAAGTATTGAATTGGCAATAAATATGTAGATAACAAGTAATTTAGGCAACTGAATTTATATAAATAGATACACGGTAAGTATTTAGTTTAGTATAAGTAGCTAAATATTATGTATAGATTTAGGATTTAAGGTTTAATAGGCGATTAATAATTTAATACATAATAAGATTAATTAATTTTATAAGGATCATTAAAGTGGACCTATCACTTTGGGAAATAGTTCTGCTTTGTTTTATAGTTTTATACTGAAGAATGTTTTATGTTTTGTGATATTTATACAAAGATACATTAAATAAACATACAAATACAAAATAATCTAGAACATCATTGAAATGACTTCAAGACTCAGATGTGCCAAAACAAATATTCTGTATTCTTGGATCTCCTCACGCGTTGTAATCAAGACAAATGAAGAAGCCGACGCAACAGCAAAGCAAGTAAACTTATTTAGTTTACTAAATAAGTAAGCCCAGCGTATCCACTACAATTCTGGGACCTGCATTCTACAAGGATCTTCAAAAGTTCTTTATAAAAGCAACAGCAGAATCTTACCACCCTACACCAAGTGCGCAAGACTATAAGTGATATCAGCCCGGCTATGTGTCTGAACAGAAGAGACCCAGTTACACTGACACGAGTAAGAAAAAAGGCCACTCAAACAGAACACACTCCTACCTGATCACCAAAACCGAATCAAACACCTGCGATTCCTGCGACGTAGAAAACTCTGTTAGTCATATCTTAAACACTTGTCCCAAGTATCTAATTGTAAGTAGGAAAAGGGCAGAACAAAATTAATTACAAAATTCACTAAATATGTTACAAAAAGAAGACACATGTGAAAAAGCTCTAGCCTAAATAACATTGGACTCTACCGCCAGATTTATATATCTACCGTTGTTATTAATAATCTGAGAATGTGTATGAGACCTTAAACTCGCAATAAAAAAACATACTAATTTTTTTTAACACTTCCCAAATTTTTAGAACTGCCATTTTCTAAGGTGGTTCTATCATTCTGGGGTGCACCTTGCATGGAGGTAGTATAATTTAATAACCTTAGCGTATAATTGAATATTTGTATATAGTGTAAACGCTGTGTAAATGTTATGTAATTGTATGAGTTGATAAACGAATTAAACTCTACTTAGTTAATGATAACCAGAGCCTGTTCTTTTATATGGTGACACCCTGTATATTATGTTTGTGAGTAACAAATGACGAACATGCACGTGACCGATCTGCTCTTATTCATCTGGTGGACGTCAATTTGGAAAGGTGTTTTCCGGGCGCTATTCAACGAACGACAATACGTCGTTTCACAATCACACGACCTAGCTACAACGTTGAATGACGTTTGCACCACTTGCTCATTCCCTTCCGCGAAAAAATCGCATTTACGCTACTGCCTTGCGTATCCTAGAATAGCGATATTAATAATTTTATTAGACCATCCCTGACGCAAGGCCAGACGAAATTTTATTCGCCATTCTCACGAGATATCTGTCAGCGTCGAAACAACTTCTGTTACAAGTACCTTTGAATAAAGAATAATACACAAAAACGACCTATCATTTAAAAAATTTGACGTATTTTTAGCGTCTTTTTTTATAATTTTATGTATCTTTAGCGATATTTTTCACGTGTCATACCTGTATTTTCGCGTTACGTGCAATTCTAATCAGTCTCGAAAATTATCAGCATACTCAGGCATTACGAACTGCTTTAAAGTTGGGGGAATGACATGTGAAATATTTGTTCGTCATTCTCGAAATGTCAAACGTACGAAAATTCTACAAAGGTACAACGAATACCTTTGTTATGTTTAGAATTAGGAAATATAATAATGAAACGAAAATTCTTATCAAAGCCACTGTTTTCTTTTGTGCAACCATTTAACATTTGCATTGAAGAGGAACAAAAGAAAAATGTAACGCTGTGTATGTGTTTATGTCCATATTTATTCATACACATCGAACAATATTTTATATGAAAAATTTTAATATGAAACAAAAGGAAATAAGTACCTGGAAGGCAAGCTCATTCAAAGATTTCAAAGAAATGGGGAAGTGTGCCTAAATGAACGGTAGATACATATTATTATGTAAGTACATATTGCTGAATAAGCTCTTTACTCTTCTTTAACTTGGGTATCTATTAAAAATATTACATATAAAAATTCTTGTAAACTATATATATTACATTTGATTTTTAAAACAATCATAATATTATTAGTTATTACAGAAGCTACTATATAGTAGTATCTTATGAAAAATAAGGGAGGAGAAATAAGCTAAAGTCGAAGAAAGGAAAAGAAAAGGGCGTTATCACATAAATGAGGAAGAAGGAACGAAAGGCAAGCAGAGAATCTCAGCTGCTGAAGAGCGAAATAAAAAATTTGAAGACCAGGAGCGAAAACGTTTATGGAAGAAAAAAGTTGAAAACAGGACACTTGAGCAAAGCTTATGAAACATATTTTTACGAAAAATGTATAGAAACATTATATCCACTATTATATTAAGAAGGCCTCACTCAAATATTTTTACATATGAATAGAGTTATTTATTTTCATACTATTATATTCTTATTTAACCGTTAATAGCTATTAAAAAAAATACCCCAAAAACCACCGACCCCACAGAAAACACTTCGCGACCCACTTAGGGTTCGCGATCCACTGGTTGGGAATCACTGGGGTAGAAAGTCGAATATTATGAGGACCAATTTTTCGTTACATAATTTTTTCTTGTTTGCGACCGCAACAGAGCACTATGCACTTGCGCCTTTTTTTTTAAATAGAACCACTGGTTCTTTTCACGTAAATCGATTCTTCGCAGCATTTTGTATAACAATTGTAATATCAGCCTATTTACAAAAGGCCGCGTTTTTGTCGAGAAAACCTTTTCACCTGAATTAGGCTGAGGAAGCGTAGTCCTTTTTGTAATACTTTTATAGGGAAGACCTAGGCAGATTGTGACGAAAAAAGTTTTCAGAGCTTTTTCTCGAAAGTGTTTTCCTTAATCAGGAAACAATTTCCGTGATTTATTACTTGAACTGATTGCGTGAAAGTACGTGACAAAATCTTGGACACTTAGACATCTAGCTTCATCTTAAACAAATCTGAACCTTTGTTACAATGTTAAAATCATAACACATATGTTTTACTTATTTAAATGCAAATATAAACACGAATAAACATTTCTAAAAAATGTAAATGAAAACACAGATCATTATTAAACATTTGATATGCAAGAGTTAAACAATCATTGCTTATTCATCTGATTCTATCAAAATCTTTCTTTACTTCTTCCTTAATACTTTTTTTCTACTTTTTGGATTCTCTTAATATTCTTGTATCTACTTAAAATTCGTTTCAACAGGTAACACGAAACGTCGAATTACAACTAAATCCACGAAACCCCCCAAAAAAATATTTAAACTGTAACAGTGGAACTTTTAAAATTTCTAATATAAGGTATGAAATCTCTCGTGAAGTAGTTTGCTCTCAATGGCCATACCTTAATACTGTTATTCTATATTTATATATAAAAAAAAAGGAATAGTTCCATTTATAACAGAGTACAATTTATACATACTTGCATCGTTGCAGCTAGAAAAAACAAGTGTTTTCATGAAACTACAATCCTCACCATGATATTCATCTTTTCCTTCTATCCACGCATCTCCGCAAAGACAAGACCTACAGCTTGCCCTTTTTACAACGAGCCCCGACGCCACGGGCAAAACAAATTGCGCGACATCGTCGTTTAGTATGCACCAAGCAAAAATCAATTTTTGCCACGAAGCCGAAAGTTAGAGCCGTCACCTAGTGACCCTACCGTGTCTAGCGGAGCCAGGCACTGTTTATAGATTGCTTGGCGTGCCCGACGCGGTTGCTATAGTTCGCGGACAAGCTATCCACCTGTGTGCCACCTTCCGTTGGCCCGCAGAAATCTCAACGGGCTGTATCAACGGAGTCGATCGCGGTTAGCCACGCGGCGAGCTGCCCCCCGTGTCCCCTGTCCTGATTGAGTGCTGGGGAAAAATGGGAAAACCCTTGTCCTCGAGGACGCCTGAAAACACTCGACAAAGAGTCCACTCGGGTGTCGGTTGACAAGCAGAGAGAATCGGGCCGTCTCGCTGATAGGGGAGAGTGATCGTGATCAGTTGGAGTGGACAAACGTCAGAAAGGCGATTCGAGGACCCAGAAGAGGCTCGAAGAGGGATGTCTGAATGGGTGGTGTCTGTTCGTGTCGAGGTCGCGGCAGCCAGGTCAACGCCGGCTCGATCCTTGACCGTGTGATCAGCCAAGCGAGCGACGAGGACCAATGCCTGCTGTACCGCCTCGCCAATTACAAGAAGGGCGGCGAGCTGATAGAGTCGTACGGCAAAGGCGGCCAGGCGGAGGTGGAAAAGTTGATCAGGGAACAATTCGGGGTGCTGATGTACGGCGACGGGAAGGGCCAGGTGATTAATCGGGCCGAATACCTACGGTGGAAATTCCGTGATCTGGAGCAGGTTGTGCTGCCGATCGAGGCCTCCCTGTCACGGTTCGATCCTTTGGCACAATGGAACGATCACGAAGCATGCTGGCAGATGCAATACAGAGGCTCGCTCGGGGAGACCCTCCTCCATGTTCTGATTATATGCGATACGAGGGTACACACGCGAGTAGCGCGTATCCTGCTCAAGTGCTTTCCACGGCTGGCTATTGACGTTGTCGAGGGCGAGGAATATCTCGGAGCTAGTGCCCTCCATCTAGCGATCGCCTACAATAACAACGAGCTGGTGCAAGATCTCGTCGAGGCTGGCGCGATAATTTCTCAGCGGGCCACCGGCAGCTTTTTCCTTCCCAGGGACCAACAGAGAACCAACCCGGCGAAGAATACGGATTACGAGGGATTAGCTTATTTAGGGGAGTACCCGCTAGCCTGGGCGGCCTGCTGCGCGAACGAAAGCGTCTATAACCTGCTCCTGGATTCCGGCGCGGATCCTGATGAGCAGGACTCGTTCGGGAACATGATTCTACACATGGTGGTGGTTGGCGATAAATTGGTGAATATCTTTCCTTACAATTGCCTTTGGATGAGGATGAGCTTTTTGTACCGCACTGTGGAGTATTTGCAGTAGGTAATACACGTTGTACACTTTTTACGATACCTACAGCGTCCCACGCATGTAACTTTAGAGTTTGGACAAAGTATAAGCTGATTAATAATTAAGCTGAAGTGTAGTTGTTAATTCAATTAGAAATTACTTTCTGTAATTGTTAATTACTACGGACCTCGATTACAATCGTAATTGCCGAATGTAATTGTGCAGAGCAATTACAATTTTATGCCATTGTAATTATATGTGGCTATTATAATGGCAATTGGGGTCAGTAAGAATTAACGATTAGAAGAAGTAATTAGTAATTGAATTCATAATTACATTTCAATCGCAAAATTAAATTTTGTCGAATTCTGTTATAACGCGGTGGTGAAATTTTAAAACGACTCGAGATGCTTTGGATTATGCTAAATCAAATACAATGGGTTATAACTATGTAGTGAGGACGTTAGGCAGAGGTGTTGAAATGATTGGAAATTTAAAGTTTTGATGATAAATAGTTATTAACGAGCAAATTTCGTTGACCTCTCCTCATTGGTCATATCATAATTATGTAATTGGCAGAATGGAGACTTCACTTTTTGTTAGAATTAACAGGAACCGTTCATTTAACCTGTTATAAATTATAGAAGCTGCCACACGTAGCTATGCCAAGCTGTGAAACGGTTGAAGGCAGAGGAAAATTTCATGAGGTGAAATTGAATGGGTTTGGATTCTCTGTGTACATTCCGACATTCCTGTTATGAATTTACGTGCATACACGCAGTTGCGAAGCGTAATTGCAATTTGTTTTTTAACAGAAGCCTATATTTTTCAGGCCACTAACGATATATGTAGCCTATTTTTTTCGCCATTCTCCACGAAATAGTATCAAGAAACTTGTTTCGAATATTTTAATTTCAATTTTGCAAAGCAAAGGATAATCTCAATATGACTAGTGATATAATAATTAATTTCGCATGAATATCAAAATTTTTCGAGAGCACAATACGTTCTTTAGAGACAGAGGATTTTCAGAGTTATGAAAGCCACTTTAAATTCTCTGAATGGAATAATCCACTCTTTCAGGAAAGACAAAATCAGTGACCTACATAATTCGAAATAACAGAAGGTTACTTTGGCCATTTTGTATATATTCTTCGAAAATATTTTTTTTGTAAATTCTTAAAACATTTGACGCCAGGCTTTTCGAGGTGCAACGACATTTGGCACATTTTACTTTTAATACAGTGTTCCAAGTATGGAGATTAGGGTGGCCCTTATTTGCAACCTGCGATTTATTTTGCTCTCACCCCCTAATATAGTTCCATTCCATAAAAAAATAGGCCCTGGAAAAGATTATTGCAATCGGACAACAGGAAAGCTCGCTGACCAAGTCTTAAAGTTTAGAATTCATCAATGATTTGAATTTGAAGAAATTCTCAAAAATGGTAAGCCGTATCAAAATTTTGTTCAAATAATATTAAAAGAGCATTCAATTTTCTACAATTACTGTATATATCATTTTTTCGTGCTTCCAACCATTTTTTAGATAATAGCGGTTGAAAATAGAGAGGTGCGCGCCTCGGGCATCCCACCTCTATGCCGTGACGTATTGCTTATACGCGCGTAGTGCAGATCTCTCTATTTTCAAACGCTATTATCTAAACAATGGTTGGAAGCACAGAAAAATGATGTATACAGTAATTGTAGAAAATTGAATGCTCTTTTAATATTATTTGAACAAAATTTTGATAAGGTTTACCACTTTTGAAAAATTCTTAAAATCTAAACTATTGTTGAATTCCCAACTTTAAGGCCTGGTCGGCACCCTTTCCTGTTGTCTGATTGCAATACACATTTTCAGGAGCTATTTTTTTATCAAATGGCACTGTTATAGAGCAAATTTCAACACGTATAATTAAGGGTTATCCTAATGGACATACGATCTCATTATGTAAAGAAACTTCCAAATGTAGCTTTATAATAACTTTATAGTATATTCCCGCATTATTTTTCAACTTTGCTGATCGTAAAATTGGAGAAAACATTCGCGGTATGTTTAAATAATAATCCATTGCTCTAAACGCTAGTAGGTATTGTAGAAATGTGTACTTCTTAATTCATTGTTGCAGCATTAGATTTATAAGTAAAGTAATCAAGCATCTTGACGAGGTCATTTAGCCATTTAAGGGGGAACACCACTGTGACAGCCGAAAAAGTAAGCCATTTTTAAGAATTTTTTTCACGAATAATTTACAGTTTTCATAAAAATGATTTATTACCTACCTTTAGTAAGAGACTATGCAAAAAATAAATAGAAAAACATCCATAAATTTTAATATGTTAATTAATCTTCTAGACCCCCTCCACGCGAGTTGGTCGAATGTGTAACTATGGAACGGCAGGTCCGAAATTAAATTTCCTTTTCCTTTTTATAAACTATATTAGTGTATTTTCCGTTGGACGGACGGAGTCGTTGATTGAATACAAATTTTTTGAAAAACGCTTGAAAAACTGTCAATCATCGCGGATTTTCGAAACTTTTCTTCTAAAGCACACCATTTTCACAAAAATAATTTGTTAAAGAAATCGGTACCTACAACGGAAAATACACTCACATAGTTTATTAAAAAAATGAAATTTGATTTCGAATCTGTTGTTCTATAGTTAGACATTCGACCAGCTCGAGTGGGCGGTCTAGAAGATTAATTATTATATCAAAATTTATACACGCTTTTCTATTTATTACAAATTTTCTATAATAACTGTAAATTATTCCCGAAAAAAATTCTTAAAAATGACTTATTTTTCCGGCCGCCACAGTGGTGTTCCCCTTAACCAATCCTCATTTAACACCTCCTGTCCCATAAAAAAATATAAATATTTCTTAGCATACAGCATTATTTTCGTCTCCACTTAGCTCATCCCAGATCTCAACCTCAGAAGAATCTCAAGTACATAAATTCAAAGACTGTACAAGCCAACCTAGGATTAATCCTCAGACGACAGAGACGGAGTCCATTTTAATTTTTGACCTACACTAGAATTTCCTTCATATTTTCATCAGAATAACCTTTTCCAGTGGCTTTCGAACCTACCACTGTCTAAAATTCCTATGTACTTAGACCAGTGTCACTAACAAGCGATCAGTAACATAAACACTATTGAGCGGGTTGAAACGGACCCTGGATCCGTCAGCTGAGGATTAAACAGGAGCATGGTGACCTGGTTTAGTTGATTTTTCCTGAAACACGTCCACGTCCTCACTAAATCGAGTACAAAAGCGCGGCTGTATAACGTAGGACATGTTCGGGTATGCTCTTCGTCATCCGAAGCTTCCTGCACGCAATGGGATCGTGAACGCGGCCGGACTGACCCCATTGACGCTCGCTTGCCAGCTGGGTCGCGCGGAGGTCTTTCGGGAGATGCTGGAACTGTCTGCACGGGAATTCTGGCGCTACAGTAATATCACCTGCTCGGCGTACCCCCTCAATGCACTCGACACGCTGTTACCTGACGGCAGAACAAGTACGTCGTAATGCTAATCGAATTACACGGTTTTGAGAATCATCGTCCCCGGAGTTCGTCGTTCGGGAGCATGCTGAAGTAGCCACTCACTTTGTGACGTGCCTTCGTATAATTGTCAGGGCCCAAGGGCGAATCGTCCTTAAGTAGCTGTCAAGTAGCCCTTCTAATGCAATATAACCGACCCAACCCCCCTCTGATCTAGATTGGCGTTTCTTGATAAATTCCCCACGTTACGAACTGCTTTCTTATTCTCCTTCGTCTGTCACACGATGATAATTTATTGAGTGGCGTGGTGGGAGTAATCAGGGGAACAAAATAAATGCGAGTACCTAATAGAACATTGCGCGACCTTTGCACGGGAAAAGGAGAACACTTGGAGAGTATGTGGCTGACAAATAAGTATTTTTTTATTTTTTTTTTTATTTTTATTTTTTTCACCTGCTGTAGTTGCAGAAAATGTGATATTTGGTATAGATTGAATACTTTTTATTGCTTTTATTTTCTGGCTTTAATTCAAAATACTAAATGAAGTAAAATTTATTCTTTAGGGCTCTTCAATAATGTTTTTCACAATTATTTCACACAGCTTAGGTGTCCTAATACTTATAAATACAATATTATCACTTTGGGGGGGGGGGGGGGGGATTTACTGGGGTTGTTTAAAGATTTAAGCTTCGAATTATTATTATTTGAAGAATTCTTTTTGTATAAAAAGTTTTGCAAGAATTTAAACAGGTGAAGATGTGTGGGTGCCAAAGCTGGCGAATATAGAGAGTATATTAATACAGAGCAGCCAAGTTACAAATTTCCTTTATGCCCTTTCACCATTTGATGTTCGTACCATAATACAATTACATTTTTCTGATGCATCAAAACATTTCTCTTTGTATTAATTTTTTTCAACGGTCCAGCTATTGCTTATAAACGTCTGCGGCATCAGTTTCGTTGCTATTTAACAATAATGGATAGAACCGCAATAATTTCTCTGAAGCCCCAAGAAAATCTTGCTCCATGTAAATTTGGTTGAGAACTTTTTGTGATTATCACATTTTTTATCGCCCCGCATAATTGCATACGAGAACAAATTTAATGTTAAATTGGCAGAACAATGATGATAAAATACTTCCACGTTTTGTGTTCGAAAAGCTAATAACTACACACATATATATATTCGTCCTTGTTCGTGTTGTTTCGTTTTGAAAGAATTTGCGGTACTCCGATTCCCAATTTGTCAGCATGTCCAATGTTATGTAAATAGCAGATTCTTGTCGATTGTGATACACTAAATGCCATTGCCAATTCTCTGAATGTTACACATGGATTATTTTCGACTGTTCGTTTCAACGTAGCATCACCAAAATGAAATGGGTGGCTTTACTCAGCGTCACATATGATATTGGTACATGAAACCAGCACGAAATTTTTAAAATCAATTCCTGCATTGCCAATCAGTAATTGCGCATCTCCTGAATACGATATAAATTTTATGCTGCAGTTTGTGTAGCATTATTCCTTCATTGGAGCTCCAACAATATAACGTATCGACGCTGCTGTTGCACGTTGCCAATTTTTTAAATTCAAATGTATGTACAGTATAGATTTATCCTTTCTACAAATGTTGGTAGGTAGGCAGGTAGGCATAGGTAGGTTGCAATAATATTTTATTTACAGGGACACAAAGATTCGTTGGAAGTCCGAATCCAAAATTATTCACTAAAAATTTTTTTGTAGTAACTAGAATTAACGGTTTAGCACGTTAAAAAATAGTTCAAGAAAATGATTTACATTGATACTTCCACTTTTTTAATTAAATCGGACTCACATGAAAATTTACTACAAGGACATTCTCTCTTTAATCAACCTCTTTGTGTATAGGTACTTATACCTAGATTACGCATCCATTACCATTTGCTTTTTTAAATTACCATGTAATGTAACTGTGGGAAAAATTGGCTACATGTATTAAATGTTCATAAAAGTACATTTCATAATATTTTTTAAGTTATTTTGCTTCTTTCCTGTGCTTTACATAGGATTCCCTTGATTTTCCCTTTAAGTCTCCATCTTTTTGTCTTTGAGCAGATCAAGATCTCTCTGCCCTTTTCTTCCGCTTCCTTTCGCGTGCAAATATTTGATATTCTTCTTTCCCCCTTTTCGACTTCAATAGGTTCTTTATTTTCCTCTCTTTCCTTAAAGTTTGAATAATTGTCATTCAACGGATATAATGCTATTAATAATAGCCAACGCCTGCAAAGTCTGTCATTAAAATCATTGTGTTTGTGGGTATTTTTGAAAACATCGTATATAAAAAAAATCCAGTTATTAGGAGAATCCTAAGATTACAATTTTTTGAAACTTTTGAGCAAAAATGATATTATTTCCTATCTAGTTACTAATTCAACAACCCACTTTATCACTCAACAGATTTTTTTGTTATTCAATACAACACTCAAAAAACTACATATATATTCCTAAACATATATTATTATTTTTATTAAGCAGATTTATATTTGGCGCGTTTAATTAACATAAAGAAACAAATGATTAATAAAGGGAGTGAAGTGGGTAATGACGATATTAATTCTAATTCTTTAAGATTATAACAAGCAACTAAACACAACAATATTATACAAAGCCTTATGCTACCAAAACATTAGTTCTGCGTAGAAATTAGGCAGTTTAGTTGTAATTTTTATTAATCCTATCCGCAAGAAAATTTTTCAATCACTTTTAAACTGATCTCCAGCCTCTGAGAATGTATAAATTCCAGAATACCATTGCCAATGTCCTCTGCTCATTAACCTTTGGCGATGTAAAAGCTGATCCAGATGCTAATAAATAAAGGAACATCAAAGGGGAGAGATCAGTAGGGTACGATGAATGCAATGTCTCAACTTTAATCTCTAAAAGTTCATGAATCATTTATGCGTGACCCAGCAGTATCAGGCAAACGAACTAATTTTCCATCGATTAGGGGAGGGTTGTTTTTCAATAAATTTCTGCTTGACTGCATTATGCAGTGGTTCCCCACATTCATCCATTTTTTTTATCCACTGGAACCTTACAACTCTATTTAAAGTAGGGCTTCCCATACCCGACAGACATGACAATCCTTTAACACCAACCAGATATTAATAGTAGCCAGCGTTACTCCCCATTTCGCCCGACCCAAAGAACAATCATATTTCGTACGTAATCGAACGGGAACTCAATATCTCCGGTCTAATTTCCATGAGATTCGTCTCGCGCGGAGGCGATCGCGGCCCGCGCCAAGCTGTTCTGCATTTAAAGAGCGCCTAGGCAATCGGACTTGTGCCAAATTGTATCGAAGTTTCCGCCGCTTTCGAACCAGTGTAAAGTGGATCTGTATGCACCATCGACGAATTTTCTAGACGTTCGGGTTGATTCATAGGGCCTGGGTTTCCACCATCCCGCCGTGGAAGACGGTGTGCGAGGTTGCCGGGGCAGGGACGGCGGCGGAGGAAGCGGAGGGGAGGGCGTAAGAAGGAAGACAAGGGAAAAGGGGGTCGTTGCAGGATGCAATTACGGCCATTTAACGAAGTTTCGAGATTAGCCGCGGACGCGGAGTTGGGTGCTCGCGTTTCATTTAGTTTCGGAATCCATTATCCCTTCAGCCATCCCTCTCCTTGCTGTCCTCTCCCCCCCGCCTTCCCCTGCGCCGCCACCCTCGTTTCCCTACCACGGGCGTCTTTGCCACTACGCGAATGTCATCCGATGGGCTCCAACGACGGCTGAGAGACGAGACGAACGAAGTAACCGGTGGGGTGAGGGGGTAACCCCGGGTGCCGCCAGTATATCAGAGGGGGTGAACTTTCAGCTTACTCCTTCCTACGGGCACGGTTAATTACTCTAAGCCAAGGCCAGCCACCCAGGGTCCGTCAGTTAGTTAGCCAACCAGTTCGCCAGTGAGTAAACTAGTCGGGCTGCCCCGCCGTGTCAAGACTCGCTCCTCTCTTTTTCTCCATTCACAGTTCTCTACCCCCTCTCGCCTGCTCCACTTTTTTTTTTCATCTCTGGAGACGGTGAAAATATATAAAAAAAAGCGAGAAAGGTGACGGGAAGAGAAGAGGGGATCAGGGAGGACTCGGCGCTGAGCGATTCGGTTTTGAGGAACGGTATAATTCCACCCGTAGAATCTTTCGAGGTTTTTCGCGTCCCTCTGCCACTCTTCCTTGCGCTTTATTCCCACCCCTGGATTCCCCCAGTCGAGATAGGTTTTTGCGCCCGTCACCCGTGTCTCGTCTCCGTTCCCCCTTTCCAAGGAAACGTTATATGTACTCCCAGAACGGTGTGCTGGGTGAGATTTCTGAGGGAACTCGAAGAAACAACGGGAGGGAACGGATAAGAGGCAGGTCTACTGGGAAAATAGTATCTCACGGGTTAGCTGTCACGGGAGAAAAAATGCGGAAGCTGGCTGCGTGGCGACGCGAAAGTGGTCCGATAAAATCTCTGACGCCCCTTTGTATCGGGATTCAGTGGAGATCCATCGAGCGCGCGCGTTTATGGTTGGCGACAGAGGTCTCTGATATAATCTGCAGCTCTATTACATCACTGCCGATCGACTTTTGATGTTCCCTGATGGGATTAAGCTCGGAAAGATAGCTTAAATCGATTACGAGGACACGGGCGGCCGCCTGTCTCCACTAAAACGTTAATAATTATCTGAGCAGAGCACTTAGGGATGATTATCAGCGATAACGGGGCAGCGGAGCGGCAAAGGCGAAATCGTTATTCAACTTCTCCGTTCAACGTCCGTTTTTGCGCACTGACCTGTCGTCGCGTCGATCCAGGCCGAGGGGCGGGAGGGGGACAACAACGAGCCATCAGGGAAAACTTCTCGGAGTTCTGCCCCTTAGAGTTAGATATAATTACGAGTTGCGGCAACGACCACGCACAGGTAAGTCCAGCGCGAACTTCGGGATCCCTGTCATCCAGGGGTGGGATTTTGTCACGTGAAATCGGAGATCGGACGGTCGAACGTGGCCAGTTAGTCCCGGATGCAGTTTTGTCACAATAAATTCTGAATCTTATGACTACAGGAGCTCTCAAATGTGCACGATGTATGAAAAGTAATGGTTACTGCAGTTAGGAGTCAATCTACACCTTTGGTTCGGTGGATGTTTGTAAGAAGAACTTGGGACAAAATTGTTTGCGACATTGAAAATTAATGTTAAATTTTTTTCTCATCAACGTGCTGTAGTTTAATGAACAGAAGAAAAGTTCAAATGAAACGGGTGGCGAACGGATGGCACACACGAAAATTTTACTGGCACCTCATTGAATTATCATTAATATCTATATATTAATCTCAAAATGCATTTGGAAAAAAACATTTGCAATTTTATGTACAACAGCAAAATTTCATTAATAAATAATTGATATTGAATTCTATAGATAATATGTATGTAAAGTTATGAGTTTATTCTTATGAAATTTTGTGTTAATTTTTAAACTTGTCTCGAAAAATTCTGCAATGATTCATTTTCTGTTAATTTTTCCACCGATTAAAAACTGCCCGGCACGTCAGCAATTCGATGAATATTGTTTATAAATTTTTGGCGAGGAGCGGGTAAAAAGGTTTGCCGCCCCTGGTGTAGGTGTAGATTCATCTGCGAAAGCAGTGCCAATTACTTTTTATACACCCTGTACAAGAGTAGGTTCAACTAAACGGAACGCTTAAAGGGAATGAAAAGGCTTATTAAAGTCGTGGAAGATTAAAGATCATAGAGGTGAAACAATATTTCTGAATGTGATTGTATAGGGCGTTTCAAAATTCCAAGTGAAATTTCAAAAACACCGTAGGAGGGGTAGAAAGAGTTTAGTAATGATATGCGAAATTGAAGATCAGATGGTTGAATGTAGTGTAATTTGTGTTCAAACCTGTATACAGGGTGCTGCAAAATTAAAATTGGTGATTTCAATACTTAATAGAGTTTATGAAAAGGAAAGACTTATAAAATGAAGTATGATGCTGTTTGTTTAAAAAAGAGTAGATCGGACTTAATGGACCACATATAAGGAAATTAAATAGTCTTACTAAAATACATGAAATTAAGGGGGAACACCCCCTTCTTTTAAAAAAAAAATCAGGAATAATTTACAGTTTTCATAGAAAATTTTTATTCCCACCTTTAGTACAACATCTTAAGAGACTATAAAAAAAGAAAAACATGCATAAATTTTAATATATTAATTAACCTTCTAGACCCCCACGCGCGCTGGTCGAAAGTGTAACTGTGGAACAGCAGGTCCCAAATCAAATTTCATTTTTTTATAAACTATATGAGTGTAGTTTTCGTTGCACGTACCGATTTCTTAAAAAAAAAATATTTTTGTAATGGTGTGCTTTAGAAGAAAAGTTTCGAAAATCTGCGAATAAGATGGACAGTTTTTCGAGCGTACTTCAAAAAATTTGTTTTCAATCAAAGAATCCATGCGTACAACGAATACTGCACTCGTATAGTTTGTAAAAAAAATGATATTTGGTTTCGGACCAGCTGTTCTTTGAGCTCAAATAAAAAAAGGAATAAAAAAAATTATGACGAACATATACAAAAAATTAAAATAAAATGATTAAATTTACTGTATTCTGTCGAAATGCGCGTAAAGAGGATGCTTCACAATTTTATGCACACGCTTAATAGTATTCCGTATCAATATAACATAACATTTAAATCTAGCTCATGAAGTAGGAAAATAGGATTACAATGAACGTATATCAGAAAGTTGACTATTCCAGAGATAGTGTCTTTTTTTGCTAGCCAAGAGTTCTTTATACGATAAAACAACGTTTCGAGAATTAGCGTGCCAACAATTAATAGGTAGATGGATATTTCTTGTAACGGATATCCTTCGTTTACATATCCCCTGGTACTTGTGGTTTATCCATCTCTTCCACTTCCAGATCATTTATCTGAGTAATCATCGCGTTTCCTTTTATTCCCAATCCTCCGATTGCTGCATTTTTCGTTATTTAAAAAGTTCAGATTTCTCTAACAATTGCAGGTACTGCTAGGAATCTCTGTCTATTTAAACACTTCCTTGAAAACGCTGACTTCTCAAAATAATATTCCACCAATTAAGAAACGCTTTCTTCTCTCACAAAATATTAGTTTTCAGACTTAGATATATTTCTTAACTCTCCAATGTCGAATGATTTAGCAATTAACCGAATGGCAGATGTATGGTACATTTTGGCTACGTAATTAAAATCGTACATATTCTAGAATGAAATATTATATTCTATTCTCATCTTGGTATAATCGAAAATCTTTATTTTCTTTTAGAAACGATATTAATAAGAGTCCCTTGGCTCTAACGACAATTTGTTGAACGATAGTTTAGTTGCTCACGAGAAATGCATTGGCGTTTATGGAAGCGTGCACATTTAATGACACTTCTGACGGTTTTGTTTTGGAAGTTTAACAATAGAATATCTATCTCTCTATTGTTTCTGATCTTCTAACAATAATAATGACCGTATACGTAAGTACTATAGCAATAGAACTGTCCTTCCGTGCATTTAAACGTACACAATGGCGATCGACTAAAAACATTAAAAAAAAAAACATTCAGAATGTAATCCAATTTTTCAAAGCGATATTTTACTTGTCCTCTTATAATTGATCATTACGTAATTCTATGTATAGTGCAAATACTTCGTTAACTATATTGTCCATATTATTAATTCGACCACTTTAGAAAAACTATCACAGAAAACGACATTAAACTTTTAGTTGACGAAGTACAGAAAAGACTAAGTGTGTTTCATAACTTGATCACCTTAATTACATCCCTTACTACTCGGCGATATAAAAGAAAATTTTACACTGCAGTACATTCTTTCTACGTCATTTTTTTCATAATTTCCAAGGTCACCTTTAGTTTTTAAATGGAAACATAATTATTCTTAATTGAATTGTTTTTATCATTAGAACTTGTATCGTAACCTACTTATCAATACAATAAATATTATAACTTACTAGAAGTTTCTAGGAGACCAGAAATATTGGCTAGCCAAGCCACATCAGTTACTTGTAAGTTCGGTAATTTTTCACGAATTTTCATTCAATCGCATATTACATTACAAACGCGGAAGCAAATTGTGAAAAAATTGTGCGTGACGGAGCAAAATCTGGGGTTATTTTAACCCAGCTATTTGTGCATTTAGAAGTCAACAGTTCTATAAAACCAGCATGTATTTTTGAAAAAGTGTTCACGGCCTTCAATTCTGCAGTCATGTATAATCTTTCACTCATAGTGGATGTATCCAATATCGGTTCTTTCGTCTTTGCTTCCTTTCTCGGATTCCGAGGGCATAGATCGCAGCAGCCTCTTCGAAACCCATTGCGAGACTGAGTTGGGAACAAAAAGTTCTGTCGCCAAGTACGCTTGGGCACGGCGACAGAACTGTTTCGCTACTTTACGCGATCGACAGCGACTAAACTATCGCACAACAAATTGTTGCGAATGCGCCAAAGCTCTAATTGTAAGTAATTCCCTCTATTGTACTTTAGAGCCCCCGAAACACGGGTGGAGTCTGAGTATTTTTTTTTGGAGAAAGTACAAGTCACGCGTTCTTCAAACTTGGCATATGTCGTTATTTATTATTTAACAATGTTTTAGAATTTTTACAGTTGGAGAGTCGATATACATTGGCGTGTGAACTATATTTTTGAAGTTAACGTACTTTATATATCAAAATCAGTTGAACCAATTAACATAATATAAAAACGTAAAATTTAGAAATTGAAGATATTACAAATTAATTTTTTGTAAATTTAATACTAGCTGTAAAATAAAAATTTAGCTTCAAATTTACAAACTTTATATTTTAAATAAACTGTAAGTATAGCGGATTTAAATCTTATATTTTTAAATAAAATTTCAAACTTATTAGTTTTGATTTTATTTCTAATATATATATATATATATATATATATATATTTTTTTTAATTTTTTTTCGGAATTGTAATTAGATGTTAAGCTCTAGACGGTTGAAGCTGTAGAAATGTTATTATAGAATAAGCCACAATGCATGTAACATTTCATGCATAACATTTCAATGCATGTAACATAGCACATAATTCATATTAACAAATTATTATAAAATTAGTTGCCACATAAAATTCTATTCTAATTACAATTCCTAAAAAAATTATATATACTTAAATCAGCTATACTTACAGTTTATTTAAAACATAAAT
Organism: Andrena flavipes; assembly: GCA_963971345.1. Classification (NCBI taxonomy): domain Eukaryota; kingdom Metazoa; phylum Arthropoda; class Insecta; order Hymenoptera; family Andrenidae; genus Andrena; species Andrena flavipes. The sequence continues at coordinate 14,211,068 of OZ020482.1, forward strand.
TTTGTAAGTTTGAAGTTAATTTTTTATTTTACAGCTAATATTAAATTTCCAAAAAATTAATTTGTAATATCTTTAATTTCCAAAGTTTACGTTTTTATATTATGTTATGCTAAATAATATTTTTTATAGAATAGACCAAAAGATACAGGTTTCACTGCAGCTCTCCGTTATTACTGAGCCCTTTACGGATATTTAAAAAAAAAAATATTGAAATCAGTCAAGATTTGCGCTGTCTATTGATTTTTGTCCAAAATCGCACACTGTGCGGCGTCGCTCTTCGAGCAATCGAGAGTGCTCTTGCCCGCCACAGACTAACTGTGCAGGCCTGCATACAATATGCGTCCACGTTCATGGAACGTTTTATTTCCCCTTGACACTTGTATGGGCGTTAATATAATTATTGATATAGCCACAAATGACCATTGAATTTGACAGAAACAAAACATATCAAACTGATCCCTTTCGCAATAGCTTTCAAACTATCCCGCCGAACATCAAAGTGGCTATCAAATTAATATGCACGGTACCGGTACGCATTAAATATCCTATTCATTGAGCATAATAATTGGCGTTTCGATGTCTGGTTAAATAGTTATGTTGAATTCGATGGGAAAGCTTCGGTCAACGGTTCGGTCGTTCGAGAAGGTATATGCAGACTGAATGGAAGTTTCGATGGTTCGACGAGAACGCGGATATTCGTTGCAATTTTGCTTGCACATCTGAAATTCAATTTCCCAGGCCGAGGGCTATCAGAGAGGGGGGCCCAGGGTTTCCTATCAATGGCGCCGCAGACCAAAGAGAGAAGGGCGGAGATTGACAAGAGACGCACCGACCGTTAAAACGTTTCCTTGAAAACATCCAATGGAACTCGGAACTTCTCTGACGCTTTAAGCTGCCGTGAAAGCAGCTTCCCTTAGGTCGTCGAGTAATTAAAGAGTCTGAGAACGTGATCGACCCCGTGGACCGTCGCTAGGAATTTGACGTGGCAGGGTCTGCAGGCCTCGCAAAAAGAGAATCGATCGATGCATGTCGCAACTTCCAGAAACTTTCCAAACGAACCCTTAATATTTCACGGCGAAGCCAGCTGAACAAACTTCGATAATCAATACCGGTGACACGTTTTAAGGTTCATTGGCCCGTTGTGCGATATTTGTCATCTACCCTAAATTTCCAAACCGTTGTATACTCTATGCGGCAGGAGCTTCTCTTTGGCGACGGACGAACATAATGCTCAAACAATTAGAGGGTCTCTGCTGTGAAAGGAAGGAGGAACGTGCTATAGGCTTGATAGATCGAGGCGTTATTCGTGCGATACTGTAAAAAAGATTGAGTTTAAGGGGGGAATCCTATTCCTTGGGCTAAAAACATAGCAAAGTTTTGGATTTTTTTTTAAGAAACCAGCGATTCGATTCATTTGAAATTCGGACCATGTTTTGATGTATCTTTGAAGAAGCTGTAGATTTTTTTTTATTAATTTTTAACCACAAATATAATAGTTATTCGTGCGATACTGTGGAAAAGATTTTGTTTAAGGGGGGAATCCTAGTCGTTGGGCTAAAAGCATAGCAAAGTTTTGGATTTTTTTTTAAGAAACCAACGCTTCGATTCATTTGAAATTCGGACCATGTTTTGATGCATCTTTGAAGAAGCTGTAGATTTTTTTTTTATTAATTTTTAACCATAAATATAATAGTTATTCATGCGATACTGTGAAAAAGATTTAGTGTAAGGGGGGAATCCTATTCGCTGAGCTAAAACATAGCAAAGTTTTGGATTTTTTTTTAAGAAACCAGCGATTCGATTCATTTGAAATTCGGACCATGTTTTGATGCATCTTTGAAGAAGCTGTAGATTTTATTTTAGTAATTTTTAACCATAAATATAATAGTTATTCGTGCGATACTGTGAAAAAGATTTAGTGTAAGGGGGGAATCCTATTCGCTGAGCTAAACATAGTAAAGTTTTGGATTTTTTTCTAAGAAACCAGCGATTGGATTCATTTGAAATTCGGACCATGTTTTGATGCATCTTTGAAGAAGCTGTAGATTTTTTTGTATTAATTTTTAACCACAAATATAATATTTATGTATGATGGACCATCACGCCGCGCAAAACTCGTCCTTCGTTGGTGTGCATAATATTTACCTTCCAGGTAATCTGAAACAGAAAAACGAAACGGTGTTTTACTTTGTACATATGTAGATTGGATTTGATGAACCAGGAGAAACAAAAACAAAATTATTGAGCAGTGTGGAGAGTTTTCAAACTGAACCTTTAACATTTGCTATCCAATCTTACACCAATTTTCTTACTTAACAAAAGAAGTACAGATCTTAGCGGTGTTCTGGTTCATCAAATTCAAGTGACATATGTACAAATTAAAGCGCCCTCTCATTTTTCTGTTTCAGATTACCTGGAAGTTATCATGCACATTAGCGGACGACGACGAGTTTTGCGAGGCTTGACACATAACTCCTATATTTATTATTAAAAATGAATAAAAAAACAGCAACTTCTTCAAGGATGCATAAAAACATGGTCAAAATTCAAAATGAATCGAAATGCTAGGTTCTTAAAAAGATTCTAAATTTTGCTATGTTATTAGCCCATAAAATAAAGTATTCCCCTTTAAATATATCTGTTACAATTATAATTTCATAAAAATGTTTCCCACATACGTTGCATAGTTCTGCAGGGGTCGTATAGTACCAACAGCTTTATTCTGTTGTGAGTGGTTGTAGTTAATGAGATCAAACTTTACTATTTCGAGCGAAATATATTACCTTCCACCTAAATGTTTTTATCCCCATATCATTCCACCAGATAATTCTTTTTTATTTAATAAGTTCGTGGAATTTGTCTCGATGCTTATTAGCTGATAGGCAAAACAAGTACAGGATCACTATACATGGAAAAGTTGCAGATGCCCTAGAAAACTTATTTAAAGAAACACATAAAGATCTAACATCATCACCTTGAAGCTTCCTCGAAACAATGTTATCTATAACAGAAACGTTATTTTGATGGATCCACTAGCAACGAAAATAACGAAGGTGGTCAGGTTACGCGGTTTACCTTGTATATAAATAAGATAGATTATCTGACCACAGAATGACAAGCAATGCCAGATAAAGCGACATTATATCGCTATTCGTTCGCGTTACTACGTCATAACGAATGCATAAGAAAAACGACAGAGCACTCTCGCAGACTGAATTATTTTCTAAAGCGTTAGGAGTCGTAGAAAGCACAACACATGCACGCACTCGCCCACGCGGCGTTTGTCTCTTTAACTCGTATAATTGCCACCCTACGCGAAAGCAAGGCAGAACTCTCCAAGTTCCACCCCGCTTATACATTACTAACACTTTCTAACAGCCTCTAGTACTCGCATTTATGGGCGCGCTGAAATTCAAACGCGGCATCGAACTACCATTAGCTGACTTTCGGAGGCTCAGCCTGCAAGTTCGGCCGCGAGATTAACGAGTGCCCGTTGAATTCTTCGCGCGCGAAAGTAACATAAACTTTTATCTTTACATGCAGGAAAGTTTAGCACCGCACGTGGCGCGGCTGCAGAAAAACCAGGCTACGGGGGGGCAGGGATGGGGGCCGGAGCTGGTGCATCTGATATATGTGTGTACATATATACACGCACACGGCGCTAATGCAAAACCCATAATTATCGCGGCCGAGAGAACCCTAAAGTGATGTTCCATTAACCGCAAATGGTCCTCTCCGAATTTCTATTTCAGACTGGAACTCCGCGCTATTTATCATTCTGAACGGTACGAAGGAGGAGCACTTGGACATGCTGGACGGTGGTATTATTCAGCGATTACTCGAGGAAAAATGGAAGACCTTCGCGCGGGTAAGTGCGTCCACGTGACAATATTCTCGCTCGTTTCTTCACGGGACATTTTTCACGGCTTTACCTCAGTCGTGCAGCCGCGCTCCACGTCCGCCTGAAAATGTTCGAGTATCCCGTTCCCGTTAAAAATTGAACCCCCCCGGTTGCCTGTTGGAACGACAAATAATGCATGGGGCGTGGATCAATCTGTGACTCCAGGAGGGCTTTCCGCTCCAGCAGATTAGCAGGCATATTATGACGGAGTGTTCTGCGATATCAGGACCTCATACATAATTAGCATGTGCAATGGACTTCGCCGTATTGTAGATCACTGGCTGACACAGGTGGTGCCGCTATCGCCACGCTGTTATTGTAAAATGTTTTTAGTAGTTTCTTCCTCGATGTCCAATGTTTGTTCCTGCGATTAGGGGGGAGGAAGATGAGAACGGGACGAAGCGAACAAAAGGAAGAAGAGTATTTTCTTGGGGGAAAAATGTCGGCGAACTTCGCAAGTTGCAACAGAATTTTAGGAACAATATAGTTGCTGAATTATTGGTCCAAATAGAAACTTCATGAAGCAATTTGAAATCAAGGGTTGAAGAATATGTTCTCCAAATTTTGATTTTTAGAATACATTGTTTAAGAGGTAAATAATTTAATACTCGTCAGCCCTTTTGATTTTACGAAATTACTTTCACGTTGTTATATTAAAAAATGACAAATATTTTCTATTTTAGAGGTGGTCATGAGCGATCATAAAAAAACTACTTTTATTCTATTCAGTAAACTTGCCTTCATCGTCTCTACCTCGGTCATTCATTAATATCGAAGAGTATCAACAATATTTCCATGTTTTATAACAGATAAAAGTAAAAAAAATTGGTTGAATGAAACTTTCTCGTTCAAGGGGTCGTAATTTTTTTTCTCTTCCATATTAATGAATGACTGACGTAGAAGTGATAAAGGCAAGTTTACTGAATATAATAAAGGGTGATTTTTTTATTTCAGATAAATACGACGGACGCATTCATATCAAACGTGAAGGAGGAATTTTTCAAAGTGATGGCACATGAACATCTCTAACATAATAAATATTTGTCAGTTTTTAATGCAATGGTGTGAAAGTGTTAGTAAAATATTAGTAAACAAATATGAAAACTAGAACTATGCAGAACGTTTACTTTGGAACATTTTTTAGCGAATACACCGTCATTACATTATTCAGTATTGAAAAGTAAAGTTCTATTGCAAAAATCAGTATTAACAGTAATATACACAAAATAAACAAGTATGAAAGCTGAAAGTATATTTTGTATGTAATTACTATAATTTTCCATCGAAAGAGTACGATAGAGAAAATGACAAAAAGGCTCTTCAGTACATTAAAAAACATCATAAGAAAATATTAGAATAGTAGAACTGTCGACAACAAATGCATTTGCAGCAAAAAAGGCATTGAATGCATTAAAAGAACGTCTCTTAGCTCGAAAAGTAAAAAAAAACTCATAGAATCAGCGCTGTTGAATTGAATACAATGCTTGAACACTTTTCCGAGGAAACCATTCCTTATGAAATTCCACAAAGAGTGCTTAGCCGGCATCATGATAATAGCGACGTCGCGAGACGGAAAACATAAGTACTGTTAACCGAAATAAACAGTTAGAGTGATTGAGCCGGCCAAAAAGATACCCTAAAATGCTATTAACATTTATTATAATATTATATTTTGCAATAAAAGCCAATTGAATTCTACGGATACACACGAATGTACAAAAACATAAACGTAAGAAAAATCTTCAACTGTTTCTAGCAATAATTCTGTATAATTCTAATTTCATCATAAAACTTCGTAATGTGACGTTTATAATATTGATAAGAACAGATTATTTAAATTTAAAATATACAGTATTGTCCACTAATTTCGATGCATCATTTTACAAGTTAGAATTATTTATTCTCGGCAACAATTATCTTTAGAGTTCCTTAAGCATTACAAAATCCGGTTCAAAAGATATCCCCAATAACAATAATCATCGTGAGCCATCGTTTCGTTACCTCAGGTGACGTGGCAAAGCGAGTCACGTTGACCAATGCGATTCAATCAATGGGAAGCAATCTGCGTTGAACCAAGCCCAATAAGTAAATATCAAGTATGTACTCAGCGTACTCAGTCTCGTGTATTGACAATTTTTCTTGCGTCGAAAATATCAAGTATATACGCGTGTAATAATAATTGACATACGTCAGCCGTCCTAATTGTTCGCGAGCCCCTGGGAAAGGGGACAGACGAAAAAAAAAGCTTGATCGCGCAATGCTTATCAATGCGCGCGCATTTCAAATTATTCCTGTGATTACTGAGTGACGTCGAGTAGACCTCGAGTGACTTGGAGCGATTGTCGTCGAGCGTCACTCTTGGACGATCGAGTGGCGATGATAGGGGTTCCCTGCGAGCCTGAATAAATCGGCGATTTATTTCGATATACATCGATATGCACCGCGGTATCGGTGATCTCTGAATGATCTGAGAACGATGGTCGTCGATGTCGTGTTTGCTCGAATTGATTGCAATTGCGAGAGCCCGTCCGAGAGCCTTCCAGGCGAGTCAATGGCCGAACATTATTGGAGATCGTTTTGAACGTACTATGCATTTATTTTAAAAATCACATATTGTGCGAAGTAAAGAGACTCTAGTCACCTATTTCGTCCTACTTTTGCTGAAAAAATTGGAGAGGAAATCGGGTTCAATGCTTGTCCTTTTCTAGAGCATTTATACAGGGTGTATCATAATATGTGAGACCCACTTGAATGGTGGATGGAGAACACAGAAACAGTGAAAAAGGGCGTATAAACATGTGTCCCATTTGGCCTCGTTGTAGAGTCGTAGTGATTTTTGTATTTCAATATTTTGTAATGGCAAACAAAGATGGTGTAATTGATTCTACTAAACTGTTTATATATCTGTTTGTAATTGGCAATTGTTTTTCTTAGTAGGAGGTTCAAAGTAGGGCTGTTACGAATGCTCGAATATTGTAAGTATTTGAATATTTCAAGTATTCGAATATTCTAAGTAATCGATTACTCCTAATTGTTCGAATAATCTAAGTATTTGAATACTCCTAATTGTTTGAATATTCTATGTTTTCGAATACTGATAATTGTTCGAATATTCTAAGTATTCGAATACTCCCAATTATTTGAAGATTCGAAGTATTCGATTACTCCTAATTGTTCGAATAATCTAAGTATTTGAATACTGCTAACTGCTCGAATATTGTATGTTTCGAATACTCCTAATTTTTCGAATAGTGTAAGTATTCCAACACTCCTAATTATTCGAATATTTTAAGCATTCGAATTCTCCTTATTAGTTGAATATTCAGATTATTTTAAGAAACTATTCGTATTCGAAATTATTCGAATTATTCGAAATTATTCGAAATTATTCGAAATTATTCGAAATTATTCGAATTATTCGAATTATTCGAAATTATTCGAATTTATTCGAATTATTCGAAATTATTCGAAATTATTCGAATTTATTCGAATTTATTCGAAATTATTCGAAATTATTCGAATTTATTCGAATTATTCGAATTTATTCGAATTTATTCGAATTATTCGAATTTATTCGAATTTATTCGAATTATTCGAAATTATTCGAAATTATTCGAAATTATTCGAATTATTCGAAATTATTCGAAATTATTCGAATTTATTCGAATTATTCGAATTATTCGAATTTATTCGAATTATTCGAAATTATTCGAATTTATTCGAATTATTCGAAATTATTCGAAATTATTCGAATTATTCGAAATTATTCGAATTTATTCGAATTTATTCGAATTATTCGAAATTATTCGAATTTATTCGAATTTATTCGAATTATTCGAATTTATTCGAATTATTCGAAATTATTCGAATTTATTCGAATTATTCGAAATTATTCGAAATTATTCGAATTTATTCGAATTATTCGAAATTATTCGAATTTATTCGAATTTATTCGAATTATTCGAATTTATTCGAATTATTCGAAATTATTCGAATTTATTCGAATTATTCGAAATTATTCGAATTTATTCGAATTATTCGAAATTATTCGAAATTATTCGAATTTATTCGAATTATTCGAAATTATTCGAATTAATTCGAATTATTCGAATTTATTCGAATTTATTCGAAATTATTCGAATTTATTCGAATTATTCGAAATTATTCGAATTTATTCGAATTATTCGAATTTATTCGAATTATTCGAATTTATTCGAATTATTCGAAATTATTCGAATTTATTCGAATTTATTCGAATTATTCGAAATTATTCGAATTTATTCGAATTATTCGAAATTATTCGAAATTATTCGAATTTATTCGAATTATTCGAAATTATTCGAAATTATTCGAATTTATTCGAATTTATTCGAATTATTCGAAATTATTCGAAATTATTCGAATTTATTCGAATTATTCGAAATTATTCGAATTTATTCGAATTATTCGAAATTATTCGAAATTATTCGAAATTATTCGAATTTATTCGAATTATTCGAAATTATTCGAATTTATTCGAAATTATTCGAATTTATTCGAATTATTCGAATTTATTCGAATTATTCGAAATTATTCGAATTTATTCGAATTATTCGAAATTATTCGAAATTATTCGAATTTATTCGAATTATTCGAAATTATTCGAAATTATTCGAAATTATTCGAATTATTCGAAATTATTCGAATTATTCGAATTATTCGAAATTATTCGAAATTATTCGAATTATTCGAATATTCACAGCTCAAGTAAACAGCTCAAATTTATATGAATTTCTTAAGGGGGTAGACACGTCACGTGACACGGGCGATGCACCGTACTGCAATACCGACAATCTAACCTGAAACATGGGTTTGTGATTTTTCGTTTTTCGTCCTTATATGAGCAGATTTTGGGCTGGGCGAGGTCTCATTCGAAAGAGGGAGATTCAATGCGGAGCGCTCTGCTCACCGTTTCAGTCACAAAACTCTTTTAGTGACCTAAAAATACTTAATTAGGTAAACACGCCACGTGACACGGGTAATGCAGCGCGCTGCATACCGACACAATCTGGCCCGAAATATGGGTCTGGGAAATTACGTTGTTTGTCCTTATATGAGGAGATTTTGGGCTGGGCGAGGTCTCATTCGAAAGAGGAAGGTTCAGTGCAGCGCGCTCTGGTATTCGTTTGAGTCACAAAACTCTTTTAGTGACCTAAAAATACTTGGATTCTTGCGGGTGTATTTTGTCGAATTTTGCTCTACTTTCAACACTCATATTATTAGATATCAACACAATCTCGTCGAACCATGACCAGAGCGCGCTGCACTGAACCTTCGTCTTTCGAATGAGACCTTGCCCAGCCCAAAATCTGCTCATATAAGGACAAACAACGTAATATCCCAGACCCATGTTTCGGGCCAGATTGTGTCGGTATACAGCGCGCTGCATTACCCGTGTCTACCCCCTTATGTAATCAATTAAGCAAACTATTTCAAAAATTTCCACGTGATGTCATAAATCGTACATGTTTTATCTATGATAGTGCACCTACAGTTTTTATATTTTTTAAAAAACAGTACAACACGACTGCAGGCTTGCATTATTGAAGTCAACGGCGGTCATTTCGGCCACTTCCTATAAATACTTATAAAGGTAAGCAACTGCGCGTTACTGGAATATGAAAATGGCTGTAACTTCAGAACAAGGTCAAATAGGGGACATGTTTTTATGAACTTTTTTCATTGTTTTTGTGTCTCATGTTTTTCGCCGAAGTGGGTGCTACATATTATGATATGTATGTACATACTTGTACGTACAGATGAAACAGTAGGCATATATGTATGTGGTAACATCCTGCACGATTTTTTTAGGGATTCGATATAACAAAAACGAAGTTTACTTTATTTATTTTGAACGAACAACATATAATAGTAAAATAACAAAACTTTTGATCACCTACACTGCTTCTTCGTGAAATAATCAATTTTACTTTGACTTTTTGAAAGTGGATTATATGATCTTCCTTCTATATTTTTATAAGCAATATCGAGGTAAATTCAACAACTACAGAAAGTGCCACTAGTTTGTGTAGGTGACTGCTCGAATTGTATATTCTTCTACAACACAAATTTGTATTTTCTCAAGTATGTACAATGTGATGAATATTAACCATCAGACTGTTCAAATTTATTGTTCTGAAAGATTGTAGTTATTTATTCTTCAGGATTGTAAATGTTATCCGCGCGTGTTCAATACACAGTGACCAGTAGATTTGCTCACAAACAGAAATTAATCGGAGGTAAATACAGCAATCCACAGTTACTAGAAGTTATTACACATTGAACATTCAAAAAGCAATAAACAAAATTTATTTCAGTACATATTATGCTACAAACACTTCTATAATTATGTGATATTCGTATTTACGTTGCTTCCAAAATTTACCAAAACTTTAATACTCCACAGTCAACTGATAATGTGTGATTTCAGCAGAGTATAGGTTCAATAACGCCATCTTAACTAATAACGTAAATTTTGCATTAAAATTATACGAAGGCATTACATAAACATAAATGAAAGTGGTACTTCTCGCGCTCGTAACATTTATCTTAATACTTCCAACGATGTTGTAAAAAAGTTATACAGTTCAATTACAGAATACTTGGAACGACTTTAGCCTTTTTACTGAAAAAAAGTGTTCGTGACATTTTTGTTATTTTGATTTGTTTCTCGTTCAAATCGGTGAAATGTGTTTTGTTTGCATTATCTAATGTTTTCTGAAATATTATCTAATATACGAGATATTTTACATTAAAACAATCAAACTCTGTAATGTTTTATTTGTCTCCTATTTATTTCATATTTTTTAAGGGGCGATTCTCATATAACAGCTCCAAAAGTAATTCACAATTTTTTGTACCTAATTTACTTTAATTTTTTAACCTAATTTAAAGGGAAAAAATAAAAACTTGAAAAATTAGTAATTAATAAATAATAAGGATAGATATAAAAAAATTCTGCTATTTTAAAGATGCCTCCTTCTTTCCCAAAAAGTTTTTTCAAAAAGAAAATCCTTTAACAGAATATCCCTTTAAGGGAGCTTTCAATTTTTTCCTACGTTCCGTTTCAAACTCAAACTGCAAATAACGCAACGACGCTTCGAATGTCAATGTTCTGGCAAAAAATGAGTAGTATGGTCGATAGAACTTCCTATACATATTCACGTAGTACATGAGATCATAATAATAGCAGAGTATCCATGACATATCACACTTATAGCTCTAATCACGACAACGTTTAAACCGCATACAAGCGTCAAATGACCAATTACGCTGTGATATTGTACACAGAGATTAGCACGGTTTTAGTATAATTAATCACGAAGCCCATTCGACGGTAGCACATCATTAGGACAGTTCTGTAGATAGTCTAGAATATGAAACACTTAAAACAGTAATTACTATTTTATAAAGGCTGTTCTGTTAATCGTGATGTAAACGGTCACCTCATAATTCTTCGTGATACAAACAGGTAAAAGATATTCCTCTGGCAATTTTATGAGTGCGTAAGGAAAGGACAATGTTAAGTCTGTAGAGTGATTACTGACCTGAAAGATCTCGCCAAGAGGAATCGATTGATATCATTTTTAACTTCGAAATCAGATGGGACCACCTCGAATAATTAAATCCATTATTTTGAGAAAGAAACATTTGTGTGACGATTTATTTTTGCCTGTGAGGGATTATTTTATTTTGACCGTCTCCTTCTTCAAATTTTCATAACCTTGTTTACTCTTCGACCTGCGGCTTAACATTTCTTTGAGGAATTTTTAAGGCTGGAAAATAAAAGAAGACAGAAATTTCATGTTTTGGTTTGAAAAATGATTTATGCTTTGTGATTTTTTTTTGTGGGAAGTACACGATGTAAAAAGTGACGTGATTTTTTTTAACTAACTTATGCCAGTACTATACGAGTTATGTGTTACGATAATAATGCCCAGGTGCTTCATCAAAAGGTGATATCAGTAATCAAAAAGTAAAAGAAGACAAATTCTTATATTGAAGGAATGAAACGTAAATTTTTGTTAATATGATTTCATAAAAGCCATGAAGTCTAAAACGGCATCATTGGGACTAAAAGTGGTATCTACTTTTATTACTGTAAAACTTTTCTAATTTCCCTTTACATTATAGAAAAAGTTTTTAATATAATAAGTTATTTCTGTTAAGGACTAATAATAGCCAAAATTTTACATAGATCTGCTCAGTAATTTCTGGGATATCGAGATTACGAATTTAAAAGATGGTATTTTGAGAGAAGTGGTACTTATTGAAAAGGGTGGATAAAATATTACATATCATCATCTAGAAGTTCCCTTTATTTTAAAAATTATCTTAATAGATTGCATGCATCCTTTATTACAATTTAAATTTTACAGCTTCACAAATGAACAAAAAGACTCGACGAAGAATTCATTAGCATACTAAAACAAATAAGAAATAGGTATATGTAGGTCAATTTTATTCAGGTAAAGTAAAATTTTTTGTCACATTAATATAAGTAAATTACTTTCTTCTATCCGTTGTATTTTGTGTATGGAAGGGTCTCCAGAGTCATATGTTATAGACTTTTTCTTGCAAGGATATTGGGAAACTCGAGTGTACTTATGCACAGTGATTTAGCAGATTCACGACAGCTAGTAGGTAGAAGATGGTAGTCGGATAATACGAGCTAAGGGACTTTCAAAAGAATATGAAACTCATTTATACGATCGTATCAGTGACATTAATATACGCTTCTTGCCATAATACTCATCATCACAAGCAGAACCTTCGTCAAATAGACAATGTCTTAATCGCTATGACATTATCCATAAATGTTCAATTCTATTCTTTGCCACTTCAAAACATGAAGATGATATTTTTTTTCACGATTAATTTAAAGCAGTGAACTGCGTTTGATTTTCATTTTTCTCTATTGACAAAATTTGTAAAGATAGTTTAAATATCAATAAGCATGTAGCAATGAACTGAATAATAATACAATTTATGGGTTCTTTGTAAAAAAAAAATTATTTTTTAGGAACTTTTATTTGATCCTTAGTTAAATAATTTGTTACTTAGTTAATGCCCAACTCTGGGTCATGCGTACTCGATAGATTTTTCAAGTCATTTCTCTGAAAAATAGAGCTTCGCACAACAAATTTTTTTTCTATGATCCCGACCTGTTTGGAGCCATAGAAACTACATCATCTCACTTGTATCACGATTTTTGGTCCTCAGTAAGGTAAAAGTACCAATAACTGGACACCAATGACATTTATATATTTACTAAGCTTCATAGAAAATTTAGAACAATATTGTTGGGAATATATGTTATTTTGGAACTTGATCTCTTATATAAAAAATTAAGAAAGCCCTAGATGTAAAGTTTAATATATAAAACAGTCTTTAAATATCGGAGGTGCGTGCATTTGGAGTTCTGCGTAGATTTCTAAAGTAATTCTTAAGAAAAATACAGTTAGTTGTTAAGGTGATAATAATCGTTATATAACGTTTTTTCTGAGAAAAAAACGTATGTACAGAATCTTAAGAAATTTCTTATTACATACAAACCAAAACATTGGTCGTTTAATGTTGATTTTAATTAAAAATATACGTGTTCATGTACCGGTACATAATAATCTTGTCCTCTGCACGCTGTCCCAATACCTGACCGCATTATGAAACCAGTAAAGTGTCTGTGTTTTCTCAAATTTTTGTATATCAAAAGTGTAAGTACAAGTATACTGTATATAAATTAACAGTTTTTTATTTTCAAGGCCTATTTTTAGTCAATTGTATGCTCCATTTTTAACATAACCTAAAATTGAAAAATGAAAAATTCACGTGCCAACCATTCACACAAAACTAGTGGCGCCCTCTGCGCCGAGCATTGCAGCATCTTCCCCATTGTCCAGGTACTGGGACACCAAAAATGGGACGCTGGGACAAATCAGAATTCTATTGTCCATGTACTGGTACACATAACTACTTGTGTTTTTACTCAATTTAATTAAAATAACGCACTGAAAACAAGTTTTTAGTAGCTCATTTGATAGAAAGAAGTAACGTCTACCTGAATATTGACACTTTTGTTAAAAAGGACATTTATTTTAAGATATACAATTTTGATATCCTTAAGTGTCCAGTTATTGGTACTTTTACCTTACATATTCCTGACGGCGACTCGTGAGGTGATTAAACCGCATTCTATGTGCATACGTCGCTCGTCGTCAAAAGCTTATGAAAACTCTGTTCTTTTCCCACGAAAGTTACAGTTCCTGAAGCGACTGATCATCCTGGTGTTTCACCTGACGTCACTGTCGCTGGCCGTCTACCTGAGGCCTGCCAACGTGGACGCAGCCCTCCTGAAATGGCCGGAAGAGATCACGGAGGTTGGCCGCACGATATCGGAGTGCATCACCGTGATAGGCGTGCTGGGTTATATTCTGGCGCAACTAGGCGGCGAAATCATCAACATCGGTTTTCTATCGTTTCTAAAGCAGCTGGTACGTTCGGATCTTGTTTCATACCGCGCATCTCTATTCTATCGGCCCGTCGGTGCAGGGTACGATCGCGAAATTCTCCGTTGTTCCGCGGCTCGCGATGGCTGGCCGATATCTGGCTACGCTGACAGAGAGGGAAAGACGGGAGCAATTTCGAATCTTTTGAATCGTGGGCACGAGCACCAGAGGTTGAGCAAAACCGGCGGCTAGTGAACTGTAACGAATGATCACGAGTGGTAACGAAGGAACGCGATCTTTCGGCACGAAAACACCGTATTCCTGGATCGGATGGGCTTTTTTTTCCTCAGCGGACAGCACGAAACTCCGATTACGTTGCGGAATTAAGCAACGCCAGGGTTTCGAAGTACGCTGCCGCGCAAATTAATTCAGTTATGTCTGGAGGTATTGTTCGAAGCGCATGCACCAAGATTTTCATAAATTTAACGAGGGTACTCGTAGTACGTATCTGTGGTTGTAACGAAAAACGATCCATGTTACAGGTTTTCACTTTTCAGATATTGTCGTTGGAAGCTCTAAACACCAAGAAATTCTTCTTATTAGTAATGTTTCCTTGTTTTCTTCTTGCTATATAAACGTATATTTCCTTCACTTTGCATAATATTCAATATTCGTATAATTAACGTAAATTATAATAAACAAAATAGTAATAATTTACATACACTTTAGGCAGAACGACACAAATCCACTGGACTTGTGTTATTCTGCTTGAACGTGTCGCAGTTAAGTAGTTTTATATTAACTTATCGACAACAAAGAATATACGAAACGCTCATCCGGATTTAGATTTATTGGACGCCGATGAACACCATAGCGCCAGTGAAGGAATAGAATCTGAAAAATAAATGGCGTTAAGAAGAAAAGAAAAGAAATTATTACTTTTCCTTCTTTTACTTTCTTTTTGTCTTCTTTCCTTTTCTTCTGTGCTTTGCGTTTTTTTTTTTTGTAAAATACAAGTTACACAAAAGTATGAAATATAATTTTGCTCATTTTATTTTACACAAAATACGTTATAGTATATGCAGATAAATGAAAATAGAAAATAAAAAGCGACTTACGTTGTTTTGCTAAATGCGTATTAATTGAATATTGGACTTCGGTTAAATTGCATTATTTTTTCAACGTATAAAATTCGTGTTCGTGCATTTTTTCTGATAAAAACATACATCCAATATTCTACAGTTGAATTAATGCATAAACTCAAATTTTTTAAATTGTGACATGGGTCGTTTTTCCTTACCATCATTTTACACCTAAAAGTAGAATATGGCAAAGATAATTTGTTTTCATTTTCCACGCGACAAACAGAAGTATTCAAATCAATTGCATTAGCAAACCAGAAAATCATTTCTATCTCTTACAAAGTTAGTTCTTTCGTTTTCAGCTTAATATTTAAGCTCTACTATTTAAGCTTTAAATAGTTCTATCTACCCCATACGAACTGAAACCTTTTTTTTAACACCCCGTGTCTAATAAATGTTTAGAGTTGACGCGCACATTCGTTGAAAGCAAATTTTCTATCAAGATTCACGAGGGTGGAGTACCTATAACGTAAGACACAAAGTACAATTGGGTTAAGCGTGCGGGGGCCATGAAGGACTTAGCACCTCGGAAATTAATTTACTGCGGTCTACATCATAAACTGGGACACTTGCACAGTCGTATACCACATTTGCTTGATTAAGGATCCCTTAACCCGTTACTTGTCCCTCTCTAATTCCTAAAAATCCTAGGACGGTTCATGGAAGAGAAGCACAAAATCTGTTACCGCGCAGAACACGCTGCTTGTACAGAAACAACTTGCGCTGACATTATAAGAATATTTTTAAGTACCTTCGACAGTCGACCTGTGCCTAACACAAAAGAAACAAAAGTGCAAAAGGAAATTGCATTTAAATTACAGACTACAAAATTGTATCTCTTATTTACTCTTGGTAAATTTTTTTCAAGATTTTCAAGATTTTTCAAGTAAGATATTTAAACAAAAATCCGTGTAATGTTTGAGCTCGATCGGATAACGGGAAAGGGTTCCCCTGGGCCCTTAAACATGTAAATCGTTATTTAAAGCTCGCGAAGTTGATTTTATATAATATTCTCCAAGTTATTGATTAAATCAGAATATATGTGAAACAGAAGTTGTAGATCCGGACAAGGAGTATATTTTGTGTTCCATTACCTTTTCTCGTGCGACAAACGGTTTTTGAAATAAGTCCGAAAAACTGAAAAAGAAAAAATTTTCCTCAACTTTTGGAAGTTTAAGGGGGTACTCCACTGTGAACGGTCGAAAAATCAAACTATTTTTAAAGATTTTTTTCTCAGTAAATACAACATATAATGAAATAAATTTTTTTGATATTTATTAAGCTACTCTTATATTATACCAAAAAAATTAAAAAGAATATTTTCAATGTGTGTTACTTGTTTTTTTACAGCGTCAATATGGCACTTAAACAAAAACAGTGTGTTCGTGGTGCAGGTGATTTCCCGACTTGGGCTTATCCGAAACAAAAAATTCGAAAAGATTCTTAATCTGTATGAGTGTCGCTATCGTCCGTACCTCAATTAACAATTTTTATTGAAAAATAACCGAGATTTTTCTCGGGGAACATTTGAGAAGCACCATTTTGGGGAACTTTTTCCTTCAAACAGGCGCCATTTTGTTATTTTTCAATAAAAATTGTTAATTGAGGTACGGACGATAGCGACACTCATACAGATTAAGAATCTTTTCGAATTTTTTGTTTCGGATAAGCCCAAGCCGGGAAATCACCTGCACCACGAACACACTGTTTTTGTTGAAGTGCCATATTGATGCTGTAAAAAAACAAGTAACACACATTGAAAATATTCTTTTTAATTTTTTTTGGTATAATATAAGAGTAGCTTAATAAATATCAAAAAAAATTATTTCATTATATGTTGTATTTAGTGAGAAAAAAATCTTTAAAAATAGTTTGATTTTTCGACCGTTCACAGTGGAGTACCCCCTTAAATGCTTCTAGAAGACTTTTTATTTGTGAAGGCGAACAAAAAAATAGAATTTTTATTTTCGAAGACTATTTTTTAAACATATGCGAAAAGAAAAAAAAAAGATGAAATAGCGGAAGCATATATTTTTAAAGAACTTTTGCGCTTAAAAGAGCGTCATTTAAAAAACATTTGACAATTTGTTTGTAGAAAAATATTTACGTTTATAATAAAGTAACAACCGATATTCAAAAAACCTTTTTAAAAATTTGGTTTTGCGGTAAGCACAGCCATTCGGAACCATGTTATCTAAAATAAAAAAACAAAAAACAATTCGTTAGTGCGTTAATGTATCCCCTGTGTAACAGAGAATTTCAGAAATATTAATTTGAAACAAAGTGACGGCTATTTAAAGTTGAACTCTTGATTTTTCCCCGTGATTTTGTGATGATCTTTAAATGTTGCTCTATCAAGTGCAAAAGGTTATTTAAAAATATATGCCTTCGTTAAAAAAAAAAAATCACAAACACGACTAGGTATACCCCTTAAGAAATTTCCAGAAAATAAACCTGTTAATCTCCCATTACGAAGGATAGAAGTAGTTAGAAATATATAGAAATAGAAATATATAGAATAGATAGAAATAGTTATCTAAACATTTAACACAATCAGTTATACTATTTCTATTTGCCATTTAAAATTTTATCGGAACACAAAAATGGCTACAGGTAACTCGGAAACAAAGTTAAACAGGGCGAATGTTTGAGCGAATTTTTTCTCCCCTTGTTTCTCTGCCCCCTACCACTGAATTGTATAACGAGAATTTTTAGCCCCAACATTCTATCGCAATATGTTTCGCCAGCAAATTGGAATCAAAATTCGGCACGGAGCTTTATTTGCATCGTTTTAACGTTAAATACTGGAATACATACAACGCTCTCCATACCGTTCATCTTTAAGGGTTTCATTGTTCGCGAATTAATTTGCCAGTAACGAGAGAATTGCTCGTAAATCATTGTACATGTTGAGCATTCTCGTAAGAGAGAATCCATAATTCGTAATTACTCCTCCCGCCCCTCCCCGCGGAGTTCGGTCGATAGTGCAGACATCGAGTGTACGATATAATTAGGACAACGTAATTTACGTATGTATATACTGTGAGTTATTAAGCGGGATTGCATTCACCGTAACCGACGGCGATGGAGTTCGCCGCCAGCGCGCGTGGAGCAATTAAAAACGATGTCACGCGAAAGACATCGGGTGGCCAATTAAGTCAATCGTATTGTCAGCTGACGCGACACGTTCCTGCGGAACCGAAATTCCGCGCTACGTACACTACCGCTAAAACGTATATGATTTACGGGTACTTAAAAGGTATTGGCTACTCTGTAAATTGCAAATACTGTGAATGGTATAACTGGCGAGACGGGGGAAATGGTAATGGAAAATGTCATTTTTTTGGTCGACAGCGTAGTACAGAAGAATTTGTACAATAAGCAAAAATTTGAGTTTCGAAATTTTGTATATCATTTCATGGAATTGATAGTAAATAGTCCTTCGATATAAGAATATTATAATTTAGTAATATAAATAACGGATTTAAAGTTAGTAATTACATTCAAAGTCGAGTAACCAAACCAGCCTACACATAGGAAGTATTTACCCACTGTATTTTTGCTGTATTTATAAGTTCTTTTTTAAAAAAATAAGCAAAATATATACTTTTTTCGTTTTATTAATTAAAAATTCTTGAATTTAAAGATGTGGATGCGTAACAGTAGCTCAAATTATTAGTCTTTTTTGTCGCATCTTCTGAATTCTGGAGAGAATTAATAAAAAGCGAAAGATATCGGTTCTTTCATTTTTTGAATATAATCAGTTCTTTTTATGCCCTTTAATTTGAATTCCACATAAGAAAGAATACACACAATGAAACGAAAAAACTAGGCAAATCTGTGCTCGAATATTTATGTTTAAAAGACACTGACCTTTGAATTTCTTCATATTCAACTGATAGCGATGAAGATTATAATAAGAAAGAATAATTTAAAATTTACTATCAATACAAATTATTTAAAAAATTAATTTTTTGTGGTAAAACGTATTGAAAGGTTTGTGAGTTATAGGCGATACCCAAGATATTCTTTTTTTAGGCGTTTTGTGGTGACTTGTGGTAAAAATTGAAAATTCGATGTATTTTTTTTAAATAATATATAAAATTATCTAGGCGATATCGGACCTGATTTTGGAAAAATTATTTTGCGACGAAGCGGCGGCTGTGCAAAGTTGAAGCATCGATATTTGGCAAAAAATCGCTCCTTCTTCGAGTGCAAAAAAAATCTAGGCAAGAAAATGGAAAAGCTCCCGATAGTGCTCAGATTTTTATCCCTAAAATAAGCCTGCAAAGCCTCGAGTAAATTCTACTTAACGGAGAAGTAAAGTACTCCGATTCTTTCGCCTGAACACTTTGAGGGGTGCACAATTTTGAAAAATGCCCCTTTAAATTGATAAGGTCTCCCCGTACAATCGCTATCCCCGAGAAAGTTTTGCTCAACTTGCCTCGATTAAACATTCTGGGACACTCGGAGAATGCTTTCGAGGGCCGGTGGAGGGTTAAACATTAATAACTAAAACCCGAAATCTCCAGCACAATTTTGTTACTCACGATCTTCGTCTCATTTTTTTACTTAGAATCAACTATTTCATTTTCTACTATTTGTCAACAGCCTGTATACATTCGTTTAAGTCATTCCATAAGCAATCTGTTCTTTTCGCTACCAAACAATTTTCTTTCTCTTCGTTGTTATCTGCTATGTTTTGTAATAAAGATGTTTAATAATAATACTAAATTCCTGTTAACGATGAATCAACGATACACTTTCCCACATTTCCTACAAACCTTCCAACATCTTCCTACTCGTTAGGTCTCAGTTGTAAAATCAATTCTGCTTTCTCAGTTTCAAATGAAAGTACTTGGAGCACCAAAGTGCTTCTAAATTGGGAGCAAGGTCAGCTGACAAAGGGGAAATTTTAACGTAAAATTCTTTTCTGTACACCTTTGCACCTTTATCCCTGAACTAATGCTCACGTGTTACGAAACACTGTGGATATCGATTCCTTTGCAGAACTTTTGCGAAGGGTGCAAGAATAACTGACAGCTTTGACGTTTCGCCTGTAAATTTTCCTTTCAGAGCCACGAGCCCGCCAAGCTCATATTCGTGATCAGCAACCTCCTCATACTGGCGTGCATTCCGTGCCGTCTCGCTGGTAACAGGCACGCGGAGGATGCGATACTGGTGGTCGCTGTACCTGGCTCCTGGTTCCTGCTCATGTTTTTCGCTGGGTAAGTCATACGAGTATTAAGATTTTCGATTATCGCCATTCAGACAATAAGAAACCAGAACGGCGATAAGTAAGGTGGCCAACTACAGTAGTGTCTCGAAAGAGAGATGGTGTTTCTGATTCGAAATAAGGTGATCGCTATCCCCTTCATTTCTTCTCCACTTTCAGCCCCGAACCGTCGCATTCTTTATGCTGGGTTTACACCAAGGCGAACACGAAAAAAAACATTGTTCGCGAACGTTTTTCTCTGTTCTTGTCGTGTTCACACCGCTGCAAACAGAACAAAACATTTACAAACCTACGGTTCATACGCTGAGTTTTGTTAATGTTTGCGGCGGAGTGGACAAGACTAGAACGAACGAAATCGTTCGCGAACACTGTGTTTGTCCGTGTTCGCCTTGGTGTAAACCCGGAATTAGAGACAAACTTGTGTGTGCTTTTTAACGATTCGAGTCACGCAAGGTTCTGAAAAATGCGTCTTCAAGCTAGAACGATTGTTACTGCGGAAAATGTTTTGTTTAATTCGTCCCCAGTAAATATTCCGAGACACTCGAACAGTACTTTTGGTGCTGTTCAGAAAATATGACAGTGAAAACAAACAAAACCCTGTGAAACATGGGATGGGGATTCCTTGACAGAGAATACGTTGACGATAGTCACAGTGTGAATGTAATTAAGCTAAATTGAAATGTGACTTGTGATAATATGTTAAAAATGTGATGTAGTAAAATTGATGTGTAACTTAAAGGAACAACAAATGTTTGATATTGAATTTTTTAAATGGAACCATACGATTTTTTAAACGATTTTATTTAGTTTCATTGTCCGTTTGTTTGTTTGGCTCGAATCTTGTAGCTCAATTTTAACCTACTTTCACCAACCAAATAAATTTGAAACTTTACAGACGTACTTACTTAGTTATAATGATTGCATCCCCCACAATTTTAACCCATAATCGCAAGCCCAAAGGACTTAAAATCAGCCTCCCTTCTTTTTTAATTTTTAGTGCATTTTTGATCAAATTAAATAAAATTGTTTAACTTAAATTTATTTTTATATATTTCTCTTGTGACATTCTAAGTAGGTGTTACTATGACGAATTTAATGAGTGTTGTAGTGTATTAGTTTTATTCAGAATAATTTTCTTATTCTTAAAAAATTCTTAAAATTCTTATTCCGAATGTAAATGTAAACATTGAGTTCAATAATTGCCACTATTATCACTATTGTAAATTTTATATTATTAGATATGAATAAAAATGATACAAAATCACATGGTTCGATTTAAAGCATTAAATATGACACTGATTTTACTATGCGTGCATCCGGCTAACAAGGGATGCTCGCGACTCAAAAATCCAAAAAAATTTGAAGCTGCAGAAATGTTTTTTGGTTTCGTTAGTGAAACGGTCCTAGCAATAAAAACAATCCTTCCTAGAAATTGGGGCTTTTCATACTATAGTCGATATCTGGGAAATCATAAAAAATATCGAAAAATTCAAAATTGTATGAGTTTTAACATCCTACTATATGACGATACAGAATTTTTGAAAAAAGGGTGGTGGAGATAAATTTTGAAAAAATTAACGTTGTTCGGAAATTCTTTAACACCATACTGTAGGATATTAAAGACCATACAGCTTTGAATTAAACTTCTTAGTAAGACTTGAACTACATATCTGCAAAGTTTCACATTATTTTTTAATTTTTCTGTTGTCGAACATTCCTCGTAAGAATATTAATTTACTCGAAAATAAAATCCCATTTGAAAAGAAGTCATTCTACAATTTCTGCATAATGATTCATTTCAACTTTATCATATTTATTGACAAAATTCTGCTAATTTTTACTGAAGTGCACGCGCTGTTTGTTTATCGTAACATTTATTATGAAACATTCTTACATAAAAAGTAATGTTATAAAATAGGGTTCCCTAGTTTATTCTTCTAAATATAATAATATTTATTAGTTGCATTATAATTTAAGCGAATCATTTGTCAGTTGAATGTTATACGGATTGTGTGTGATAAATATGAAGGTCAATAACTTGAAGCGATTATTCTATTACTCGAGGGGCGTTTATAAAAGCAGATTTATCTAACACACTACTACACGAGGTTTCATTAATAGAATATGAATTGTTAAACCATCAGTTTCTATTAATAATACAGTGCATAATGACTGTGTAGAATCAGAGGTTTTCAGTGAAAATTCCGCTCGTAGCTTGTAAACTTACGGCAGAAATATTCATGAAGAATGATAAAAGAATGCTCGATAAGTGTTACGTCCCCTGGTCATGCAACACCACAGTTACACTTTCTCCTGAAAGTGCCAGCGACGATATTTTATCCCTCCAGTACCTACATTTAAATATCCCACTGACCTCGGAAAACTCCACCAAATCCCTTATCAATTAACTAAAACAAATAAATTAAATCCTGTGCCAAATAACTACACCCGCCCACACAAGCAACGTTAAAATTTTCTCAAATCCAAACGCAATATTCTTAATTCCTAGCATTCAATTAAAATTGAATCAATTGAAATCACTTTCAGAGGTGTTCAAGTGCACCGTGCAGATTTCGGCCACGTTTTATCTTCGCAGGCTTGATTAATGTTATTTACGTTAATGAAAAACGAAACTGGAATTTCGAATAATTTTCACGCGACGCTGGGAGCGCTTTAGTGAATGGAGCGACGAGAAGAAAGGCATTTGTAATCGCCCGGAAGATAGTGCCTCCAGATTTCAAACCTCTTTTTACGTGATTTACGACGAGATAATGCCGGCTATTTCGCATTACCATACACGCCTCTCTTGGCAATCGTTTTTCTCGGTGCAGCGTCCTTTTCGCGGCCACTTTCCTGCAGGTATTACTGCAGAACTTTCAGCTCCGCTCTTCCACCCTATCTTTCGCCCGGCGACGACTCGTTTCTGTCGTCTCCACGGCTTCGAGCTAACGCGAACAACGCTCTTTGACTCGCGCGGCTTAACGTCACTTTGATGAACATCTCTAGCTTTGATCGAGGACGTGCTCGAAAAGGGGCACAACGGCGTTGCCGGGTTCTTCTGATTCCCCTTTCTCCTTTTTATTTTTTTCGCTGGACTCGCGAGGCATCCATCCTTCGAGATTTTTTTATTTAACCGCTTTCCATCCGGATGCTGGGGAACTGTCGTTGCGCTGGTGCCAAAAATCGTTCCGCGTGCACTTCGATATGGCTTTGCGTGGAAGCATTTCAATTTCACTGCGTGGAACGACTCCAATAATTGTGGAGCATATTGTTTAAACGCTTGAAGTACAGGCGAACTTTGTATAATACCGTGGTCAGGTTCTTAAACAGTTTGGTGTTATGCGAAATCGTTTTATACGGGACTAAGAAGTGATGCAAAAACACAGGGCTGGGTTTCAAAAACTAATAAAAAATACACTATTTTGGTTTCAGAAGTATCACAAAAAATATCAATGACTGATCAATCGCAGAGTTTCATAAATTTGGTAATATAGGGCTGAACGTTTCCGAAGTTCACTTTTGAATTTTGCGCTGCTTTCGGTGGAAGGATCCGCATTCGCAAAATAGAATTCTCTATACTCGGTCAAGTTTTTGCCTTCCTGTGAACTTTTCACGATAAAATTTTGAATTTTAGGAGTTCCTAACCACGTTTGAAAGGAACCGTGTTGTAAATATGCCGTGTTAGGCGGGGGAAATGATCATTAGGTCTTGAGAATTTTTATATGGTTTACAATGATGATACACGTTGTGTGATACTATTTCATTATCAAAGAAATTGAATGGTAGCGTTATGGTTATACCTATGTCGCTTTTTATAGGTTTAAGTAGTGTATCAATTATTTTTTCTTTTCTTAAAGTTTCTTTTCCGGTAATTAAGATTTCGTTAATCATTTAGTAGATACAAATTATTTTAATACATATACGCAGAACAACGTTTGAATATCAGAAATGTTATGGTAATGTGAGATGAAAAAGTATGTTTTTGATCAGTTTTTTTTAACACGTAGGGGCCAAAATGACTTGTTTTTTTTTTTAAAGAACACTTTACCCTTTATAAAACGTCCAAGAATGTTTTGTAAACGACTAAATCTTTATTTTCACTGTCAGTATCTGATGACTCATTTTTGCTTCTCGTTGTCCAAAAGTGGGTATTCATTTTCACAGTCTAACGAATCAATTTCATCACACTCAGTGTCAGAATATTTTTAGTCTGAATTATTTATTTTTTCAGTAATATCACACTTCGTGAATATCTTTCCACAATTCCCAGATAATTTTGTGCGTAATTTTTTTACAGATCACGATAGAAAATGGAATTCCAATTTTCTATTTTTCTGATATGTTTTTTATGAACTGGCTGAAGACATGAAAAAAGTAAAAGAAGAATGCAACAACTGAGCAAACATAACAGACAAGTATTGTTTGGCATTTTTTTTGTACAAGGCATATACTGTAAAATGTACTTAATTATTTAGTTTTCCAAAGAAGTATTTGAACTATTTGATATTACATATAAATTTTATAGAAAAAACAAGCAAAGAAGAAAACTATTTTACAGAAATAATCATTTATATATTTCAATAAAAGTCTAGAAAAAGTTTGAGAAAATAAGATATAGGTACATATACATATACATACTGAAAATGACTAGATAATAATTATAAAGAATGACAGAACAAGTCATTTGGACCTCTTGGTAGATCTAGTGAAGGCGTTAAATTTAGGTTGTTTAAATTGAACTATATTGCTGAATATTTATTTTTGTTCATAATATTAAATAATGGATGGAAAGAACAATAGTGTACCTATAAATATTGGATTATTTAGACAGCGCCTTAAACAAAGTCGAATTTCATTTTAATAAAATTTATATCCATTTCGGTAACATATCGGTATTATTGGATACACCAATTAAGTTAAAATATTTCACTTCCATGCAAAAATAAATAGATTCTGGAAGAAGCATATCAAATATTTGACAATGTCGAGAATGTAAACGTTTTAGGACTATCTTTTCATTGTTTTCGTGGTGAAGATCCGTATTTATTAAGTATTAGCTTTACTACTCGGCTCCACCCGAAATTTAGATTCCTATTTTACAAAAAAATTGTTTTATTTTTTTGTGAAAGTAGTCACATTCATCTGGATTAGCAAGGCATAATGAGCTGAGGCATGTTTCGTGATTCTAAACAAACTAAGTAATTACTAGACAAATTATATAATACGATTGCCAATAGTTCGATAATATATATATTTTATGTCACATCATTTTATATTTTATGTTCAGATAGCTTTATTTGCATATATTTTTCATAATGCTCGATTAGTTATAAAAAGAAATTGTAATATTACTCTTAGATTTTCAATACCTTAACAAAATACCGGTCAACCGGTTTTGATTGAAAATTTTACCGAATTACCGGCAATTGAAAAAATCGGTAAATTTACAATCCCTAAGTAGTGTAAATGTTTTGGATTTTTGGACAACAATTATCGTGCCCATGATGGCAGCCAACGCATTAAAGAAAAACAATTTATAATTTCATACCACGTGATCAAAACCGAATATAAATTCTAATCCTGTATATGTATAAATGAAATTAAAATTACATTATAGGTGAAATTGGACTCCGTAGTCGCCATGGATCCCACTACTAAACCATCTACCATTTAAGGGTTAAAAGAGAGACAAAAGCAACTGTTTCGTAGGAACAGGTGACATCTGTAATCACAGCATTTATCTTTTATTTATTTATAAAATACTCGCAATTTAGTACCACTCTGTACGTAATAGGAGAAGCGTAATGCTATTTAGAAGTGTAGATTTAATTCAGTACGAAGCGGGGTTGAAAGGAGTTGCGACATACTGTACATCTACCGCGTTGGAAACGTATTTTCTTTATTGGAGCAATATAACGTAAAAGCGTCTGCATTCCGGCGTGTAATTACTGTCCATCAGGACGGCCTTTTGTCTCCCGTTTCTGTTTAAGCACACGTATAGGACCGTAATTCCTCAAAGGCTTTCGAACACTCGCTACCCGATTCCTTGTCCTCCATAACTGCTGCCATTGACTTGGCAATAAGCCACAGCCTTGCGCCTGAGATTAATTTCCCACGAATTTTAACCGGATGATCGATGCGGCCGCCTTTCAAATGCTTCATTTCGCGATATTTCTGCGTACAACTCCCTCTATGTATTTTTCGTTACCACTTTGTACATATTGAACTACATGTCAAGAGATGTAGCCACTACTGGGCGTTGAAAATTTGAAATTTCTCTTTTCACACTTTTTCTATAGTTTAACCATTTAATAATGTCTCTAAAATTTTATTTTGAAATTCGTCGAAACGATATAATTTTCCAGAGTGTATCAGGAATAAATGACTTATAATTACGATATGTATTTAACGAATGTTAAAGTAGGAACTACCAAAATATTAATTGACGATAATATAAACTGAAAAGAGGCAGTCGCTGATTTTGATTATAGTCCTCGTGAAAATATTTGAAGGGGTGCAAACTGTCTTCAAAGTTGGGGCTCGAAAATATATTTCCTTGAATACAGGAAGTAGTAGTTTTAGTCTGATTGAGTTTTATTGAATCATACAATTTGGAGTTCATATTTAATAAAACAGAAACCCATCTCAGATTCCGATTAAATATTTGCCACAGTTCTGAAACGAATATGTTCGAGTGCTCGATGGGTAGGTAATAAATGCCCGAATTCCATTAGAATTTTAAATTAAGCCTTAAATCAAAGCAAAGTTCTTATAACAGTTTTAAGCTAGCAGTTTTAGCTTTTCTATCTGCTTGCACATTTAATTTCACACGTATAACTACATGATAAAAACAAATAGCTGTAAAAAGATATTGCCTTCTTCTACGTGTTCATCTCCTATAAAAGAATTTCATTGGAGCTTCGAATTCTATCTATAAAATACTACTGGCAAAACAGAAGTGAAGGCTTAACAAAAAAAAAAGTGCGTGTAGGTAAAGTAGGCTAAATATAATTTACAGGCTATCCAAGTAAATATATTATTCTAATTTTCAAGCAGACGACTATTCGCAGCCAAACCTATTTTATTCATCTGTTTCGGCGACATATTTCTCATAGGTATACATCTACCTATTTTTTTATCAAACAGCATACAATTATAAAACAATTATCGGGAATGGATACTAATTTCGAACTACGTAGTGGAGAGTGGGGTAATCAGGAACGCGGGGTAATTCCGAACGCCATGGTTATAGCGTTTTAATAAATGAAAACCAATGTTCTCTCTTCACCAGGTAATAGTTTAGGTCGCATCCAACGCCGGGCAGAAAATAATAAATATAAGACGCCCACGCTATTCACGGTAAATACAATTTATTATTTTCATCACGTTTCAAGTAATATTTTGTCCATTTTCAATTGCATGTAATTACTGTTGAGTTAATGATACAATTGTGATTTTTTCAAATGGAAATAAAGTACGTTTTAAGCAACATTTTGTGACCAAGGTGTTGCCTGAATCATGATTCTAACCTCTGAAATAATATTTTTTCTATCTTTTGAACTCGTAGGGTAATGACGAACAAATCGGATGGGGTAATCTCGAACGTTCGAAATACCAATCACATTGAACGATTAACCCCTTAACGCACAGTTTTTTTGAAAAAAAAAATCGGCCAAAAATTGATGTACAATACAACGCCGCTCGAATTATCTCGAGTGTGTACAGTTTGGCCTGTTTAGCGCGCTCGAATTAACTCGAGCGTACAAGTTAAGGGGTTAAACAAACTTATCTAAGTGAAGTTCTATCGTAATTGTATGAAGCGCCCCCTCCTGAAAATCAGTCCCTCCCAAATAGTTCCCATATTTAACTTAGTAGTTACCCTAATTTATACGGCAGGTTTTTTACAGGCTATCTCTGCGATTTCTGCGGTATGTAGTTTTGTTCGAGATTACCCCATGCAGTGTTCGGAATTAGGGCTGGGACTATTTGTCGAATTTTTCGGTATTCGAATATTCGAATACTTCAATTGCTCAATTAATTGTCAAATATAATTCGAATATCCAAGTATTCGAATACTATTCGAATATCCAAGTATTCGAATACTATTCGAATATCCAAGTATTCGAATACCATTCGAATATCCAAGTATTCGAATACCATTCGAATATCCAAGTATTCGAATACTATTCGAATATTTGAGTATTCGAATGCTATTCGAATAGTATGATGTGAATTATAAATCAAGCTCTTTAGGTTCATTTGTCAGGATGAAATCTTGTAAGCTAATTTGGACCCACTTCACACCATACTATTCGAATACATCAGTTTTCGAATATATCGGTATTCGAATAGTATTCGAATACTACTCTATTCGAATACAGCGGTATTCGAATACTACTCTATTCGAATACAGCGGTATAATAACATTCGAATACTGAAATATTCGAATAGTATTCGAATAATAACATTCGAATACTGAAATATTCGAAGTTTATTCGTAGCATTCGAATACTTGTAAAATATTCGAATATTAAATTATTCGAATAGTCCCAGCCCTATTCGGAATTACTCCACCAGCAGTCGGGTAATTCCGACCAGCAGGGGTTTGGTTTTTCCATTATGAAGTTAATTTTTATTAAAATTTTTTCAAAATTCATTAGAGTAGTTTATAGAGGACTAGTTTAAGTATGTTTATAAATAAAAAACAAACTCGTATCTCACATAGTTTTTGTTCTGTTTACCTTCTCGCTTATTTGTTCGTGATTACCCCACTCTCCCCTACGTCGAAACAAGAGCATCGTGATCAAAGTTCTAATTGTGGATCTGTATACACGTTGCGAGCATAATTGTGGCGCTCATCTGGCTTCGAGATGTCGCTCTATCCCGCATAGTTTAGATTCAGAAGCAGAACGAAGTGTATAATCCTTAGAGGGAGCCAGAGCCAAGTATGAATCGACTGTCTACCAACCAAGAATCTAATTCAGATCTGTAGACTGTACCTGGCCTGACGCAAACCCTGTCCAGCAATTGGTGGAACTAAACCGATTATGTATGAACCCGTTTAAACCGGCGCCAACCCTAAACGCGTTCCGTATCGTAAGATTGAATCGTACGGCGACATCGCTTAATTTGCAGCGATTCAGACCGGGAATGCATTCAATTTGCGTTCAAGGCATGTCGGCGCAAAGAGGAAGTTAAAAGCGCCAGTGAATACTTTCAAGGGCACTTGTATGAGGCAATTTAAAAAAAGATCGATGAGCAGCCGTTGGCTCTTAAGCGTTCCTTAGTATTTAATCGACTCGCCTAGCTCTCTTATTTTGCGCGCTGATTTTGCTCTTTATTTTACTACCTGCACAGTGTTGTAAACCAAAGGGTGTATCAACCTGTTAATAATTTTTGTTGCGTGCCAATTGTAATTTTGGATTCTCTTCCCCGAAAACACATTCCTGGATAGGGGGAGCGAAACTATGTAGGCGAAAATTTAAATTTGAATTTTCAGTAGATCTGGGTGCGGGATAGTTGTCTTTTGATTAATCAAACACAACTGTAAACAAATTTTGAAAAAAATTCATGTCTGCAGGTTCCTTTTTCTCTTAAGAATGTAAAAATTAAGATTCACAATGTTATTTTCTACATTTTTAAGAGAAAAAGGAATCTGCAGACGTGAATATTTTTGTTTATTAATACTATAAACAGTAGAAGAAAAGTATTTGAATAATAGTCGTCTAATGTGTAGGCGTTTTTCTGGAGCCGCTGTAAATTTACAGTGATTCTGGCTGTAAGAAATTGAATTGTGAAATATCCTCCGAAATTGGCACTTTGCCCTGGCTACCCATTCGGCCCTGAATCTATTGAAAAAGAAAAAATATATAAAAAAAATTTCAGGCGTCAATTGCACCCTCTTGAAGTGAATGTGGGCAGCAATAAAAAATACGTTGTAGTTAGGGGGACATCCCCTACATATTTACAGCGTTTCGTAATTTTTGGAATTTCCGGGTTCGGGATCTTCCCTTGTAAAAAGTATGGGGGTTTTCACATACATGAAGATGGTTACTCCTACGGAAAAAGCTTATAGGACCTTTTTTGTAGAGAATTTACTAAGCTACAAATTTTATAGCAACTATTTTTGTCGTAAAACTGCTAGATAACGAGGTATTCGCGAAAAACAGTTTTTTTCAACCCTCTGTAAAATTTTTAGCGGCGGTTGGATGGATGGGGACTTTTGACATATTGTTTGAAACGAGCAAATAAAGGCGAGTGTCAAAATGTAGCTTGCTGAGATTTATTCCTAAGACAAATCCTAATTTCCCTGGACTATGGGGGCGTCCTTAAATTGCGTAAGGCTTTTTGGTATCGTCTTACGTAATATTTTCTTAACTTAATTTTCAATATAAGCAGCCTAAAATCGATGTCTCACCGCACACACGAAACCGAGTTAAATGCATTATATAAATCTTTAAAAGAATTTTAATAACTCGAAAAATGTAATTTAAAAAATATCACGTAAGGGGGGAGGGGGTTGGAATATAAAATCTTACGAATTCTTATAGGGACGGGGTGAGAAATTGTCAAAATTACTCTTATGTAATTTAAGGATGGGGTTTCATGGGTATCACTGGATTGCTGGCGAGACGCTCTTTACAGCCGTATTGTGAAACTTAGAATTTCGATACGCCACCTAAGTAGTGACAGAAAATTGAACTACTGAAAGTAGGCCGAAATCCATCGAAGTACATATGATTATCAATGTTTAAATAGACATATTGTAAAAAACGAGTGTTTTTAAATTTATAGTATGTATAGTATGGGATATTAAGGAGTTATACAAATTTACGCAATGGAATTTTCTCCCAAAAAAAAAACTAAAACTTAAATTTGCAGTTTGTAGACTAAATAATTTGGACAACACCATTGTTATCTTCTTCACTCACTTTTCCACAATTCAACAGGTGATCACTATTAATTATATTTTCACCACCAATAAAATTTTGCTCTGAGGTGTAGCACACGCGAATTTACAAATTTCCTGAATAGAAATCCGCATTTTTTTTCAATTAAGAAATCTTTAAATTGTTAAAAGCTATTACTGTTGACTACTTATTCGGAATTTTTTCTGGGATGCGGCCCTACTTTTGATAGTTTGCCAACTTGCCACCATAGCGCTGAAATCTAAGCCACGCCTCCTCTAGGTTCCCCAATACGATTTTTATGTTTCGACTTGGCTTTTTGTCGAGTATAGTCCGACATTGTGTTAACTTTTGGCAATTTTTAAGTTCAACTCTATACAACTTCACCACAACTACTCGTCGCTAATGTTTTATATGAGATCGACGATAGCTGTCGATTAAAACCAAAACGAGCGTCGTAGTTTCACCGAGTCAGAAGTTATACTGCGCAAAAGTTTCCAGGCGCGGCAAAACGAACGTGTGCGATGCGTCACGGTCCTCACTTAGCGCAATAAATTCTTTGATCCTTTGGCTATCGAGTGGTGTAATTGGATTTTGGGTGTAGACCATAGAATCGGAGCTGCATTGCGAAACTTTATCCCCTGATTTTGTTACAATCGGGTTTTCGGCAATTTCCCCCAGTATGAAAGCAAATTTAAAGAAGTATTCACGTCAAAATTTAATGAAACATTGATTTACATAAATTATTTTTCAACGTTGAACATATCTTTCCCAAATATCACAATTTTACATGTAAAAGAAATCAGCCCCCCCAGGGGACTATATGTATTCTAACTTCAAAGAAACGCAGAATTAATCTGCAACATGTTCCAGAAACAGTAAGCCTATCAAATGCTTAAAAATCAGTAAGAATTATCCGATCCCTGTAGGACTAATTCCTGTGCGAAATCAGATTTACGTAAATCCGGTCTCGTATTACCGGGAGGTATTAATTGGAATAAGATATTACCTAAAATCGTTCGTTGGAGTGAGGAGCAGATTATGGCCGAGTCGTATTGTCTATCTTCTACGGCCTATGGAATCATTAAACAACAGAAATGGCGCGGGCTGTAACCAGACAGGGCGCGTACATAAATCGCGAAGGGGGCGTGAAATAAAGCAGAAGCAGGTGAAGCCTGCGCGTTAGTGTAAATTTTCACCAAAACATCGTTTCTCAAAATGCTGTAGGGACAGTAAATTGAAAAATAATTGTCGTCGACTGCATATCAAATTCTACGGAATCATTCCTGTTTTTCTGAAGCTCGACTACACGGAACTCGCGCAGAAGTGGGCGGTTGGGCGCTTGCTGTTCTAGCCGCGCAGTCAAAAATTATGCAGAGTCATGAAACCCGCGACCAGAAACGAGCATTTCATCCCTTCTAGCTTCTTCACGATCTTTTTCTGGTCATAATCAGCACTTTTTCGTACGATCGCAAGTAGTATCAGCCTTCAGTCGGCGGCTGTTTTCTTTGTTACTACAGCCTTTCTGCAGGGGGCTATATTTAATGATTAAAGAATTTAATAAATAAGAAATTTTTAAATGTTTAACAGGAATGATTTAATTAATTACGTCCTTATGTCTACAACACTTCGTATCTCTTTCAATGTCCCTTCTTTATTATTTTGCAGAATTTTATTTAAATAAATATTTTGATTCCGAATAAAAGATAAAAATATTATTCGTTACTTGTCGAATAAAGATAACTCGAGTTACATATCTTTATTTCAAGCGCCACGGATGAATCAGTTTATTCGAATGCCTTTTGGCAAAGAGAACACTGTCGCATAAGCCAAATCTCCCTCTCTCAAATTATCATTTAACGAAATATACCTATTCACAATTTTCCTATATATCTGCCAGCATTACTTGTAATTAATAACTATATTGTTCTTTTTTGTTATTTTTGTTGAAAATTTGCTTCACACGAATTTCAGACGAAAATTATATCCTTTTCGGATTGGTGCAGACTTCTCTTATTTTTCAAAAAACATATGCTAGGGTATCCCTTAAAATTGAAGGTGCGATAAAATATTAGGACGGACGTCTAGTAAGTATGCAAAATTTCAGCGCAATCGGATTATTCTGAACCCTGCCTCAAGAAGCTTAAAGTTACGATGTAGTACGCACTTGTTATAAGCTCGACAAACGGGGCTAGCGGCGGGCGTACAGCGTGTGAGAAAACACAAGTGTGAGTGAGAGGAAACGAAAGAGCCTCTGGCTCGTTCTCGGGTTCTCGGACTCTCGTCCGAAGGATTCCAAGAAATGGCGGGGATAATCACCGGGCTTACAACGCATGGTAGAAACGGAATTATAACGAGTGCGTCCTGTACAATATAAACTTTTTTCTATTTATTTTTTCTTTTTTTCCCCTCTTTTTTGAACACTTATAGTTACTTTGTAAAAAGGAATTCCTTGATACTAAAAACAGAAACCAACAAAAAATATACTTGGAAAAGTATGTAAATTAAAAAAATAAATCTGTTACTTTTTATTTTCCTAAATTCTCCTGAAAATACTATATTTTTTTCGAAATTCCACAAAAATATTATATTTCCCTCCCAAAGAGGTGGCAACCCTAGGTCCACGAGATCCCACCTCACCATCTGAGTGTTAAAACTTAAATCAATAACGAAAATAATAATGATACTTATAAACTATGAACTATAATAAACCGCTCTGTACTAATATGGTTGGCTTTTTGTTAAACTTGACGAAATTCTTATTTCCTAATTTTCGGTAAATACAAATTTAAAGTTCATTGTATTACAATAAATCAGGTAATAATTGAAAGCTTCTGCAAAGTTCACAAGGTTCTCTCCATATGGATTTTTAATAATTGCTTCCATTAATCCCTCAAAAATTCACCTAACATAAATATGTACGTGTTTGCGTTAGTTACATACTAAAATATCATTACGAACACAAACTGTTCAACACTACAATATTCAAAATCAATTCTAATCAGATAGAAATAAACAGAAGAAATTACTTGAATTCCAAACCAGTCAATTTTCTGGACGACATGTTAATCCGATAAAGGGCGGAAAGTGTAAAACAGCAACAATTTAATTACGAAGAATATATGTTGCTTGGTTCACAGTGTATCCATATCGCGCAATAAAACAGGTTATTGTACCTTCCCCGTTATATTAGTCTACGGGTCATCAGGTTGGCGAGAAAGTTCGAAACAAAACGACAGGTAACGCAATATAGTTACTTCTATTACCGCGGCTATCGTGTTTTCCATTGTTCTCGTCGACGCTACCGAGGATCGTCGTTGAATGGAATTGAAGCAGAGCTGAATTCGAATCTAAATCTCGCCCGACTTATCGATCGCGGCAGCACGATGATGCCCGCGTTCCCTGAACATCGACATGCCGATTAAAAACGATTTTTCGTGCTGGCGAACAGGGGAATTTTTAATTGTGCGCCCTAGGAGCTCCCCTCTTTTTTATTTCCCTACACGTGTCAGTTTCAGGAATGAGATTGAAGAGCGCAGCGACGGAAGAATCGTCTCTGAGACCAATCGAGAAATGACACGGCTGAAGAAGCATCGATCGAGCTGCCATTAGCTGGAACGACAGCTCTGTCTCTCCTCGCTTCCGTTAATCGATCGGTGACCTTATCTTGTCAAGGGTTACCGACAGTCATAAATCTTCGGTTTTTTTCTGGTGTAAGTTCAAGGGAAGGTACAGTCACGGCGGGAAATACTACATTTCAAGTACAGGAGGACGAATTTTGGTTACGCGAGCGTCAATTCCTCTACAGCACACTTTGTTGCAGGAACGTTGCATGACCGTTGCAGCACATTGCAATGTTGCCGTTTGGTTACAGGTTGCATTGCAATTTTGCTGCAACATTGTGGAAACATTGCCGTGGAATATTGCGATGAACACATGTGTGCAATGTTCCCGAAATATTGCGCACATATATTGCAATGAACACGTTTGTGCAATGTTTCGGGAATATTACACACGTACTGCGAAACCATACTCGCGGAATATTGCGCACACATTGCCGTGGAATATTGCGCATATATTTCGGTACAACTGACGTGGAACGTTCCTGCAACGTCGATCACAAATTACGCTGTTATATTACACTCGTAACCTATGAGCGCCGTTCCTGCAACGTTCCGCACTGAATACGGAATTACGCAGAACGTTCCCGAAATGCCGACACACAGAATACAGTCTAATAATAAGATTCCCACGGGCAACCACTTAGGCAATATATGTGAACGTGGACAATATCTGATATAAGCAATTAATACAATTAGTTAATTTAGCACTATAATATTTAAGCAAACTGTTAAACTGTACGCAGCAATAAAAGATACTTGTAAAAAAGTCTGAGCTGTAAAATGTAAATCCACAAACACTAAAAACTAGAAAATTGCACAGGGGAGGACATAGCAATTTGCTTGTAACGTTTCGGCAACATTCCGCGCAATATTCTAAATATTAAACCGCAACGTAACTGAGACATTCCTGCAACAAAGTGTGCTGTAGGGGTTGCGGGTCATTTTATGTCACACAATCGCTTTTGTATCTCGATATTGCCGATGTCAGGGATTCTGATGATATCGAAATACATTGTGTTCCACTCCATATGAAATTAGAGGGGGCTTAAGTCTTCATTGCTCTAGTTTCAAAATTATTCATCAGAGTTGCGAGTTAATAGCCCCTGTGGTGACGTAATTAGTATAGTGTTCTATATATCTACAGTAACAACCTCAACCTATATTCACCTGAAGGGAACTTTAACGTCACATAAAACAACAATATGTCCATCCAAAAAGAAATCATAGTTTACGACATTTCTCATTACATTCTGGCTGACGTCTCTCGCCGCGCTGTCTACCTGAATCGGGCGCGCCGCGGCATTTGTCGTCGTGGCCTGCAATTTTAGACTATCCGCCGATTAGAAAAGTTTGATAGATAGGGGGAGGACCACGAATAAGGACACAACTTATTTAAAATTTTAGAAGCATGACTCTGAGAATAAAGTTGAGAAGGAAAATATTTATCATTACCTTTATGTTGCAAAAATAACTATCGGTACAAAAGAAACAGATTTAGCGAGAAGGGTTTATCTTTTCCGATTAAAATAAATAACAGACGAAATAACAGTTTCAAAGAAAAAAATTCATTTATGAAGACAGTTTCTGTAGAAATCAGCAAAAACTGTGAACTTTGAGGGCTTGTATTTCTTAAACAATTTTGAAATCTAAGAAAATGATGACATAAACCCTCCCTAATTTTATATAAACCATAATATTTCTTAATATCATGAAAATCCCTGACACCGAGGTACAAAAGTGATCGCGTTGGCGTGGAATGGCCTTTCATTAAATTGCTACTAACAGAGTATTACAGGTTTAACTCTTTTGCACTTCAACTTACAAGGGATGTCAGTAGGGGTGTTCGAGTAGTCGAAATTACGGAACCCGATTTGCGATTCGGGAGCGGATTTTCTTGTTTAACAGAAAATCGTCTCTATCCCAACTTAAAAGTTTTTGAAAAACATTTTGTGGTTCGGCTTGATTTGGGTCCACGTTTTCAAGGAAAATGATTTTAAATGTTTATTAAGTACGCATATATCTGACTAAGAATTTGTAGAATACAATAATAAATATAATACAATTGTGTTAGAAAATCCAATATATGTTACTTGATGCTTTCGAGTACTTACGATAGCGTCCCTGCACATTGATCTATTATTCGAAAAGCCAGCAACAAAGGCCACGACCGTCTGGGGAGTGGGGGAGAAGTCGAGGGAAATTCTGACCTGATGCCATCAGGCTGATGGCAACGTCGCGGGAGAGACGGCAGAACGTCGTCGCTAGGACACGGGAAACAGTGATGCCAGAACCGTGGGTTTTCGCATGGGCGCTACCACCACTCCACGACAAAGCGTACCCCCTCCTAGCGTCTGTACCGCACCACACAAGCATACCCATCCCTCCATCCGTGTGCCGTACGCGCTGCGTGGTGTTTGACCCGCCCGTCACACGACCGTGACTCGATTCACCCGCCCGCCCGTGCCCGAATCTGCACTCACCCGGTCATGCCCGCTAACAATCTGCCCATACACGCCCGGAGCTGACGCAACGTTTACCCGACCCAGAGTGGGAGAGCCCCAATCTCCCACAGGAGCAACCTTGGACACCGCTGGTATAAGGTCTCGCGGTGGAGAACTTTATGACTGCAGAGGTCGTATGCCCATTTCGTTTTCTCCAAGGAAAATATGGTCTGGAAGTCTGGAGCTTCCCATTGTTGTCCCAACACGATCAACGCAAAGGCCCAGTTTATGCCTTTTATGACACCCCCGATAGCTAAATGATCGTTTGGCCGCGACTGACATACACAGCCAGTGCCGTGCTTAGGCATGGGCACGCTGGGCAGACGCCAGGGGCCCCCAAGTCTGATTTTAAGTCCTATTCTTGTGGGTGGGCAGGGGCCCCAGTGCACGCCAGTGCATTCCTTTGCCCAGGGCCTAGAATACTCTTAAGACGGATCTGTACGCAGCTCTGTCAGCGATCTCAAGCGGTAGGTTAAAATTGACTGAGGCACAGGATACACAGGGTTAAATGAGATTTGAAAAAACTAGAGGGTTTACTAGCAGTGTCACAATGGAAAGGGATAATAAGGCCCAAGTTTCATAGATTTTGGCATCTGGACGATTTCACGACTATTGGTAGGGTCATTTGTTAGCGAACATTGTTATTTCACGTTTACACCGAGGCGAACAGCGTGTTAGCGAATATGTTCGCGAGAAAAGACGAAAACGTTTTTGTTCGTGTTTGCCTTGCTGGCATCGCAGCAAAAGAAGAAGTCCGGACTGACTGACTGACTCACTCATTAACGCCCAGCTCAAACCGTGCAATTTGGGAACGTGACATTTGAAAGGTACATTGTTTTCATGACGTAGGCACCCACAAAGAAAGGATTTTTGGAAATTCCTTCCCCAAGGGGGTGAAAAGGGGTAAAATATATTTTCTCGGATTCCTTAATATCTCTTAGGCCCGATTAGATATCAAATTGGTTCTTACTCACAAAGATTATCCACACAAATGCCTAGAAAGCGATTTCAGCATTTTTCCTCAACCAACCCCTATGGGGGTGGTGAAAAGGAGTGAAATGTGTTTCCATGGAGTCCTTAATATCTCTTAGGTCCAAAGCGAAGCGCGGGGTATTTCGCTAGTCATTTCTATTTATTCTCCTAGAAATTTCTAGAAGCCGTCTGTAATCAATCTTTTTTAATTCAGCACCCAAAAATATTTTAAAAATAGCTAAAATATTGAGAAAAATTTTTTTTTATCGCAGGCCTATGTAATTTGACAGAAGGAAAGAATACTTCTTATTGCGTGGGAATATTATTAAAGAATTCGTGTAGGATTTATGTAAGCTTTTGTCTGTCCAACTGAACTGAGCTGACGCATACCAGGCGATGGATTCGCATCGAGCTGTATTGCAAGTTTTAATACTGTTGTTTACTGATTGTTTCCTCTTCTTCAAGGTTCCTATCTATACTACGAAATTTCCGAAATCAATATTGAAGTATTTAAATTATTTACAAACTACGTTTTAGTATCCATATATCATTCTCAGACACATAAACAACATTCTGAGACTACATTCTTAGATACATAACCACTAGGCCGCCAAAGAATATTGCCAATCAAGATGAGGTCACATTGCAGTTCTGTTTTCTGAACAAAAGATCAACAAAGGAGAACGATCGTCCTATATGTGACTGTCTGAACATCACCAACCTGACACCCGAACAATCAACGTCAGGCGATTAATGCCTCCGAAGATCTCGGAATCTGAGGCCCCGATCATTAGCTTATTGTCCGCAAACTGACGCCAAGCGTGCAACGCTAAACACGAAGGATCGATATCTGTTGCACGACGCACGGATACCTCTGAAAGCAGCACGATACTTCATCGATACCTCTGTGACAGTGACGCTCCGCCATTGTTTAGGCCACGCCATGCCGAAGATCGACTCTGCAGAGCACTAGGTTAAGAACAAAAGGGGGGGAAAAAATAATCGCGTGACGTAACGGTTAAAAGCGAGAAATTCATGTTTTTCACGGGCTGGCGAACTTGTAACCCTCGCATTTTAATATCCGCGCGACTATCCGCGACGGATACCGCAGCGAATCGATCGCGGCATTATTTCAAAATCGCTGCAAGCGACTGTCCGCGTTTCTCTCGCGACACGTGTGCACAGAGGCGGACGCGATTAAAGCCCGTTGCACACGAACACGATCACGTTGCCGCGGTATCTGATCGTTGACGCGTTTTAATGCGTCATTATCGGGTTGGGAGCATTGTGTATCGTTCGATTGTTTTAACAGCGCTATCCGGCTGACCGGGCCGTTCGTCACCATGGTCTACAGCATGATAACAGGGGACATGTTGACCTTCGGGATAATCTACATGGTGGTGCTGTTTGGTTTCTGCCAGTCCTTCTACTTTTTGTATAAAGGCTTCCCCGGGGTGAAGTCGTCCCTCTACGGTTACTATCACTCCACCTGGATGGCACTGTTTCAGATAACCCTCGGCGATTATAACGTAAGCCCCTCTATAAATCACCGTTTTATTGTCCTGCACTGGCTGTTCCTACCTTGCGCTTCTATCACGCGTGCGCTGTGCCTTGCAGAGATATAGTGATTAGCACTTTGAGTGGCGCAACGTTTTGAAAAATGCCTCTTCAAGTCGGTCGAGCCTTTTCTTGTCCAGCTCGCCTTACGCTTTCAACGTATGACGGCAGTGATGAAAATTTAAACTTCTGTATTGTGTATTAGATCGCCAACAGAGTATATACTTACAGAGACCTGCAACGGGCGAATATATCGCGAGTCAACCCATCCATCTTTGGGTGAAGTTCCACGGCGCGTGGCTCGGCGAGTCGACTCGGTCCGTTCAGGCTCGGTGAGTCGGCTTGGGCGAGTGCGAGTCGGGGAGCCATGAGCAGAGATGCCAGATCGAGGACGGGTTCCCTCGAGAATTTCCCCCACCTCGCGCATACTACGCCGGAGCAGCGTGTCCGTGAGCTCGGCGCTTCGGAGTCCAACTGACGGACACGCAGTTCCGGCGTAGTATGCGCGAGGTGGGGGAAATTCTCGACGGAACCCGTCCTCGTTCTGGCATCTCTGGTCATGAGCGTTCCCACGGCGCCGTGGAACTTCACTCGCTCCTGATTTTTACCTGCCCATACCCGCCTGAAGCTATCGCGACGCGTACTTACTTGACTCACCCGTAGTCGCGCCGTTATCCGCTTGTATCCGTGCCTTTAGCCGCTCTACATTTCCGACTTTTTAGCATTTTATTCGGGAGTTGTTATATCAAAGACACGGATTTGTTTCATTCTAAGAATGAACAATGTGGTGTGCATTGTATAAAAGTCAAGAAATTATGTATACCTACATGCAGAAATGTGATTCAATTTTAAATAAAGAATCAACAAAAATACTTGTAATAGGGTATGTATACTTGTAATGTTTTGTGTAATAACTTAATAGAAAGATATAATTATCTCCCTGTATTTTAGTATCACAGAATATAGGATAGATCCCAATCACATAATTTGAATGTATCCATTTATTGAAATTACTGTAAAAATAACTTTGAATATGGTTAGAAAGCAACAAAGATAAATTTAACTGCAAGAATGATAGTTACTTTCTCGAATTAAAGTTATTTGGCATAAAAGGTGTCATTGTGTGCTCATAACGATTTTTCCGCAGGTGAACTTTTTCTCTTACTTCTATGCTTTCGGAGATTTAACACTTACGATTAGTCAATCTATATTTCTATATGTAAACCGATTTCCTATTGAAAAAATATCGCATACCCGAAGCACCCGGTTAGTGAAACTTTGGTGTGTAAAGTAATACATCTGTGGGAACGAACTACCAAATTTGGTTTTCGTCATCGCTTATAGTTTTACACAGACTGGTACCTTATAATAATAATATCGGAAAAGTAATGCGAATGCATACGTCCCTGAGGTCTTGACTCGAGGGAAGACACTCGAGGGCGCTACCGACTTTGCCTTCCTTTCGTTGCTTTCACACACCACTACATATATCTCTGCAAGGCACCATACTCGCGCAATTGCACTTACTTGCACGTAAGCTTATTTCTTCTTTTTATACCGACTTTTGTTACTGCGTGTAACACAGCAGATTTATCGGTGGGAGAAAATGAAAGCGGTGCGTCAATGGGCTACATCCGTCAGCCGTGGAATTTGTCCTCCTAAGCATTGTTTTATTATGTATTACTGTTATTATTATTTATAGTGACAATGTGACGCAGAGTTTGCGTAAGAGAAAGAAGAATGTACAGGTCCAGTCGCCTGTTATTAAATGTTACAGTATTTCTGTTACTCACATGGACGATACAGTGCTGGTTTTTGCAATTCTATTTGCAATTGAGTATATGCGTTAATGTACTATTATAGTACCGTAAACTGTGGGAACATTGGCAAGTTAATTAACACGTATTAATGAAGAAAAAGGACAAAAATTGTATGCACTTTCAACCTTATAATATAATCACAAAAGATGCAATGTTATAATAGGATACTTACAATTAGAGCAAATGTAAAAATGTTCATTTTTATGTTATAGGTATAACAAAATATTAAAAAAATCTGCCAATGTTCCTCCGGTTTACGGTATGTATTAATAGTCATAGTATACAGTGTGCGACCGAAAGAATGGTATAAGCGGGCAGCAGATGCTTCCTTATGCAGAAATAAATCCGAAGTATAGAATAAAATTTCTTCAGCCGCGGCTTAGTTTTCGAGTAGACGGATAGAAAGTATTGATAGGGCAACGAAAAGTAGTAGATTCTCTTTGTCCAGAAAGTCGAATGTCGGTTACTTCTGTGAATTGTGCAGCTTGCCGGCGAAACTTCAACTCCCAACGACATTAGCAGTGCGGATGTTTCGCTGCGGTTTCCAGGAAAGAATTAAGGATGTAGTCGCTGCTCGTAAATCAATTTTAATCAGGATACTTGTTGTTTCCCTCTTTTAGTTTCTTTAGTTAAACGTGGTTTCCCAAGACCTGCTAAAACGTTAAAGTTCTTTTTTAAACAAAAATACGAACTGCTGTTCTTTATAAATATACCTACTGTCCCACTTATTCTACCTTGAAATCTGGCACATTTATTTAAGTTATTTTGACTTTTCTAAATTGAATTGTGGACTCTACTAACTAACAAAATCGTACTGCGCTACTATTGAAAGGAAGTCTGTTAAAATGAAAATTGATTTTATCGGTATCTTACTGCAAAATGGTGGTAATTAAAAATATACCAACAATGAATATCTTATTAATGAATCTTCTTATGCTCTGTAAAAGAAAATAATTTGAGAAGATGTGAAACAGAAAACGCACACATATGCGTAGACGTAATATTTATTAAATAGTGGGAGATAGAAAGAGAAGGCTGTTCTTCACTTTTTATAGACAATCTGATAATATTGAAGACAAAAATTGGTTTTTAATTTTCAATATTTTTCGTTCATTGTCAGTGGCACAAAAATACAAAAGTAAATTAAAAAATGGAGATTCCTGAAAAAAAATGGAAAGTGTTTCCAATAACAAGTGCATATAGAAACACATATCAATAAAAATGTTTTTAATTTAAAAATTGTAATACTCTCTCGCATCGGCTATTGCCCGGGTCCCAGAAATTCAGGAAGTATTTGCACCCTTTGGGGCAGGCCTGCACTAAAGACTGGCGGCGCTTGCGCCAGTACAAATGAGAACGGCAACAACGCCACACGCATACTTACTACCACAATCATATGTCGATACATCCGCCATCTATGGGCTGTTGCTAAAAGTATAGGTTCGTGTAGATGCCAGTAGAGTCTGCCCAGATTACTTTACATTAGTGATCCTCTAGGGAGTGATCGGTATAACCGCAGTCATTTCGGGCAAAACCGGAAATAACATAACCTAAAGATTCATTAAATCGGCTGCTATCCCAGCTGATTGTTTATCTATCTCTTTTTATCCGTATTTCTGCCACTTTCTTTTTTACAGTTTCTTTCTCTGTCTACTTCCGCTTTTGACCGAAATGGCGGCAACCAATCAGCGACGATACACGTTGTTCCGAACACTTTCTAGAGGATCACTACTTTACATTTGACGTAACTGACGGGGAAGAAAACGACAGCCTTTTCCCTCGGAAACTGATGGAGAATGTTAGAATGCTTGTTGATCACCCACGGTTTCGTCGTTCAATAAGCATTCTAACATTCTCAGGCCCTGACCTTAGCAACATTAGTTTCAGCACCCAAAATGGCACAATCTTTGTGGCCGTTATTACTCATCTCCACAAAATTACCTTTTTTTTTTTTAAAAAAAAAGGAACAGGAATGCGCGCCAAGTATACGCGTGCGAAGACAATGTCGTAAATTTCATAACCCATCAAAAAG
Organism: Andrena flavipes; assembly: GCA_963971345.1. Taxonomy (NCBI): domain Eukaryota; kingdom Metazoa; phylum Arthropoda; class Insecta; order Hymenoptera; family Andrenidae; genus Andrena; species Andrena flavipes. Next base: position 14,255,243 of record OZ020482.1, read on the forward strand.
AATCCCATTTGAAAACATTGTCGTAAATTAATAGCTTTACAAAACTAATGATATACACAAGTTGCGCCAATTATTACAATACATCTAACTTAATTTATATTCGGTGCCTACAAAAAGTTTCAGCTACACCAAGCTATCGCACTGCACCATACAGTCCACTACCTAAAATATATTCAGGTGGCTCGAAACATTTGAGTTACTCGAACATAGGTACGAGCTGCTTGAAACAATCGAGCTACCCGAAACCGTTCGGGTCTCGACTCTCGAAACAACTCTACTTGGCAGGAGTGGGGTGGTCAAGTATTTTGTTCAACAGTACACGCAAAATGAAACAGCAGTCGATTGTGAGGATTAGGAGACTTGGAAAGAAGGGAACTATAATAATATTCGCCAGGTCACGGTTTCTTTAAGGATTTGAAGATAGAAGTGGGAGAGTTTGTAGAGAGCGGACGTAGTAATGGCCTCGAAGGCTAAGATTTTCTCGTTTCAAGAACGTGAAGGGAGAATTGGAAAAGGCTAAGGAAGAAGAGAGGAATCGATGTCCACGAAGGTCACGGTGTCTTTCCTTTTAACAGGAATTTGAATTGGAAAGGGAAATAGGTAAGATTCGGGATGCTTTGACTGCCCACTAATCTCAGTCTCGTCGAGAAACTTTCGTTCTAGTTAATTTCGAAAAGTACTAGCGTCTGCAAAGGCTACGGTTTCGTTTCCAAATCAACTTAACGAGTGCTTGTCAGCGACTTTCTAGCTTATTTGGATAAAAGGACCCATATATGTATATATATATGTATATACCAATTTTCGAAAGTAGGACTGGCCAATAAGACCAGGTCTTGCTTCGAAAGGTATTTATGACTTTGGTTATGAACCTGAGGTGTCAGAAAATGCACCGAACGTAGTTTCTTCGTAACTGGCTTTAGGGGTAATGTGCAATGTATCTGTAAAATATTTGCAGGCTACAAAATTTGATAAATAATTACTAAATCTGGAGCCAATTGTATTTTCTAAAATATAAGAATATCTAATTAAGGCAATGTAGCACTGTCAAGGTAAAAAAAATATATTAAATATTCTTCCAAAATGAAGTGCTGTAAATGTATTTTTCTAATTTTTAAGCATATTTTTTAAACATATTTTACAACCCCAATATATAAAACAAAATTTTCCCTAATTTAGTTTTTTTATTTATATTCTGCAAAAGTAAGTATCGCTGTAAATAATCGTAGTATAATTATTTCATAAAAGATAACAAATATGTTTTCTTCAAACTTAATTTAATCGAAATAGTTTAAATAAGTTTTTTTAATTTGTTTTCTTTTGTATTTAAAGTCATTTTTAAACAGTACCCTTCGTAGTGAAAGTTAAAAACCGTTTCTTGTTAAATATTCAAGGTGAATGTTCCTTCATAAATACATCATGAAATCATTAAACTTCAAATGAAACATTAAACATTAACCATTCAATTTTTACGTCACCCATAATATGTGCGTGCTCAAAATGTATTTTTCTACTTGAAGAATCTGCAATGACCTAGAAAAAAAATTATCTTGTAAACAAAGTTTATTTTGCAGGCGTCACATTTGTCGTTTAAAATTATTCAAACTCTAAATAGGATATTTTCTGTATCCTTAAAACTGACAATAACAGGATAATGTATTTCCTAATTGAAAAGCTTTCAATTAGTTGTTAAAAGAATCATCCCGACAAACCCTGAAACTCGTTCTTTATCTTTGTTAAAAACGTTCAGAATAAAAAATCTTCTGCACGCACACAATGGCTCGTACTGTGGCCTAGAGTAGGTTTTTCGTTACAGATAAATCGCAAATTGGGGCAGCATGCGCAGGCAATATCACGCTGAGGACTTGCAACCCGATTTTCACATGTTTTAATTAATTGAATCCCGCCCATGACATATCAAAACATTTCAGAACGCGTGATTCCACTGGTAATTGAATTACATTCAACGATCCAGTATGTACATATGAATAACGTGGAATAGTGTGCAGCGTATAGCCAAGTTCGTAGCACAACCGAAAGAGGGACGACACATTATACAAAAATAAGTCGACAGTGTGGAATAAATCTTTTTCTCTCTTTGTCATTAATTAAATTTATAAATTGGTTGAGTAGAGTCTTTTTCGACGTTGTTTTGTTAAGCAAAAAGATCTGAGAGACACGTTTTTTATTTTTGACCAATCTCAATTTTGAAGGGTGAAACCGTCCCTCAAAGTTCGAAAATCGGTATTTCTCGAATGAAGTGTTCTGCCACTATAAACTCTAAGTATCCAAAAAATGTTGTGTATTTTAGAAGATATCATGAAAATTCTAATCGAGTGGGAAGATTAAAATGGAACACCCTGTATATGGCTCGAGATGGTTGGAATAATTTGATAGAATTAAGGCCGCGGTAGCCTGAAAAAATTTGAGTAACATTAGTCTGAATTAATCACCCAACTGTTACACGTTACAATAGTTTTCCAACCCCCAACTTAGGAGGGTAATTTCATCTCTTAAACATGATGTTCCTCATCAGTTACGGCTTGTAGCTTGGCCACCGGAAACGTCACCTTTCGGAGGATTGAGTACATTTTCGAGAAATTCCGAAGAAAAAGCCAGTCACGTCGCAGACTACGAAGGGAACAGTCACGTTTCAAATCTCGTAGACGACAGTTACGTACTAATACACCAACGACAGCTCTCGTTGTCCTATTAGATCATCCATAGCTGCGGTAAACTAACACTCCAACCACAATTTAGTGTTATCACTCATTCAGCGTTACTGTCAAGGACCCAGTTCTTGATCAGAACCTAATTCCTGATCAGTTTAGTATATAAATACCAAATAATAAGTTTATCACGACACGTCTTGGTTTTTGGATATGTTTTAGAGCACCGAAAAACAAGAAACAGGTGCCTTTTTATTTTTGCCTGTTTGCATGTTTTGGGGGTGAATTATTGCTTTGGTTATTGGCCAAAGAAATCGGAGACTAACTGTTGGAAATCTTATAAATTTGAGGGGTGGTTTCATCCCCTAAACATGCGAACAGACCAAAATAAAAAGACACCTGTTTCTAATTTTTCGGTCCTCTAAAACATATCCAAAAATCAAACCAATCGGAGGCGGACACCTGGGATGCTTCCCTTGTAAGTTCATCGCTAACACAACCCGTTCAAACGCAATAATGCTTAACACAACGCGTGGTGACGCGACAACCAATCAAACCTCGTCAATTTTTGCGACGTTGTCAGCTCGCTTAAATTCAACTGATAATAACCCCTTCCTCTACCTAACGCTATACATATAAATCATCTATCTATCTCTTTCCGTTTGCAAGCAATGACGGCGAAAGTGGGTTGCGCTTTTTGGAGATATCCAATTCTCAAATTTACCTCCCATACCCATTGAGTATCTGATGCGGGGAAAGACGTAGTTCTACGTCAACACGAATCGGAAAAGTAGGCATTACCTATAAACGTACAAGCGATATTCCTCAAACCGGGTCCACGTACAAACAAAGTTTATTCTACTCTGCCGACTCATTATTTCCCGTAGAATCATCGACACCCTAGTTGTGCTAACAGTCACAGGACACCCTGCAGTTTTAATAAAAGAAAAACCAGGTTTAAAAATACTTGGAACGATCACTGCGACAGTAGACCCGTTTGAACGGCGCGGATGGCTCTACCCCTGATGTTTGCACGTCCGCGCAGTACGTAAATATCGTTCGGACGATAAATTCACGCCCGTTTCACAAGCCTGTTATAATTGTTGAATAAAATCCCTGTAATGGTAAGCATAAATTTTCCAGGCGAGCCACTTTTTTTCCCGCGTATCGAACGCTGGACTCGCGCGCGTGAATCTTGCATTTCAATCACGGATTGTCGGCTGCTGCCTCGCGCGAGCGGCATTACACCGCTCCCTCCATTTTTCCCCGCTTTTCGTTTATTTTTGTAGCGGGGAAATTAAAGATTTAGCGTGTAGCGTCCGCATGCCTGGCCGTACGCCGACATCGGTTTCATAAAACACTCGGAGGCCCAGTAAAAATCATTTCTCGGTTTCACAGCTCGTCGAGCAGTTCGCTCAAATGCGCTTCTCGAATTAAAAAGTCGACCAACGCATCGGGGAACACGGATTTCCGGTCGAAAATCCGTTCGGATGATTACATGTTCGTACACTTGCTAGTGATACGATTATTCTGCTCTTCCTGTTTTTCATCCTTTTTTTTTTCTTCTTCTGCTGATCTTTCGCGTCGCTGCGCAGCTTATCGTTACGCTGCTTGACCAATGGGTAAACGCTGATAATAAGCAGACTTTTTTCGGTTTCAGTACACGGACCTGAGCTACACCACCTATCCTAACCTAGCGAAAACGGTGTTCGCTATTTTCATGGTGCTGGTGCCTATACTGTTGTTGAACATGTTGATCGCCATGATGGGCAACACTTATGCGCACGTCATCGAGCAGAGCGAGAAGGAGTGGGTGAAGCAAGTAAATATTTGCTGTAATGTCGTAATTAACTCGTGATTCTTGAGTGTAACCTGTGTATACTGTTGGCGGATCTTTAGTTGGTTTACCGTCCGTAAACGACATGGATAAGACTAAATCAAGCGTGGTTGCATCGTGTATGAGAGATTTGAGAAATGATACGATTGCTTGCAAGTAGAATAAAATTTTATTAAGGGGACTAGGCAGTCAGATTTGGTAAAAATGTAACTTTTGGGGGGGGGGGGGGGTATAAATTACAAGGAAATGAATACAAATTGTGACTAGTATCTTGAGGTAATGTTTATTAATCCTATAAACTGTAAAAAGAATTTGATAATATGCCTATACATACATAAAAAAATTGGGAAAAACTATTTCTGTCTGCGCTGAACCTCAATATTATAGTGTAAAAACTGTACCTTCCGAGATAAAGCAAACATATAGGGAAAGTAGGAGCAAAACCGGGACGTTAAGGATAAAAGCTCATAACTTTGACATTATTAATGTAAAAAAGAAATTTAAATAAGGATTCATTAGAATAAATTCTTTATTAAGTAATAGTATATATCTATTTTTTTTTAATACAATAACAATTGCAAAAGAATACGATTTAAAATATGGTCCGTTATGACGGTTTTACACTATGGCCTGGGTAAAACCGGGTACCATACTAAAAACTGGTCCTAGCACCTATAACAGGCCTGCACAGCTAGGTTGTGGCGGGCAAGAGCGCTCTCAATTGCTCGTGAGCAAAGCGGAAAGCGACGCCGTGAGCAATTCCCCCACCCTGTGCCCACTAGTTGCCGTAGTATGCGTGTAAACTGTAACGCACTTCATTCACGAACACTCCCCACCACGGCACTGTTGCTCATGAAGGCGTGGTTTAGCGTTGACGATGCTCTTTCCCCACGATAATTTTGGTTGAACTTTTTTATCGCGGTTCAGGCCGAAAGTACAGGTTCTAGGAGAAACATATTCCAAGGAAACCGTTGTAGTTTTATTTTTGAGTTCAATATCAATGCAAAACAAAAGACACTTTTTCAGAAACACTTTCTTCCCATCGCACTGCACACAAGCATATTTTTACTCCTGTCTGTGTGACCTGCCTGTTGGGCTGCCGAGCACGCGACTGAGGTAGAGATATGCTCGTGTGCAGTGTAATGGGAAGAAAGTGGGGGACGACGGTATCCTATGGTGGGAGACGATGGTAGGTTATAGTGGGGGTAAGCGTCCCAGGCATCACTGATTGTATCGTCTGGCTAGTGGCGATTGGGACTTAAGGGGCCTCCTTAGTGTGACGGTGTGGAAAAGAGCGTGATATTTAGGATTTTTTTAAAGAGAAACCCTCAAATTATACGAAGTGTAAACTTTATACTTGTATTTGTACATTTTAGACAACTTTTTAAAAAAAATTAAAAAACTGTAACTAAACCTTAAGACGCTTTTTCGAATTGGTTGGCATGATATCTGAAAAACCCATCACCCGATTTACTTCAAACTGTGCACATATTCAATAGCTATTTTCTATTTCAGACAACCACAATGGTTGATTTTATGCTAACCACGCATATTTGATTTTTGTAAGGCGCTCTATTTGAAGCACTACAAGTCCGGATATAACTACTATTTTTGCATAAAATTTTTTCTATATTCTCTAAAGAATGATAAATAAAGCCACAAAGCTGGAAATACATATATATAATGGTTTTATTTTAAAAAATTCCCAAAGTTCACATAATTCTTCGTCCGTCAAAGTAGAGAGACCCTTAATTGAAAATACAGTAAATCCTCGTTAGCAGCTCGTTTCTACCACGCGTTAGAAGCCCGGCGACTATCCCCACCCTTTCTTGGAATCCTTCGGACGAGAGTGGGGAACCCGAGAACGAACGAGAGACTCTTTCGTTTCCTCTTGCTCGCTCATTGGGTTTTCTCACTCGCGCCAGTGGCCGCGCGGGATAGTGTCCACACGCGTTAGGAGCCCGCCGCCAGCCCCGTTCGTCGGGCTGGTATCGAGTATTTACTGTACTGTGTAATCTGGGACCTATTTAAGATATTCGCGATAAACGATATTGTGGTATTAGGAACCCCCATAAGAGCCCGAAACGGGAGACCTCGGAGTTGTTGGAGTTGGTAAAGCTGCTGGTCAGTACGCCAGAGGATCCGCCAGATCGTGGGTTCGAGCTTATCCCCCGAGGCTCCTTCTTCGTTCGAGTCTCCTTCTTCCGTGGATCCCAAACACATAGTAGAAATTACAAAACCTATTCCTACAATATCCCTGAGGTTACAAAGCAATTATTCACTTAGTCACATTCCCATACACCCCGGGGCCTGAAAATTCTAAAAATTCTTAAAATAAAAATTCAAATACCAAAATACGAATGTCTAAAGAGTATGCTCAATATCTCCCCGAATTTTACCTTCGCTCAAGGGTGCTATAGACTTTGCTCTTGCTGTTTTCACATTAGTATTTATATTTCTACAACACGCTGCACTGTAATGCACTCCAAGCACCTACGTACCATGCGTTGCTGAGAAGATGGCAAGCGGAAGGAACGTGGGTCCGCTTATATCCCCATAGTTTCCATGGTATTGTCTATTATTGACCGACGTAATAACACCGACGAAACAGATCATATAGCACCGCGTGACGAAAAGACTTCTTCTCAGCAACGCACATGTACTTCGCCACATTTCTTGAATCTACTATACATTGGATCAACTGACTTTCAGTGGGCGAAAATTGTGGTCTCACTGGAGCGTGCGGTGTCACAGAAACATGCACAGAATTACTTGCAAGAGTATAGTATCAAGCTGGGACCTGGTGATGACCCTAATAATCCTGCTTCCGAGCAACGAGGAGTTCTAGTTATTAAAAGTAAATCAAAGACCAAGGCGAAGCAACGCAAAGGCGCCGTGGCTAATTGGAAGGTGATATCACACATTTCTGCGTTTCTTTCTTTATTACGTTTTATGTGCGTACGTTATGGATTAATTGCGAACAACTCAATTCACAGCGATATATTCCTCGTGCAAACGTTTCGCGTATTAGTTACAGCGATTTCGCGTTCAACTAATTCGAGTATTGATCGCAAATATTATAATGGTCGAAATATTGACCGAAAAGTTGGAAATATTAAAATCATAAAATTTGCAAAATAGCTTTTATATAATTAATTGTATAACAGACCGACCCAGTGCGCCGACAACATTTATATTTTTTATATGGAAACGTTAACTATGTATCTAATGCAACGCCAGAGGTTCTACATTTCAGTTAATATACCGTTACTAATTATTTATGTATGAGCTCTCTCGGCACGAATATGATGGTTGGTTTGATAATTATCCACACCTTGAGGATTCCTGCATTATGGACATTATGGGCAATTATAATTAACCAACCATGTTTGTTTATTGATATACCTACGTGTTTATATTGAATATAATTAATGTAGATAATTATGTACCTTTGTTTACCCTGTCAGTGGGTGCGTTTTTTTTTAAAAAAGAAAAAAGGATACATACATTACCTGTTTTGTTTCATCCGTCTTTATTAGTTTACATTTACAACGATTTGTTAGGTTCAAGTAATTATATTGCTTTCAGCGGTACGAATTTAATTTGTTGACAATCTTGTGGCAGTAACAACTGCAATTTATCTTGTATTCCCCGATGACACCTCAGCTCGCAAATTTCTGTACCGCGTGATTTATACTTACAGCGCGTTGGCAAAGTCACAATAAATGAATTAAGAAAACGCGGCATGACTGGCGAGGAACTGCGACGAATAATGTGGGGACGGGCGTCTTTCTCTACTCCAGTCAGAATAAGGTAATATTCTCTGTATTGAATAAAAAATAATCAAGGAATTGATGAGAATCGACAATATCCATGATTTGCATTCGTTATAAATGCTTTGTACCATCCGTTACTTTCCATACGTACTTACATAAATTATGCATGCAGTGGGGCCAATATTACTGTACGTACATGTGTCAATTTTAATGAATTCTTTACGATTTACAATATTTCTACTGTATTCGTATTTATACTACCTTACCTGTTAAACGTGCATCTGGGCAATTCCAAGCCCAACCGAACACTTTTTGTGGTCGATTTCTGGTATTTTGATTTGAAAACTAATTCCGCTAGCTTCTAAAAAAAAACTCTAGTCGTTTGGACCAATTTATTCGTTTTCGACAACGATGACTTTGAAAATTAGTCGATTAGAAGTGCAGCTATGAATACTGAAATCAATCTTCGTGGAGAAGTAAATCGAAATTATAGAATATTTCCTTTTTCCATCTTCGAGAAAATTGGTTTTGAAGGTGGACTCGATTTGTGTCAAGTATATGCCCGTATACTCAACAAATCTTCAAAATCGATTTCCTCGAAAATGCAAGCATCGATGGAAAAGTAAATATTCTACATTTTCAACTTATTTTTGTACAACAATTTATTTAGTCATGGTTGATACTGTATTTGGCCAATTTTTTATTGTACACGTATCTGAGTAATTTCCAAAATAGTTTTTTTTCGGAAATGAAGACCCGTAAAAAAATAATTTATTTCATAATTTGGACTTTATTCTCTTCATAGTTGCATCACAGATTTTTTCCTACCCTATATAATATCTACCAATATGTTACTTCTATTTATTATCTGTATTATCTGCCAATAAAATTTTGTACAGAATCTCATTTCTGCATATTTCAGTGCCACTTAATTATTTTCATCCCAGGATATTAAATTCGCTTTTATTGTTAAATATAATATGGTAGCTTTTGCGTGACATTGGAACGTATTTTTTAGCAAACTAATTTGTTTTTCATTCCAGAGCACCGTTTGTACTTTTATCACCTTTGTGAAATTATGAAAATATTGCACTCAATTTTGAAGCACTGGTTTAGAACTTCCTTTCACTGTTCATATTACAGTATTTCCCCGTTATGAGCCCGTTTTTTTCCCCCCGTTGACAGCCCGGCGACTATCCCCACCATTTCTTGGAAGCCTACGGACGAGAGTGAGAGAACCGGACAACGAGCGAGAGGAAACGATAGAGTCAGACACGAAGTTGGCGGCGGGTACAAAAGAGAGAAACATGTCCTCAAGCCACTATGAGCCCGCCGCCAGACCCTTTCGCCGGGCTCATAACGGGGAATTACTGTACAATGTTTTCTTCCTGATGCATGTTTCATTCTGTTGTGGACGTATTTATTTTCTACGGTTTTTCCCTGATACCCCTGATTGTTATTAAATGATTTTATTCAGCTTCGATCCTCTGCTAATTTGTTTGTTTTTCTAATTTCTAAACATGATTTGTACTTATTCCAAGGATAAGCTTTAACGTTCTTGATTTTCACACCTGTTTTTTTTCATCTTCATCAGTTGTGCCCGCTATGGAAATACCTATATTATTGTATAGCTTTACTACTTTGGACATAGACTTTGCAATAAGATATTTCACTACTTAGCAGTGTATTAAGAACTACTACATCTCTAATTAAAAATTAAAAAAATGTCAAAATAGTTTAAGCTTATTTGATTCCATAAAATGTACAAAGTATGCGAATAATTTTCTGAGATTGAAAGATCGAAAAATTGTTATATTCTATTCTATTTTCTTTTTATATAAAATATTAGGTATCTTCGTGTTTTCAGTATACAGTAATATATTCTAATATATTCTAATACATTCTAAATATATTGATCCAATAAATCTTGAAAATACCTTCATTAATCTTTTATTTCAAACTTCTTGATCAAATTTCTATAACTTATGTATAAATTTCTCATAAAAATCCGAAACGCGATATTTTTCAATGGTTTTACTTAACTATGCTTCAACAGTCACTAACTTAAATTTCAAATTAATTTTCGATGAAATACATATTTGCAATCACCTAGTGTTCAACTGTACGATGTTTATAATTTCATTTAAACGGAATGTTATCACTTTTCGTGCTTTTCATTTAAAATCAATCTTCGTTTCGTTAAACTTCAATTCTCCCTGTAAACAATTTTTGTACTTACCCAAATATTCATACAAAACTCGAGCTTCTTTGTGTCTTAGTTGTTCGACTTTGTTTGCGATGCTCTTAATCCCATCCCTAATCGTAAAGTCCACCTGCCCATGAACACTGCGCGCATAAATTTCCAATCTACGACCTTGCACGGATGATTCACAGCGCACCAGGATAAGGCTTTTTATCACTGCGTAATTGCCTCGAGCTCGATTTGCCATTTGCACTTCTAGCAACATTAATGTCACGGGTGGTCTGGAAACTTTGCCCGAAATGCAAAGAAACTGCAGACCAACGGAAGCTGCGCTGTTCCGACAGATCGACGTGATCGGTTACGTAACGTACACACGCTGATGCATACCGATAACTCATAATTGTTTAAACAGTGTTATTTATTAAAGCCTTGTTACGTGTACCTAGTTATTCTTAGACAGTGACAAATGATTATCTTTATAAACGATTGTGTTATGAGATACATATGTTTGTTAAGATTTGTTAAAATTATTAATATTCAATGGTTATTAATATTCAATGGTTATCAATGGTATTTGCCACGGAAATGATAAAGTTAGTAAATAATGTTGGTTTTTCTATTGTTATCTCCCATTTTTTAACACCTACTCTGTAGTATTGCATTCTATACAGTATAATGCAAATTTCCAGACTCATAAAATATAAAGTTATGGCTTTAGGACTTCAAGAAACAACGTTTTTACAATGCAATGACGAAATATATTTCTGTTAGTCATATTACACTTGTGTAGACGTTTCTTCTAAAAACTTTCGCATAAGCATTTACATAAACCTTCGCAGTCTACTTATTATTTATCCGCGTTTGTGCTGTAGATCGTGGATTATCAACTACAATTTCTGGTCAATCATTTTTATATGATTTATTAATGAGAAATTAATACTACCGAGAGCAGCAGAAGTTCTTTACAGTGTAGCTTCGATGACTCGGGTTCCCATAAACCGACTGGTTTGGATTATCTAGGCTCAACTGTATTTACTGTCCTTTGTTTTCTTTTTCTGTTTCCCTTTCCCCTATTCAATACGTTTTAAGTATTAATTAATTAATTATATAAATAGGGGTTTATTTATAATTGAATTAATTGAAATAAAAATAAAATTTCTTTCAGATTTATAGCAAACCTGTATTACTTCGAATTGGATAATCACGTTATTATTTCTATATGACATACACACATTGAAGGATATTATCTGTGCGAAAGATAGTACCATTATATTTGCGAATAGATTACTTCCCTCATTATAAACGTCAAAAGTATTTCAGGTTTTGTTATAATTACTGTTTCTAATGATGTTATTAAAATCGTGGTTCCTATATTTCCAGGATATTTAAAATGAATATTTTGTTGGAAAGTAATTGGACACAAATTGGAAATTTTTGAAGATCTATTTACTTCATTACAATATTATTGTGCGTTCCGTAGTATGTTCCTACTACCTCTCATTATATCATAATATCATTAATATTATTAGTGCACACGCAGAAACCTGTTACATAATCTTACTTGGATATTCCAATATTTAAAACGCTTCCATATGAATCTCAATAATGAGTTTAGTCGTGTCACTTATGTTAGTTCACTCATATAGGGTAAGTGTGGGTATTACTACGGATGCCCCGATTACTGCGGATATTCTAAAACAAATCACATTTAATGCTGGAAAGTACATAATCTCTTGAAAAATTTTGATAACATTATTTTAAATTTTATTACAGATAATTATTAATAAATATATACAGCAAAGTTATTATTTTTGTTATTAACAGTAATACATGTAATCTAGCGTTATTGCTCGATAGAATAAGAGTTATGTTTTCAGGAAAACAGTAAATCAGTCGTCTACTTTTTAGTTTTAATTTTTATTTCTCACTGCAGTATTAGGTGCAGTACTTTGCACCATGTGCATGTATTACTGCGGACCGATGACTGCACAACCTAATCTTTCTTCTGATCGTATTCACTTACTATGTACTACTAATTATTAAGATTTAAATTATTACTCATTTCTGCTGATTTTAGTCAATAAAGAAAGTTAAATAATTTTTCTATCTACAAGTGATATTTCTACTAAGGTTTATGTTTCGTCTGACATCAGACCGCAGTAATACACGTATTTCGTTAGTAACTGGCACGCAGTAACTCCTGCAATAACATTGATCGACAAATCTCTGTGTTTTTAATGAACTGTACTTATAACCCCGTCCCCATATTTTTTTATGGAATTAATAAGGTCCCACGTTTCTTTTAAAAAAAGAAGGAGGAACTTTCATTCATCTGAATGCCGCATCGAGGATTCTAAAGTTAATCTATCTTAAAAGTTCGCAGTAATACCCACACTTACCCTATTCATGCAATTTATTAGATACAATAACTGAAGACCTCCTTCACCTACGTAGAAATTCCAAACACGAATTAATGACAGTCAATATTTGCGCAGTCCAAACGTAGAACAACCCCAAGTCTCAGCAGTGACCGCTGGTTTCGGTGGCGCACTGACTACAGCTTTGGACATGATGGCTTTCGCCCATGATCTCGATCTGTCCACTGCCACGGAAGGAATTCCCACCAGTATCGACGCAAAACAATTGAAGTCGAAGGCTTCCAGTAACGATCAAACGAAGTCGACGCAGGCCAACCAGGAGAAGGTATCAGCGAAGCTTCAATTACAGGGAGAGCCACCCACTGCGCTCGTGGACAAGCAACAAAATGCTCAAAGTGATCAGAAGACAAAGGCGATCGAGCCAGTGAATGTACATGAAATGAATTTGAAGAACGCCAGCCGTAAGTAGAGGCAACTATGAAAATAGTATTGTTTCGAATAGTGAGGGGACCAGGTTAAAAGTATGCACTAATAAATGCAGGGGCAGATTTGAAGATTTGGCGCCCCTTGGCTAATAAGTGTTTGTCGCACTTTATGTGAAATATCATTAAATATTTTAATTGAAAAGAGTTGAGACAATTTTAAAATTAATTTAATATAGCAACTCACATATGAGTTATTGGTATTTTGCTATATGAAAAGAAAGTGAATTGCGTTTAAAGTTGTGTTCTAATTTTATTTCTTTCGCCCAAAATTTGTCGCCTAGGCTGTACAAATAGAAATGGGTCAATTAGGGTGACTGTACCTAATATCGCCAGGCAACAAAACTTAATTACTGCCAATTGAATAATTATTGATATTTTTGCATGCAGTTCGTTTCAAAGTAAAGAGAAATTATTCATCTTCAGATATACAAATGAGTCCTGAAAAAATGTCCTCGAGTCCTTAAGAAATATTAATTAATTCATATATATGTATATATGAATTTGTAAGAAGATGAAGTATATTTGCTCTAATCAATTTTTACCTTTGTACACATCCTTGATGAATAGTCGAAATTCTTTTTTCAAAAACAAAAAGCTACTTCCAAGAACTTTATTGTGCAGTTTTAATTATTTTTATGAAGCATTAGGTGATTTACTCACAATTCTGCTGCAGTCATTAATTTCCTTAAATGTTAATTTCTTCACTATTTCCCCATTTATTGTTTCAGGTTTCGGTTCTACCGCTAGAACTGTAGATTTCAATACAGTTATTACGTATTACATTCTCTGTAATAAATTCAGTTAAATAACGCTCATATACTCGAGGTTATATTATAATATTCGTGAAAACATATGTATTATTACCCTGGCCTTACAATTTGTATAAAGGTTGCAAGCGTTGCAGCTAACTGAAATGAAAGAAAAAAATAGACACAATAAATATAAATTACATTTTGATATAAATTATATTAAGATTTAATTGGAGGTTTAAAAATGAATCTAATTTTATGTTAAATTTATTTGAGAATTAAATGTAGGCAATTATTTTGATATAATTTATATTAATTTTAAATTGGAGGTTTAATTTACATTTACAATTAATTCGGAGTGAACCTATGAACCGTTCAAAACTGTCAATACCTTAAATGATTTTATCGTTTGTTGAATTCAACCACGTAACGACGCCAAAATTCCAATATTGGGAACATAATGCGTGCAACGAGCGTGACTTCGTGTTACAAGGGACGGGGTCAATATTATTTCTCGTGAAATTAATTATAGTGTGAATGAAATGTGTTGGTACCTCAAGGCCACTAATCAGTTATCCCGTTCCAACAATAGTTCCAAAGTTTAGTATAACTATACTTGGAATTTGGAAATAATAAATAACTCGTATTAAATTTCAATATACTCATAGAATATTTCCTATCAGATTGTGAAAATACTTGCGATGCACGTATACAGTCCCGGTATGCCATTAGAGATATAGGCATGCAACAAACATTTTCCATTTTGAGCCCGAAACGATTCCCATTCATCAGAATTTAACGTGACTTTACTAACTTTTATTACATCGCACCTTTGTGTGCTGGACATTAATAAAAACTAGTGAAATCGTTATAAATTAAAATGTAGATGACAAGTCTATTCGCGCTGCTCGAAATTTTGTACAAAACTAAATATCGTGGTGGTATGTTTTTTAATATTTCGCTTCTATAACAATTATTCTCGTTGAGTGATCATTTTCATGTGCATATTTATGGTAGGAACGTAATCATCTGTTTTTTATAATTCGATTTTCATTTCAAACTTACTAAATTCACATTTATAATTAATTATTTATGTGACACTCTTACTTAAGCGGCCAACCATTGTACTCTTTACCCTATAAATAATCGGGTGACAAGAGGAATTCAATTAATTTAAAAGAGATAGGCTCTTAATATAATTATAAGTATTTTTCATCGTTATTTTTATCTTTGAAATGAGTAAAGCGGCCCCTACACGAGACTTGACTGGAGACATGTCTTGAGACAGGTCTCTCTCTCCTTCTTTCCACCTTGCCAGCATGAGATATGAGACGTTGTCTCGAGGCATGCCTAAAGAAAATCTCATCATGTAAGGCATGCTTGAATGTTAAGGAAATTAATATAACTGAAACCACTGCTACTCTCAAATAAAGGATTAATACAAATGAATGCTTACTTTCTTCATGTACAGGGGAGAGCAGGGACAAAATTTTTACATTTGGCCTGGCCTACAATTACCTTTTATAGATATAAAAATGATTGGTTTACCACTTGAGCCCAGATTCAGCTTTACGTGATAAGTAGTCAAAGAGTTATGGCAGTTTTTCGAAGTGACTATCATTGTTACTTTTGTCCTGCAGGGGTAGGACGAATGTAACACTAATTATTTTGAGAAGCATTAAGTAATAACACTTCTTCCAACGCAAAATAGAATTCTTTATTATAAAATACGATAGAAAGAAACACTTAAATATACATATTTTAAGTAATAATAAAAACAAATAAATTTTAAATAACGAAAGGTAGAAAGCATAACCAGCTTCGAATATTTCTTTGGTATTGTGTATTCAGCTGAATGATAGTTATTAAATTTTACCTACTCTGAATTAAAATTATGATAAGTAGTGAAGATCACCCATAGTGCAGCCTTCTTGAGACTTACCCTTAAAATCTAGACATTGGATCTACTTCTCTCTGGAACAGCTTTCACTGAAAGGGTCAAAACAAAGCAGACATAGACAATCATTATCATCTGGAGAATTCCTATCAGTGAATATTAACAAAAAAAAGAAACACAATAGGAGACACTTACCTGAATGGTCTAAATAACAATATTAGCTTGCCCACAGTATACGATTCGTGTTACTGCTCAGCTTCTTTCAGTACAATGAAACAGACACTATACACATGTAACTGTGTAAAGCAAACGTTTAAGAAATGTTTGTGGAATGAGGAGAAGGCGTATTAGGTACTTTCATAACGCCGTTACGTTTATCCCCTCTCTCCCCTACGTAAAACCCAATACCAGAAATAATAGTTTTATTTTGCATTAATTTCAGGAATAGGTACATTTGCCTCTCTGAATTCTGCACTTTCAGTCGTGTTACAATAAAGAACATTTATACATACTTCATCACTACCTTAAAAAGCAATGTGTTAACGAATGCTGTAAAACCTGAAATAGGAGGTCATAAATTTTAATTCACCCCGCAGTTCCGTGTGCCAGAGGCTACGCTTTGTTTCAACTAGCCTTTTCCATTACACGAGAAATGTGCAATGCTTAATATATTTGTTCCAGATTCGACTATACCTGAAAATAGCCAGGACCCATTTTTGGATTTAGTGATCGCCTCCGAGTGTACGTCCGATCATGAAACGTTGATGAAAGTGGCAGAAGCTGCAGCTGCAAGTAGTTCCGAAGCACTAGTGAAGCCGAAATTAAATCTTCAAATTTTGGAGCAATTCACAATGACCAAGGTACCTGTGGAGGAACCAGTCGCGATCGTCAAGAAGCAATACTTTGTTGAATCCAGTGACAACGACTTTGGCGGTAACAATAATATTAATCTTTGGTCACTTTGCTTTCGATTAAATACAAATTGAATATTCACTAATTATTTTCTTTCGCTGAAGATTTTTTAGGCAACAATTTTGAAATCTATGATCTGTTAATTGGGGAAAATACGTTGATTTTAGATAAATCAGTTTAACGCTTCGTGCAAGTTTAAGTGGGGAGAGCTACCTAGGACGTTACAAATACAACATGCTTGTTTGGGAATTTTTTCTAGAAAAAACCGATAAAAACATTAGTGTATTGGAAAAAATACATTTTACGGATATTTCAGTATTTTTGTGGTAAAAAGTATCGGTTTTCGAATTCCATTGCTCCCCAAAAACCGGTTCTCGAATTTTCACAAAAAAATACAATTAAAATAGTATATAAATATTGGAACTTATTTTAAAAATGTTCATTTTTTTTTAATATTTATGGAATTACAAAAATGTAACAAAATAAAATATACTTTGTCTATACAAAACCAAATAAATAAAAAAAATTGAAATAACTAAAATTCGTGCAATTCCGTACAATTTTTTAGTTAATTTAATATTTATGGATTTACAAAAATATAACACAATTAAATAGACTGCATACAAAACCAAATGAAAAAAAACTAAAATAACTAAAATCCGCACCAAATACCTATAAATCTTTTGCAGCGGTACAAAATTATAAATCTTTACTCCATTTAGTATTTTTCTTCAGAAAATATGAACTCATGAAGTTTAGTTTTACAGTAATGAGTAAACTGTTACCTACTACAATATGCTTGTGTCTGACGTGATTTCAAGTCAAACTGTTGACGTTTTTAATTCAGCAATTAATTAATTTCTGCATATTAATTCTATTATATATTTCTTTTTCGGTTTTCGAATTGTATAAATATTTACAAATAAAAACCGGTTTTTAAAAACCGACAAACCCTAGTGCAGGATCATCCAAATTTGAAAATTCAGAAGCATCGCTTATTTGGCAAAAAATCGCTTGTTCTCCGAGTGTAAAAAAATCTAGGCAAAAATGGAAAAGCTCCCGATAGCGCTTAGACATTTAACCATAAAATAAGCCTGCAAAACCTCGAGTAAATCGCTTCATTAATTTTTTAGAGATGTGTGCCACCGACTTTGGAAACATGATTTTGAGGGAAACGCGTCTAAAGTTTTGAGTCTGACCGCTACACTGAGGAACACCTACATACTTACACGCGTATAACTTTGTCAATTTTGGTCGGATCAACTTGACAGTTTCAGGGAATATTTTCGGAAAAAATATTTTCGGGAAAAATCGATTTTTCGAAAATTTCAAAGTAGGCCGCCCCTCTTAATGAGCCACATTTATATTTAGTATTTTCTGTCGTCAAGAGGAGTTAATTCTGTTTTGAGAATTTTATTAACAAACGGTTTCTCTTGGAAAAGCCTGACTGAGTTGCTGTTTAAAGGATTAATAATATTATTCACAATATAATTAACATCAATGGTCGTTACAAAGGCTGCAGAAAGTCCCTGGTAATCTAATATAGCCGTCACTGAAACTGCAAGGCGCGCGGTTGCATGGTCAGGGAACTTCTCCAGAGCTTCTTGGTAATGGCTTGTTCAGAATGGGAGTATTAAGACCAACTAATCAATTTGTTAACACTTTGACCAGTGTGAGATTTTGAAAACTGCCCTTTCAATGCTGTCAGGACTTTCAGTCGATTCTGCAGGGAAAGTTTTGTCCATGAGCTGATAATAATACCTACTAGAACTTTAAACAATTATATTGTCCAATACATCTGCACGAGACTATTAGCAATGAATAGGTGAGACTTTCTCGAAGAATATGAGTCCAAATATGGCCTTATTTAATTACATATGATTCGAATCACATTTTGAATTCTGTAGACATGTAAGTCATGTATTTTTTGGTTTGGATGTATTAAAAAATATTTTTCCAATATTAAACAAAATGTTGCGCAACATATATGCTCTTCTAATGTCAAACTTATCTATCATCTTAAAATTTTATGAGTAACTTGTGCGAAAATGTTTTTTAAATCCTTGAATGTCTCACAAATTCGAAAAGTGCTCAAACGTAGTTTTATGATCTTCACGATTTAATAAATTCATTTTTTTTCAAATACTTTGTCAAACCTTACCATTTTGTGGTAATAAATTTTTGGCTTTTATTTTTTTTTCTTGACCCACATCCAAGGTTAACACATAATACAAAGATATATAATCACTTGAAATGTATCACTACCATTTCATTATCCATCACTTACTTCATGGCTATTTTGCAACAATTCTTTTATAATATTGAAATATAAATCACTATAACATAAAAAAATAGAAATCTCAACTTTTTGGTTTTTTGACTTACACCACTTTCATAATCACCGTCCAAATGTGGTCGAGTTTGGACTCATTTTCATCAGGAGATTCTCGCCAAGCCGTTGGGTAATATTTTCATTCATATTTAATGAAAATTATATAAGTTTTAAGCTTCACTCAACTGCACGCGAGCGACGTGTCCCTGAGGCAGTTAACAATAAGTACGTATTGTACAAAGCAAACGTCGAGCTCGCCTGGTTTCCAAACCGAACATTATGGGACCTTCGGACAATCCTTGTGACGCTTCTCTAAAATTATCGGCGTGAAATCACGTGCAAACGCAAGCATAAAGGTCTACGCACACATATCAGTTCCGCGACGGTTCAGTGCCGTCAGTGTCAAAGGTCTTTTTGTGTCAATATCAGTAATTGGCACAGACAAGTATGAACCACTCCATTCCAAAATAAGGAAACAATATTTTTTGAAAGATATTCCCAAATAACTAAATATTGCAGTTCCAAGCTGATCCTTATGAGTGATTATGCCTCTTTAATTAACATATTACATTTGTCAATTAGCATGAAAAAAAAATTATTCTTACCATGAAAAACTTAGCACCTGGTCCACATTTACACCTTCCCCCCTATTAATACAAATGATACGAATAAAATCTTATTTGTACAGAGTATAAAACTACGATTATCTACTTCTCTTTTTATCCTCATGTCAAGAACCAGTAAATGAACAATCATCTCGAGCATCATTTATCCCTAGGAAAGTTTGCGTATAGTGCGTGAAATAAATACAGTTTTCATCCCTCTCTTACGAATATATCAAAGCTTTTGCGATGTGGTTAAAGGAATCGATTGCTCTCTCGCAGGTGACAATCTGCTTGGAACGGAGGCTCGCTTACGCAGAATAAGATCAGCGAACAGCAGGTTTATCAGCACGCGAAGACACTCGCGTCACGACGACGATATGTCGACGTCGTCCTCCGCGTCCGTCGAGAGGAATCCTCGATATCAGCCATTGTTCAACGATCCTGAAGAGAACCCGTCGAACCGTCAAATTGAAAGTCGAGAGAGATCCATCGAAACAATTAAGTCGCCACCAAAGCAGAATGGAAATCGCGAGCCGTCCAGGGGCAAGATCCGAAAACGTCGCCCGAAAACGGCCAGAAACAGGTAGAAATACTCGACAAATTACACTTAACTTCGTTTAATCGGCCCTGCATAATTTCATTGTCCCTTCTGCCTACGGATTTTCAATGGGACGCCTGTGTCCTCTTTTAACTCATTATGCGCGGAAACTGCCTCGAATGAACACATTCTGCTCCTCTTTCCGAATTGATTTTCTCTCACAGTTTTACTTAAAATGATTCGATCAGGGTACAATAATATTCCATTATGAGTAAGAAAATTAATAAGGTTTTTGTATTTGATTTTCGAGATTTTTTCAGTGTACTTCTTGAGTAGGTACTTTTACATTAGGTGTTTGGTAGTGGATGGTACAATCGAAAGAATAATTATTCCGCATGTTAAAAGTGAGCAGGAAATGTGCAATAAAATTTGCTTCTGAGAGGTTTTATCATTAGGATGGAGTGAAATTTTCTTTTTAACAAATTCGCCAACACTTTATGTTTAATTTTTTACCCTATACTAAAGCATTATTCATACCAAAAATTAATAAGTTATAGAGACTTATACTTTATAATTTTTTTACAAATCAAGTATTCTGCGCTATCCTCAGTGTCCTCTCTCGCTCTAGAAATTGTTGATTATTAGTTCTACTGACTCAAGGTCGAGATCAGATACATTGTCCGGTCTCCCGACCTTGAGTCAGTATAACTAATAATCAACAAATGCTAGAGCGAGAGAGGACACTAAGGAGAGCGCAGGATATTTGATTTGTAAAAAATTTATGAAGTTTTTTTAATTTACCTTGGGTCACCTGAGGCTGATGTAATAATTTATTAATTTTTGGTATGAATAATACTTTAGTATGGGGTCAAAAATTAAACATACATTATTGGCGAAATTGTTAAAAAAAAATTTCTACTCCACCCTATTTATCATGGAGAAAATAGATTTTCAAAACTGATCCGGTACGCGTGCATCTGATTATGAATTAGCAGAATTTATCAGCGAATATGGCGCCACTGCAAATGCCACGATTCCTCGCGCTCAAATAAAACGAAATTGTAAAATAAGTTTTTCAGATTTGTAATCAGGTGCACGCGCACCAGATGAGTTTTCCAGCTCAATTTTCTCGGGAAGAAAGCTTCCTGTGACCAAATATTATTCCACATTTCTCACTTATTTTTTCAGGTAGGATCACCACCCCTTCGGTTGAACCATCTATTACGAAACACCTGTATATCTTGCTCGTTTTGACTCATTTACTATGTATTTATTTATCTTTATTTTGATCGGGAGGTTGGTGGTATTTAAGCAATGGTGATGATTGTTATGAAAAAATTAAGTTTTGGGGAATTAAATGATTGTAAAGCAACAATATAGTTTAATTGCTATAAATAAATGAAAAAGAAGTACTGCTTGCTAGTTACTTTTCTATCGACTATATACCTGGAAATTAAGGGGGGATTCTACCTTTGGGATTGAAAAATAAGTGAGTATTTGTGAATTTTTTGTACGAAAACTGTTCTGCAAATTAATTTGAAATTTGGCAGGCTGTTTTATAGTATCTTGAACTATTGTTCTGATTTTTTTTGTGACGGTAAACATAAAATCTTGGCAGATACAGAGTGCATTTTTTCCCTTCTGATTTTATGTTATCACCCTCCAAAATTAAGCTTTCCATTTTACCCTACTCTCCCCTACAGTAATTGTAGAAAAGAGAATGCTCTTTTAATATTATTTGGACAAAATTTCGATAGGGCTTTCGTTTTTTGAGAAATTCTTTAAATCCAAGCTGTTGATGAATTCTGAACTTTTAGTAGCTACTCGATTGGTAGCTACTTCTTACACAATGATATGACTATCAGTGATATATCAAGGATTTTAGGGAAATGCCCCACTTTACTCTACACACGTACGTGTTGGTCTGAAAATTATTCCAACACATTTACACAAAAAAATTAATAAAAAACGAATATATACGTACTTAGATAATGGTTCTAGTAAAAAGAATTCGGTAATAAATTATTAGTGTACCATTAGAATGTTGGGAAAACACGTGAGCGAAATAAATTCGAGAGGAAACCATGCCAACACTTTCTTTATCAATTTTATTTATCTTTATTTGGAAAACAGGCGTTGTCTGATTGTCAGTTTCTAGAATTACTATATATAATATTCTTACGTCGTGTGAAAATGTGTCTTTTATTGGCTCTTGCAAATTAATCTAAAAAGTTGAAGCGAAAGAATCTATTGAAACGACCTATTTAAAAAATTCATGACAATTTTAAAAGTAGAAATGAAGAACCTCGATCTTGGATTCCAAGACAGAGATGAACTTTGCAGAAGGTTTATTTTTCCTTCACTTCTGGCACAAGCTCCACTGCGCGAGTCTAATTTAAATTTTTTAGTTGCCCTAAATATTTTCGTCCGAAGAATTAAGTAGATGCATATTAATTGATAAAAATAACAATCTGGTTCATAAAAAAATTTGTACTACAATTTAGAAGTGCATTGAAAGAACTATGGCACTCTTACTGAATAATTGTGCCAAAACCAGTTCGCCACAAATTTTCGTTTTATTCTTGCACTAAGACAGCTTTTCCCACCCCAGCACAGTCTGCTGTATCTGGATTGGAAAAGTAATTACAACATGATAGTTGAGTCGCAAGGTGTTGCTCGTGGTAAGTCACGGCGACACACAGATTCTGGCACACAATCACTGCTCCACTATGTATCAAGAATCGATTGTGTCGACATGCCTCGACTCAGGAACACGCAATATCGAGACATAGATTTCCTATTTAGATTTGTCGATGTTTTCCCGCCGTATTTTCCCGTTCCAAGTCGAGCAACTTTCGCAAGCACGTACTTTCTTTCATCGGAATTCCCTCCGAGGGCGGAATTAAGAGGACTCACGTTTGGATCATTCGAATTCTGCTCGTTCCGGCTAGGATTACGCGATCTGACTAACACGTCAGTTTCATCGTTAAGGACAGATCGTTTTCACGCGACACTGTGGCTGGCGAGTAGTATTTTGAACGTAGGTGCTCACACATTTTTTTATATCTTTTTCAAAACAACACCGTCTCCGCCAAATAAACATGACTGAAATGAAACCAGAGAAGTGCACTGCACGAAAACGCTTGTGATTATGGTTTTAACCCTTAACACGTTCCGCGCTGCTTAATATTTGGTCGAAGTGAAAATTTCATTCTAGGGAATAAGGTATTTCTCAGTTTAGTGGTGAAATAAAAATACAATAAGAGAAGTTGGAAAAATTTTGGTTTAACACTGTCTAGAAAAGAATTATATTTTCTTTGCGCAATATGCATGTTTGATTTTGATTTAAGGGTGATCGGCCGAAAAATGAAGCTATATTTAAAGACTTTTTTCTCAATAAATACAACATATAATGAAATAAATCTTCTTAGGATTTATTAAGCTACTCTTATATTATACAAATAAAATTAAAAAGATTGCTTTTAATTTATTTCGTATGTTTTTTATAGCGTCATTTTGACATATACAAAAAAGAGGTACGTCCGTGGCGTAGTTGATTTCCCGGTTCCGGATTATCTGAAATAAAAAATTCGAAAAGATTCTTAACCTGTGTGAGTGTGGTTATCGCCCGTAGCTGAACAAACAATTTTTGTTGAGGAATAAAAAATGGCGCCAGTTTGAAAGGAAGAGTTTCCCAAAAGAGTGTTTTCAAGAATAATCTCGGTTATTTTTCAACAAAAATTATTAATTGAGCTACGCCACGAACATACCTCTTTTTTGTAGGTGTCACATTGTTGCTATAAAAAACATGTGAAACAAATTAAAAACATCTTTTTAATTTTTTTGTATAATATAAGAGTAGCTTAATAAATTCCAAAAAGATTTACTTTATTATATGTTGTATTTACTGAGAAAACATCTTTATAAATAACTTCATTTTTCGGCAGATCAAAGTAGAATGACCTCTTGAGGGGTTAGCTATCGTCAGCAAGGTTAGAAAAATCGATTTTTATCATTTTCTCAAAGTATATCATACTGGAAATGTTTTCTGAAAGTTTCAAGTCGATAAGGGAGCGTGGGGTGAACACGAACGCGCGGTAATCGCGAACGCGATGTTACGGCGTTTTAATAAATAAAAACGATGTTCCCTCTCCACTAGCTAATAGTTTAGGCCGCATCCAACGCCGGGCAGAAAGTAATAAACCCTATAAAAAACTTCAAAAAAGTACATGAAATAAAATAAATCACAAAAAAATAGAAGATAATAATAATTACGTAATAGAAAAAAGGTGTGAAATAAAACTGAGCTGCAAGTACATAAAGGTGCTTTCAAACTGCGTGTAAGATGACACAACTACATGTACACAGCTAAAATTTTGTGTTCATACATTCCAATATTCATATCGCGGAGATTTTAATTAACCGATCAAACAGAATCCCATTTAAAAACATTGTCGTGAATTAATAACTTTACAAAATTAATGAAACACAAAAATTGCGCCAATTATAACGATGGCTATTTATACAAAGCAAAAAATGTATTTATTATTTTCTTAAAATTAATATTTATTTCAAACACAATTCATTATTTCGTCATGTTTCAAGTAATATTTTGTCCATTTCAGTTGCATGTAATTACTGTTGAATAATGATACAATTGTTTTCTTTTATGTTGAAACAAAGAACTTTTTTACCAACATTTTGTGACCAAGGCGTTGCTTGAATTATGATTCAACCTCTGAAATAAATTGTCAGCACGCACAAAACTTACTTAAATCTACAAAAGGAATTTTTGAATTTTCATTATAGGCTAAGCCAAAGAAATTTAAAAAACGACCTTTATTATTTTTTTCGATATTCCGACCAATTGCAATTTGTTTCTAACGCACAAGAAGAGGAATTTGAAAAATACATTAGGTACAGGTTGTAGTACCATTTTTTATGAGTTGATCATTGCAGCCAAGCTTTCTGTGCGACTTCTGAGATATGTAACGCTTCGTTATTAATCACGAACACCAAGGGTTTTGCTTTTATACTATAAAGTTGATTTTTATTTCATTTTTTTAAAAAATCGTCACAGTACTTTATAGATGAATAGTTTAAGTATATTTGTAAATAATAAACTAATTCATTTCTCTTATAGTTTTCATTTTGTTTGCTTTTTTGCTTAGGTGTTCGTAATTACCCCACTCTCCCCTACGACTTAGAGTGTACGCGCCGCGAAGCATACCGCCGACCACAGGTAGGCCCGCGCCGCGGCACTGACACTGGTCTAAACAGAGGGTATTATAAACTTTATAGTGGAAATTTGCAGAAACTTTATGATGGAAATTTGCAGAAACTTTCAGGCTAACGTTGACGAAATTCGGGAAGGCTGCTACCAGTATAGCAGTCAACCTCGAGCTCTGTAGTTAAACGTTAGCTTCTGTAATTTTTCTGTAGTTTTCGATATAATTATGGAACGTCAAAAAGGTTCCAGAGATTCAAGAAAAACTGATCAAGTTCGGAAATCAAGACCCACAAAGCGGAAGTAGCTAACCCTTAAAACAGAAAAACCTAAGCGCCGATTTTGATGAGACTCTGCAGGTTTGCAGAATAATGAAAAATATTTGACACGTATTTTTTCTTATCGGCATTGGCTGAACGGCTAACCGATTTCAAAGAAATTTTGGATATACATTACATACGTCCTAGATTAGATTATACTACTATTTATTTATTTTAGGTTTTTATATTGAAAAAATCATAAACAATTCCCGACTGAAACCGGGTAACGGGTTAACTAATATACAATAAAGCCTTCAATGTACCAAGTACCTAATAGGGAGACGACCGTTCGAATAAGTGAGTTTCAGAATAGTAGAACATTCACTTTCCTCATTGTAATTATTTTATGTTTCAGAAAAAATAATACCTACAATTAACAGTACCAAAAATGAAAATTAATATAAATGTATTATTGCTTTAAACACTTTTGAGATCTGAATCCTTTTTGCTACTAAAGCACAGAGGTTTCTTAATATGCTGAGCTGTTTACGTTAAATTACATTCTACTTATTTGTGTCTGAAAGCATTTGAAGAAAAATAAGTGTAATATATGAGTGCTATATATGTTTCGATGTGAAAAGGCACTTCTCCATTCTTATTCTTATTGCACTCTTCTGCTATTTTAACAGCAGAATTAAAAATACCTCTAAAAATATTTGGGTCAATTAAAACTGAGCTTGTGTTTTCTTTTCTGGTTGGATCGAAGCCATTTATTTCGTAGTATCAATCATAGAAACAATATACCGTTCGGGCAATAGAAATGTTTTATTATAGAACGTTCGAAGGTTATCCTTGGAACAAGTACTAACAGAAACCATCGATGACCTTTAAAAATAATTCTAATTTTTAACACAAGTGAATAAACTTGTTCCGTTCGCTGCAGAAATTTTTATAGTAACAATATATACTAATTCGCATTTCGTAGATTGTTTTCGAAAAATTATCTCTTAGTTTTATCATATATCATATTATAAATAAAGCATGCATTTATCAATAAATGTTTTTACGTAGGTTTAGAATAATGAGAGTGAAATGTGAACATTGAAATATAACTTGAGAAAAAACTCTACGCAAATGAAGTATCTGCATCGATCAATTCATTGATGATTTCATTCTTTTGTGTCTCAGACAGGCAATTATTATTACTCTCAAAATTATTTCTCAATATGAGATAACAGAAATGCGTTTCAAAAATGAAATATCCTTTTTTTAAGTAATGTTTCTCAGGAGCCCAGGTATGCTCGCATTTATCAAAGAGATAGTTAATGCTCGCATAAGTTACTGCCTCAATTGAATAAATTGTTTTCACTGCATTCCTCCGTGCACAGAAAATTGTACCTTCCTTTAAAAATTTCAGAATTTTAACACACAAATATGCATGAAAGTACTCAAAGAATTAGTTAACATATGAATTATATTGCCAACGCAGGAAAACTCTGGAATACATTTACAAACAAATATGTTTATATGTATATTATCAAAGCAAACAAACTTCTGGACTATATTTACAAATGAAAGTACATTAAATTTCTTTGGTTAACATAACGTAATACACGTTGAACCAAAACGTTGAAGCATGTATGCCATAAGAAACTTAGTTTGGAGTTTTGCGGAACCACTGAACGATCTTTCTCGAGTGCCACAACCACTTTTAGTCGTTGTTTTTAGACACAGAGCCTCGGAAGAGAAATTTTGATTCCACGTTTTCATGACATATTCTAGACATATTTAAAGTTCGAAAACGATCATCGCAAATTCCTTTCGATTTGCTATCATTTCAGGAGTCTTTCCACTGTAACGCCCCAGGGAATTCCCGTTCTTTGGAATTGTTTTTCTCACAAAAAGAATGTTTTTGCTCCGCTCAGGTTTATTCTATATGTTAATACGAGTTTTGGGGATGCAAAGGGATTTTTTCATATTTTTTTACTGCTTTCTTTCGCTGTAGGGGTGAGTCCAATGTGCGCTTTGAAGGACAAAGTATTTGGGGCGGGGAAATCAGGGAGGTTTGTAATCAGTATTCAGTATGATTATCGCTATGACCCGAAGTAGGATCACATATTTTCGCTGCTTTTTCCTTACCTTTTACGTTGCGAAATGATTAAAAAAATTTGCTAATTTTGATATGTCAACTTTGGACGTTCGCCATTCTGTTTATTCTCCTTCAATCCAATTAATCGTAGTCCGAGCCATAGCGAGGGTCATGCTGATTGCGAATCTTTTTGGTTCTTTTCTGGTTCAAAAGCGATCGCGCAATCGAGGAGTTTTTTTTTAGCACCCACCTATTTTGGTGAGAGAGGACTTCGGAAAAGTGTGGGATGGATTTTTTGTATTCTCAAGGCGAGTATAGATATATTTGACAGGGGAATTTCGATTTAGTAGGGGCTTTTTTGTAACAAAGAACGGTTCCAAAGACCCAACAGGTAATATAATAACTTAAACAATAATAATTCATATTTAACTTTCCATTGTAGATTTCTTCCAAATTTCAATGTAGCTACCTTTTCGTCCTTACTGTAGTGTTCCAATTGGCAAATATGACAGATGAGCATTTAAGTAGCATAACATAAAATGAGAAGGAATTTTTAATTCTGACTGATACTTGCCTGTACGAAGTGCGGTAACCGCTCCATCATCTACTTGTCACAGGATTTTTTACTCTAAAGATGATGGAACCGCCTAACGAAATGATGAATAGCACTCGAAACAAGTAATGCAAATTAGAGTGCACGGAGATGAAATTTTTTCTAGCCCGTCGAGATGCACGGTGCATCCGTCGTTGTTATTTGCGGAATTTTTAAGCAGTTGTTAGCTGCGCAATTATTTCGTAAAGTTTCGCGAAATAATGAGGAGTCAATTGTGCCCTTTAGATTGATAAGTGGTACGAGTCTAGAATTACGAAAAATGAATTTATTATAAAAGTAATAAGTATTAAGGATACTTGTTTCTGTTCCTCGAGTAACATGTGTATAATTTGCTTTATTTTAATGGGGATCTGTTTTATTTGCTCCTTTATTATAGTACCATATTTAATTTATACATGGCCTACAAAAAATATTTCAAGCAAAAGTTCATTGATGTCAAGTGAAGAATTTATTGACATGAACGAAATTTTGAAAGTATTTCTTTTACATTAAACATTGGAGCTGTTTTATGGTTTTTAAACAGCACCGTATATTTTTATCTCTGTATTCTTTCCGTATCGTTTAAACTGGTAAACTCCTTACCTATACTTTGACTACAGTGTCAAAGAAACACATTCATTAATTTATGTTTGTTTTTGAATGTGGTATTTGGTGTAGAATGAGATACTTTATGCTTTTTTATTTTATTTTTGTATTTCATTGTATTAATATTTTTCTTGCAATGCTTTGAACATCACATTCATCCAAGTTTTTATTATTCATACAATGCATCGATTGACACATTATGGGTATGTGTCTCTTTCAGGGGTCGAATGAAACTTTTTAAATTTTAAATGAATTATGAAATAACTGTAATTTTATGACTATTATCTTTTTTGTTGGAAGAAAACTGTTATAAAATGCACTCTATTAACTGAACCTTTTATGCCATTCATTTTTATCTAAATAAGATACTTTTACTTTCTTGAAAGTAGAAAGAAGTACAACATTTATTCTGCAGTAAAAAAGTTAGTTCTAACAAGGATAATTCGAGAAAATGTTGTGGGGTAGATAGATCTGACGTTAAAACCTTAAACATTTTGATGAAAATAGTTATACAAAAATCATAATGTGTTTTCTCTTCTATATTTATCCTACTTCCACTTCCTTAAATAATACTATATTAAAACAACATTCCCATATTTGTTATTTTATCCTTAAATATCTGTTCAAAAATACATATATGATCCTCCGGAACCTTTATTAATCGAACACAAAATAACTGTAAAAACTGAACTCTTATAGCAGAGTTAAAGTTTTAATGTAAAAAAATAACAAAAACAGAAAGGAAATCATTTAAAAGTTACAAGTTCGATAAGTAACTTTTATTTATAAAAGAGTTTCATTCGACCCCTGGTCTCTTTTCAACAAGAAACTAATATTACAATTTAGTACCATAATATGACCTAATTATTTGTCAAAATACCGTTAGTCGACTACTGATAAATAGTATTTCTTTTCAATATGTTTTATCATAATTACTGTTCCTACGCTATATTTTGCTACGATAAAGCTACATTTCATAACCAATTTATTATAAACTACTACACGAAACTTCTTTTTTGCATAAATGTGAAAAAGGGGACTTACTTTGCTTGCAGATTAAAGAGCTCGATTTCTTGTCGTTACAAACTTCTTCAAATTAATGATACGTTGTGATTAAATGCGATATTGATCACGGGTGAAGAAATTTAAATAGCAGAAAGCTATCAATAATGGTAACAGTTATTCAAAAGTAAATTAGATTCTCTGGCTCGTTGAAATTCTTTCGAAGACATATTTGCAAGTGGAATACCTTGAAGCTAGTTCTTGTAAGATAGAATTGAGTCTCAATGGCTGATGCAGAACATAACATGGATACCTACTATATAATTTAACAAACTGTCGCACATTTATAAACAACACAATGAACAAAGTTTTCTATGGAAAGAACGGGGTAGTAAAAAAATTACGAATCGAAAGCTTTGAACATAAAATTAAATAACAATATGGTATGCCAGTGAACGAGCGTAGTACACTTTATAAGAACAAACTTGGTGAATTAAAATTTACATTCACAGCGTTAAGCTATTAAATTGGCGATGTTAAATAATTACGCAATATCCTTTTCCGTCGGAGTGTTGACATAAAAATTAGAGGCTCTACAATTTACATTTTTTACATTTACAGATAAACTACATTTACATTTTTAACGGAACCATTTATTACAGAATCTGGGTGAAAAAAATTATAAACTATTATCTGGAGTTACAATAATTTAATGAGAACATCAGAACTTTTCAATTGCAGAAGAGTAATTTGAAGAAAAAAAATTTTCGTCGAAATTTAACTTTATTGCAGAAAACAACCCAAATAGCTTAGAAGTTTCGTCAAGTAAAACACTAAATCTACTTACCTACCTACTTCCCACTAAAGTTCACCTTTAGTGCCAACTTTAATACGTTAGCGCCTTACAATCGAAACTTACGTATTGTTATTCAGTCGATAATAGGAAATTGTATTTAATGGTATTGAGAAGGCATAATTTGTACTATGTATGTTAGAAACTACCTGCTTGTCCTCTTGAGACCAGAAAGAAGGAAAAGAAAATTACTTTATATTTGAATTGATGTGTTAAAAATTCGTAAATCGAAATCTAAAATCAGAGTGGTTGTTAATAAAAATGTAATAGTAACAAAACTCAGAATTTAAATCTCAAAGTGTTAATACTGACACTTAAAATTTAAATAAAATTTCTATTACAAAGTAAGGAAATTCTCACAAGTTTTGTAAAGTAAATGGCGAAACCTAAAGATATATTTAATTATTCTCAATTAAAATGTAAATTAATGTAGAGCTAGTGCTTAGGAATGTCTTCTAGTTGAAGTCCCCGGTCTCGTTCTGTTAAAAATAATTATTTACATGGTTCCAGTTAATATTAAAAAAATTTACTGTACTGTTAACAATCTTTATTTGTTTATTTATTTAATGTTACAGTGGACTATATTACCACTTAAATCTAATAAGTTTTTCCCATTGTTTGGTATCAAATTGCACCGAGTATTGTGATTTCCTTTAAATAAGTAATTATTACTACACACTTCTGGTCATTTAAATATTCTTTGACGGTTATTGGTGTTTCACTTTTTTTCTTATATTTGACACAAAATCTATGTTTATCTCTTTGCAGTTTGTTAGCGTATAAAATCTAGAGGTAAAAATTCCTAAAACATTACTATATTGGAGTTTATGTAATTAAGGATGTTGGAGAATTTCTCGTATTTCTCAAAATACTCGTATTTTCGCTCTGTACGTCAATAATATAATCAATGGCGCGGTTAAAATTTGGAATTTTATTGATTCCTGGGTAGCCCGCCATCCTTTGCTCCGCCACATAAACTCTCTTGGAATGTGTTTGACTTATATTACTTACATTAAGAATCGGTGATTATTCACGACGTAATTTTATTCTGCCACTTCAAAAGTATATTCCACCGAATGTAGAATAATTGTGGTTTTCTCAAAATCCAGTTTTTCTAGTGTATGGGCACGATACCTCGACTAGTAACGTTTCACCGATTTACTCGACATTTTTTAGGGCATATTCGGGAAAACTATGTAGAGTTAGCCATGCGCCGGTTTTTTGTAAGTACAGCACTTTACGGTTTAAACGATCGTGTTTTTAATTTGAATAATAAATTTGAACTTCTGCGATTTAAGATGAAAGTTACAAATTTCTTTGGTTCTTTTATTTCACTGGAATCGTTTGCATAGCTCGTGTTCATTGCACGGGGCATATACAAAATTATTTATCATGATTTTCACAAATGATTCTACATACTTGGGTCGATAGAGGTCTGTTAAAGAACGGAACGCAAAGTGGACCTTGATCTGAAAATTCAGCGTTGGTTTAAAATGTTTTACAGAAGATGAAAAGTAGTCAAAGGTACAATGCTCCAAGTAATGAACAAAAAAATGGTCCCATGGACATTTTTATTCTCCAAAGTGAGTGGAACACGTTGGGGTAAAAATATATCAGTCTTGCAATTTCGAGGATAAGATCAGTTCTGCGGTATATTTTTTGGCAGATCTTCAGGGATACAAAAGTGTACAGCTGTATTTTCGTTGGATATTTCTCGATACGTGGACGAATGCAAAGTCAATCTATTCCATAAAATATATATTTCAGTCAACTGAAAAATATTCGGTGACTATTGATTTTTTTTCTATTTAAAATATTTTGTAATAAGGGAACAAACTGTTATATAGGGTAGACCAGGACAAATCGGATCACTTTGTGTTTGACGGTAAAAAAACAATACTTAAATAACTTGCTTTCACGTTTCTGTGTTATAATATGCGATCGAATAAAATTAGTAGTGCAAAATGAAATGTGGTATGAAATGTTTATTGCGTTTCTCGAATTCAGCAGCCAACAATGTATCAAAAACGGCTAAAATGTTGAAAAGAGTTTTTTCATATCAGGCCATAATATTAATCTTGATGCCTAAATAACTTATGCGATACTGCTTTTTGACAATTTGATACAATACACACGACACGATTGAACATTATGAATTATTTCGCGCGCTATGATATCTGCCAAAGATAATTTTCAAGGCCAAAACAAATTTTGTGAATAATTTAGTTTCACAGCTTTAGCTTGAATATCACCTAACAGTCACAAGAAGTGTAAGTAGGGGGGGTAATCGACCTGTCACGAGCCACCCACGCGTACTATTTGAGGGCGACTAATTTTCATGCTCAAATAATTCAAAATTACAATGTACACTTTGTTACAAATTTTTACGTAAGATATGTTTTAAGCAAATAACCTTTTGCATAAATATCTAACTACCATCTGCAACAAATAGCGTGGGTACTGAAAAATATGATTTTCCATAAAGTCATGACGACCTTTGTAAAAAATCAAATTCAGTCAAAAATCAATGTAACTCAACGAGATAAAAAAGAATTGATCATATAAAATTACGTGCTGTAAATTAGATACTTATCTACCTAAAAATCTATAACTAAAATTCTGAGAGGTTCAACTGTTCCTCACGAAAATCTTATTAGTTGTATGTACATTGTACCCAGTGAATCATGTAACCCGACGTAGCTGTTTAACTATTCCCGATTGGAATTTATCTTTATACCATAGCTGGTTGTGCCATCATCCCTTTCGATCGAGGGGGAGACAGTTGTCCGATTGACCGTCCGTTTAATGGTTCTTGTTCTGCACGATGCATGCACAGGGTATCGCCGAAGGAAGTGGAGGAGCCTGCACAGCGGAGGAGAGAATCGATTGAGCGGAATAAGGCGGTTTCGCCAGTGACGTCGCCCACGGATCCGCTCGAGCCATGGAGCACACGTGACATTAAGGACATGAACACGATATTGGCTTGGGAGGAAAATGTGCCGGACAGTCCTTAACGGGGTTTTACGATATCATGCGCCCCCATCCCTCCACCACCACTGAATTGGCAAAAAGGAAAGTTGTTTTTGCAAAAGCTGGAATCTGGGAACGTGTTAACGCGTTACGTATCGCCGTGGAATTTCAGGGTTCAAGTGGGGCTTAAAGGGGGGTATTCTCATTTAGAAAGCTCAACGAATCGATTTTTCAATTGCTCTATTTTTTTAGAGATTAGAATTTTGAAAATGTGCTAGTGAAGTGTTAAGATGAAATTCGTAAAATCGACGGAGTTGCGAAGGTTTAAATGCCACGTCGTTCAAATTGATAAGTGACCGCGAGATAATTACCAAGTCCATGTTTCTTGATTTTTGGTAAAAGCAAGTTTAAAGTTTGATTTATTACAGTAAATCAGGTAATAATTTAAAGATATTGCAAAATACATAAGTTTTTTTCTTTGGTCAGTTTTATTTATAAGCCAACGGCATGTATAACGATTTCTTCGACCCTTATTGAAATGGACTAATAATCGTGGTATCTCATTCTTTTTCTGGGACATTACTCTTAGAAAATTAGATACATTTTCATGAGAATTATTTTGCATGTTCTCGAATTATAAAGGAAGGAGACATGAATTTTGCAAGAAATTTGTAAACAAAAGATGATATAGAAGATTCAGTGCTATTCAATTGTCATTCACCTTCAAAAATTTCATGAAAATTTTTAAATCCATTCTTCACAAAACGACGTTTTTCAAAGTGACAACTAAAACTGTTACGAATACTCGAATATTCTAAGTATCTAAATTCTAAGTCTTCCTATATTCTAAGTATTTGAATATTCGAATACCAACAGAATTCGAATCTGAGTTTCGAATAATTCGGTGTATTCGAATATACGATTAATTAGGAGTATTTGACTATTCCAACATTATTCGAATGCTACCTTGCACCAGAGAACGTTATTGTTTATATTTTTCTTCACTAAAACAGGTGTTTGTATGATTAAGAAGAATTAAATAATTATTATTACTATTAATGAGCATTATGATTCAACATTCAAATACGTCTCTAAATTTAAATAGAATTTATACCATTCGTTTCAAAATTTACTTTACCAAAAATTAATAATGTTTCAAATTTAACATTTCAAAAACAAATAATTGTAGAGGCGAATATGAAAAGAATAGCACAATACAGTGTGAAACATACCGAAATAGGTAGGTACAATCCGAAATTCGAACAGTATGAATTCTTCGAAAAGGTACTCCGAATTTTTCGAATGTTCAGAAATACTCGAATATTCGAATAAATTATTCGTAATCGGATAAATTATTCGTAACTCAGAAGTGCTGTGGAGTTGCCAGCAGAGCTGTAAATATTCGAATAATTTATTCGATTCGTATTCAAAATTATTCTACTACTACACTTCTGAGTCAATACTTTAATCCCTTTCCTTTTAAAGTTCGCGAAAGTAGTAGAATTTCCGCGAAAATTCGAATATGACTACTCTAACGAGCGGCATTTTGTCAAACATTATTTTATGTTATTTCTTTTGTTCGGGACGACAGCTGCATTCATAAAGATTAAGTGAAAATTTTAAATTAATTATTTCTCATTACCACGAAGGGTCCAATTAGTGCTGCCGTTTGAAAGGAATTTTTCACACATGAAGTGCGCGATGTTCCCCAACTCCTCAAATATTTTTGATAAGGGGCTACAGTTTTGTTGCATTAGACAAAGTATGTGCATTAAACAAAGTGTGCACAGAATGCCAATGTTACTACTTCATTCATTTTTCCATTATTAAATTCCAAACATGACCTTTAAACTGCCCGTCTAGACGAGAATACCTCCTTCAGACGCGATAAAAACATTCCCCAGTGATACTCACAAGGAAACATATGGAACTCGCACACATTTTGATGGGGCGGGGGTC
The DNA here is from genome assembly GCA_963971345.1 of Andrena flavipes. Classification (NCBI taxonomy): domain Eukaryota; kingdom Metazoa; phylum Arthropoda; class Insecta; order Hymenoptera; family Andrenidae; genus Andrena; species Andrena flavipes. Next base: position 14,291,179 of record OZ020482.1, read on the forward strand.
GAAAACCTATTTTTTAATTTTTTTAAAAACTGAGCAGGGGGCTGGATTCGTTATTAAAAATTCAAACTTAAAAAAGAAAATTTGTCCTACGCCTAATCTAGAGATATTCCAGAAAATGTTTTCAACTTTTGGGGGGTTGTTTTCATCCTTTCAACATAGTCTTGATAACATAATGCTGATAACAAAAAATACAAGTGAAATATTTTTCACTATTCTCCAAATCTGCGGAGTTTCATCAAAATAGGCGTGTGTGGGTTCGATATGTTCCCTCGTGAATCTCAAAAAAGCCTATTACCTATTTCGACATCCAATTGAATGAAATAAAATGGCGAGGCACCGGTGATAGAAATAGTCAAGTCGTCAATTTAATAGATTCATAAACAGAAGCATGGTTCGATTTTTAAGGCAAACGGTTGAGAAGGACAAGGGAGACAGGTACCCTAAGAAGTGTTATGCACAGATTTTAATGTAACTTGATAAATACAATTTTGTCTCGTTATATGTTCGACTTTCGGGGGTCAGGTTAGAACACTAAAGAGGTGAGTGTGCGCATCCGTCATATATATATTTGGCCCTCTGAAGAGAGAAGAGTATTGAGTACCCGCCTTTTTAAGTATTGTCAAATTTACTTTATAAACAGAATGCAAACTTCATTGTACCACAATACTCCAATAATGTGGCGTGGTACCATGTATGAATATTAACAACACATAAGTCGGGAATCCACCGGGAAGCTAAGCTAAGCTATGCTACGTTTTAAAAAAATTAGCTTCAATCCATTCTTATGAAACCGTTTCCACCAAAAGCTAAGCTAAAACGTAGCATTAAATAGCATAGCTTAGCTTAGCTTCCCGGTGAATTCTCGGCTGTATTCTGTTTATAAAGTGAATTTGACCATACTTAGAAAGGCGGATACTCAATACTCTCGCTCTCTCTCCAGAGGACCAAATATGGCGGATGCGCATCACCTGCAAAGACATTTAGACCTGCTTCTGTCTGTCACTTTGCCTTGTTTACGACTTCACTATTACTTTATGAAAATATATATGTACAGTAATGCCTCGTTATAGTCCCGACGAACGGTGCTGGAGGCGGGCGTACAACGCGATGAGGACTGCGATGCCGCGAGTGAGAAAATCCAAGAGCCGAGCGAGAGGGAACGAAACAGTTGACACGAAGTTGCCGTCGATTCGTTCTTTCACTCTCGACCGAAGGATTCCAAGAAATGGTGGGGATGGTCACCGGGCGTACTACGCATACTAAAAACGGGACTATAACGAGGCACTACTGTAACTCGAAATTCTTCCGCTCGAACAGAGCTACGATGTGTTCTTCGAGAATTCGAAACGAACTCAGAAATAAAAGCTACGCAGACTTCAGGACATCGTATTAACGAACTATGAATGAATAATAATTGTGCACTGCTTAAAATGTGACGTACCACTTCGATGTACGTCGAAGACATCTTTATCTATCGCTGAATGTCTCTCGAACGTAGCTATGAATTTTTTTACGAAATTCATCATCGAATATTTAAGGTGTGCACGATCAATTGTAACCTGAGAAGAATGTATGTATTTCTGTACTCTATAAATGGAAGATCTTTTAACGAAATTTGGATTTGTCCAAAATGTAGAATCGCTAATGTTTTTGCGACAGCGTAAGAAGATCTAAATAACATTCGACGTGAAAGATTCATGCACTCAAAGTGGTCTTCAAATACCTCTGGAACGTCGATACAACTTAATCTTTTGTAAAAATAAATACTAATTGTAAGGTATTATAACACCGATAAGAATTTACTGTGCTATAAAAAAATTTGAATATATTATAAAAAAACTAACTATGAGTAATATGGAACTATTCAAGAAATAGCTATCGAACGAGAGGAATATTTGTTACATACATGGTGGAAGTTAGATTAATTTTTGAGTGTCATGAATTTTTTCTTTCGTTTTTGTAAAAATAGTCACATTCATCACATTCGGCATATTTCGTGATCTAAGAGTTTACCTTTTGAAATTTTTTAGGCGACATACGACACACAAACCATAAACTTTCTGCTTTATATATTAAGATAGTTTTCGTGTGATATTTGAAAAACATAAAAAAATGTTGCAAAGTCATTCCCGCTTATGGTACGAATTTTTGATTTTCATAAAGTCAGGTTTCACAAAGTTCACATCTTTGAATATTATAGGGATGATTCCGATGTCTATCATACCTGTTTGGTTAGTTAGTGATGCAAATATAGCGCGAAGAATTTGTTTGGAAAGCCATCGTCCTTAACTGTTAAGGACACCTTTCTCTGCCATGTTCACTCATATTTCACGGAACAACTTTCTACATATATAGTTTCTGCACACAGGCTGTCGCTAAAATATTTAGTCAAGTTTCGTAAATACGTTCTATTACTCATGCAGATAGATTTGGCGGCGCGAAACAAACTTGGAGCCCTGTTCCCATATGTGCAACGTGTCATGCAGAATACATTTAACACGTTTGCATTCTTTGAATTTCTTTCGTATACATTGATTTTCCTTTGCTCGTAGTCACAGAAATGCAAAATACTTTAAGAAATTTTTGAAAATGGAATTAAGGGGGTAGACACGGGTAATGCAGCGCACTGTATACCGACACAATCTGGCCCGAAACATGGGTCTGGGAAATTACGTTGTTTGTCCTTATATGAGGAGATTTTGGGCTGGGCGAGGTCTCATTCGAAAGAGGAAGGTTCAGTGCAGCGCGCTCTGGTCATCGTTTGAGTCACAAAACTCTTTTAGTGACCTAAAAATACTTGGATTCTTGCGGGTGTATTTTGTCGAATTTTGCTCTACTTTCAACACTCATATTATTAGATATCAACACAATCTCGTCGAACCATGACCAGAGCGCGCTGCACTGAACCTTCGTCTTTTGAATGAGACCTTGCCCAGCCCAAAATCTGCTCATATAAGGACAAACAACGTAATATCCCAGACCCATGTTTCGGGCCAGATTGTGTCGGTATACAGCGCGCTGCATTACCCGTGTCTACCCCCTTAATATTCTAACAACAGGATATAGTTAGAAAATTACGGAAATGTTTTTTTTTATTAATTTTGTACCTAGAAGTACAGGAATAAAAATCGAGGAAAACAGAAGAAGTAAGACGCATTTTCATTCTGAGTTGTTTTTAAAATACCTACTACCTCGTTTGAGTGTTTCAAGTGTATTTTACGAATGACAGATTTCTCTGCAACTGTATATTTTCAAATCATTATTAAAATTAGAACTATTCAAAGCAACATATCAAATTTAGCTATCTTACAATTACTACAAAATTTTAAATAAACTTCGCATAAGAATAGCTATGTTTTTCGTCTTATTGAAAATCTTGAGAAATTTTTTATTCAAATTTCGTATACATATAACACGAGCACCTTGTTATTTTTCTGCAGGAACCATAATATATTCCTGCAAAGTACTTACAATTGGGCCTAGTTATGCAGAAAGCTATCAACTCGCAAAAATGACAATAATTTAGTTAAACACAGGACGGGTTCCATACTTTTGTGATCTTTATTTTGCAAAAAATTACCAAACCATAGAATAAATCTTACATTATACAATTATTCAAATTACTAAATCAGAGTTCCATTTTATCACAGCAAAATTTAAAATAGTTTTAATTATACTATTCACTATTAAGTAAGCAATTAAACATTGTAAAACAATAAGTAGAAATAAAATATACCTAATAGAAATGAAGTAACTTTTCTTTAACAATTAAAATATTCAACTAAATTTACTCAGTTTCAGATCATTGAGGGTTGGTAGCTTCCTGCATAACTAGGTCCAATTAGTCGTATCTCCTATAATTTCTAATAACACTGCCCAACAAAATTGAACTTTCGTGCACTCTAAACGAATTCGCAAATCGTTTGTCGCCATAGTCCTCAGTTTTCGAGAAACTCGATTTTGAAAAAAATGCAAATTTTCAACTTTGAACATCTTTTGTGTCGAAACAGTAATAGTTAATCGGTTGCTTGTTGCGTCAAATTATTTTATTAACCCTCCCGAATGCAATGATATAAGTTATTATTGCATTTAAATATGTTTGAACAACGATCAAATGAAAAAGGACACCGGAAATGCACCAATTTTTTCCAGATATCTTTCTATATATTTAAAAAACTAAAGATCTAGGAAAAAATCTAACTACTCCACGCGATTCAGCAGACATTTTTCAGCTTGTAAACCACGAGCAGAAGTGCTCGTAAACCACCTTTGGTTTTCAATACAGAGACGAAAGAGTTTGGAAAAACGTGCGGCGAGGATGGTGATAGTCACGCCTGTTACGCGATTCTGTAATGCCGGGTTTGTTCTAGTCTTGTCCACTCCGCCGCAAACATTGACAAAACTCAGCGTATGAATCGTATGCGAATGTTTTGTTCTGTTTGCGGCGGTGTGGACACAACAAGAACAGAGAACAACGTTCGTGAAGAATGTTCTTGTTCGTGTTCGCCTTGCTGTAAACCCGGCATCACGCTGTGCAACCCACGCGTCATTGATTACCACTGTCTGCGCCGCACGTTTTGCCAAACTCTTTCATTTTTGTATTTTAAACAAAAGGTGTTTTACCACTTCTGCCGATGGTTTCCGGGGGAAAAATGTCAGATGCATCGCGTGGAGCAGTCAAATTTTCTCCTAGACCTTTAGTTTTTTAAACATATATAGAAAGATATCTGCAAAAATTTGCATTTCGTGTGTCCTTTTTCATTTGTTCGTTGTTTAAACATATTTGAATGTTTATAATTCAATAATAATGGATATCATTGTGTTCGCGGGGTTCATAGAATAATTTGACGAAACAAGTAACCCAATAACTACTTCTGTTTGAACACAGGAAATGTTCAAATTTGAAGATTTGAATTTTTTTCAAAATCGAATTTCTCGATAACTGAGGGCGATAAAGCAATTCTGCTTGCGGATTTGTGTTCAGGGCGAAACACTCTGCAAGAATCCATCAAAGCAATGATACCATCAACGCAGTGAAACTCTGGAAAGTAGGGCTGGAACTATTTGTCGAATTTTTCGGTATTCGAATATTCGAATACTTCAGTTGGTCAATTATTTGTCAAATATAATTCGAATACTATTCGAATATCCAAGTATTCGAATACTATTCGAATATCCAAGTATTCGAATGCTATTCGAATATTTGAGTATTCGAATGCTATTCGAATATTTGAGTATTCGAATGCTATTCGAATATTTGAGTATTCGAATGCTATTCGAATATTTGAGTATTCGAATGCTATTCGAATATTTGAGTATTCGAATGCTATTCGAATAGTATGATGTGAATTATAAATCAAGCTCTTTAGGTTCATTTATCAGGGTGAAATCTTGTAAGCTAATTTGGACCCACTTCACACCATACTATTCGAATACATCAGTATTCGAATATATCGGTATTCGAATAGTATTCGAATATATCGGTATTCGAATAGTATTCGAATATATCGGTATTCGAATAGTATTCGAATACATCGATATTCGAACAGTATTCGAATAATAACATTCGAATACTAAAATATTCGAAGTTTATTCGTAGCATTCGAATACTTGTAAAATATTCGAATATTAAATTATTCGAATAGTCCCAGCCCTACTGAAAAGTACTGTCGTCTCACAAGCTCAAGTCACCATCCAGAAAAAGCTACACATCCTACATTTCCGGCTGCTCTACAAATCAGAAAATTTACCTACCTACAATCGACACGAGACATTTCACGAATATCCCTTGTTAAGGGGGTAAACACGTCACGTGACACGGGCGATGCACCGTACTGCAATACCGACAATCTAACCTGAAACATGGGTTTGTGATTTTTCGTTTTTCGTCCTTATATGAGCAGATTTTGGGCTGGGCGAGGTCTCATTCGAAAGAGGGAGATTCAATGCGGAGCGCTCTGCTCACCGTTTCAGTCACAAAACTCTTTTAGTGACCTAAAAATACTTAATTAGGTAAACACGCCACGTGACACGGGTAATGCAGCGCGCTGCATACCGACACAATCTGGCCCGAAATATGGGTCTGGGAAATTACGTTGTTTGTCCTTATATGAGGAGATTTTGGGCTGGGCGAGGTCTCATTCGAAAGAGGAAGGTTCAGTGCAGCGCGCTCTGGTCATCGTTTGAGTCACAAAACTCTTTTAGTGACCTAAAAATACTTGGATTCTTGCGGGTGTATTTTGTCGAATTTTGCTCTACTTTCAACACTCATATTATTAGATATCAACACAATCTCGTCGAACCATGACCAGAGCGCGCTGCACTGAACCTTCGTCTTTCGAATGAGACCTTGCCCAGCCCAAAATCTGCTCATATAAGGACAAACAACGTAATATCCCAGACCCATGTTTCGGGCCAGATTGTGTCGGTATACAGCGCGCTGCATTACCCGTGTCTACCCCCTTAATTCCAATATACGACGGTTCACCTCTAAATTTCCAAGCGCGACTATAGTACGGTATCGTAACCACCAGGTAGAGACAACGCTGAACTCAGTCTAAAATTGCCCAGTATCCAGCAGAACGGGGGTAATTGCCGTTAAGCGGGGCTTAATCCAAACGTTCGCCTGTAGGTGATCACTCGTTTCGATTGCTAAATACTTTCATTGTCGACGGACGCGTTAGCGATTAAAGTAGGGGCGACTCTGGGCGCTTTCGCGCGCATCGTGCTTGTTAGCTAAACTTTATCAGGGACCAAATGATCTTTCCTCGCGTGTACGCGCCGCTCGTGCAGCCAAATGCAAGGCGAGGGATTAATTCCTTTCGGGATCGACTGTGGCAACTCTCCTTCCCCGCGGTGTGGTGCACTCGCAATTAAAGCAACTCGCGCGGAAGATATTTCAACACGTTAAAGAAAGTCCGTCAATTAAGCACTCAAGAACGCTAACGTGCGTGCAGAGGCGCATGCGCGTGAAACGGCCCACGGCCGCAGCATGCAACAGCCATTAGTCTCCTTATCGGAGCAATTTCATTAATAAACTATGTTACTGCCCTATTTTTAGCGTGTTTAGAGTAACGCAGGTTGCGGCGCCTCCTTACCCCGCCGAGCGGATTTATTGCAGGCACTGTGCGGGGAAAGTAAGAACAAACAAAGAGGATCTTGTGGGAGGAATGGATTTGTAACTGTAGCTGAATGTTAGCAATGATACATGAATAAACTATTATTAAGCCACCTTCGCGCACGTTTTTTTTATGGGGCCATTCCAAATTGCTTGTTGGGAGGTGTGAAATAGCACGTGCCACGGGGTTTAAAGAAGGCTTGAAGAGTATAAATCGTTGGAGTTGGTAAAGAAATCTGCGGCAAGGTTCATATGAATTTCAAGGACAAGATGAATCTTGTCGTACATTTGTTTTTTAAATCTCCTGCAGACCCTGATGTAGATCCATTTGTCAGAAGAGTGGCAAATACCTTCTTTTAGACCTCGTACCTTTTTCTTCATCTTTTTGAACATTGTTTGCGAGTTCTTGCAGGCAGGAGAGAGGGTTTTGCTTCTACCTGTGGTAAGTAAGGTAAATATTGTGTGACTAGTTGAGATAAATACAATTCGTTAGGATTTCTTAGAAGATGTGTAGCACCCATACGTTATACGTACTCACAGGTTTCAACGTTTTCAATTTTACCGTTTTCAAAGGTTAATTCTAAATTTCTAAGTGCAATGTCATGTTGCGGCTTAACGTTAGATAATATACGCAAATGAAGCAGCATTTATGCATTTCCACTGGAAAAATGTTTACATATGTAAAATACAATTTTGATAGTTAAAAAGAATAGACACAGAGAATGTAATTTTTGCGCTTTAATATTTCTGTTAACACAAATTAATCAAATTCTGAGTACTTAGTAGACATTAAGTTCCAGATATCTTCAAAGCCTCAATGCAAGACGCATTGAGATGCCCAGACAATCGGAAGACTAGAATAGGTTAGGTTGCACACGATTGTAGACGGTATGAGTGTCAGTAATGACGTCATGCTTTATTTGTCTGACCAACTACTGCCATGGCAGTAATTAAAAATTGACTGAAACGTTTGTACCAATCACTGTCATGCAAATATTAATTAAAAAGGCTTAATTAATCGTTGAATTAAGATCGTTGTGACTTTCTATGATACTGGATGATTCTAGTCCACTGTATGCTACATCCTTATAGGACATAATAATTCTATTTTTATTATTTTAGGACTACCTTAAAGCCGAGGAGGACTTCCAAAGGGGGCCTGTGTTCTCACTGAGGCACAAACATTGCAATTTAAATCCGCAAAAATACGATTCGACACAGCAAGGAATAATATACATTTAAAAAAAAAAAAAAAATCCGTAAATTGGTTCTTGAAAAGAATTCATAAATATAGACCTCTTTTTCGACCGGCATAATTTTAAGAAGAATAATCTCGAGAGGAAAAGTTATATCCATCACACTCATCCTTTGTATTCATCTAAATCTAAATTATGTCTTGCGCATTTCTTTGTATTTTTAAATTCGAAGGATACCTATACTTGGATGTACTCCTTTTTATTACTCACCCTGCAGATTCCAAGATAATCGAGCGTTGCAGTGACGAAAACTCCACGTTCAGCGGTGAACATTTCGGCCCCTGGTGGAGTACTGCCGCAGCTTCTTCAGCACTGTGTTGCAGTTGCGGAAAAGCAAGTTCAGTTGCAGTGGACACAAGTTACCACTCGACGGAACAAGGCACAGCGAGTTATCGCCGACTCACAACTGAAACACATTAGATTTGAGAAATAGTTAGACGCAATCCTATATTCCGTTGGACGCTACGACACACCTCAGTACTCGACACTCTCATAGCACGTCGATGGGAAATTGTACTGGATTGCGTGTACGTGTAAATAACCCACCAGATATCGACCGACGTAAGTTGACACTATTCGCGCAAAAATCTAACGCTAGACACTAGGGTGGTCCCTTTTTATACGTGTCGATTTTTTGTATTTCTTTGCTCTCACCTCCTAGAATAGTGTCATATTAATAAAAAAATAGTTCTTCAAAAACAGGAAAGGGTGCCGAGCAGACCTTAAAGTTTAGAAGTTATCAATAGCATGGATTTAAAAAATTGCTAAAAATGGTAAACCCTATAGAAATTTTGTTCAAATAATATTAAAAGCGCCTTCAATTTTCTACAATTATTGTACATATATTTTTTCGTGCTTCCAGCCAATTTTTAGATAATAATGTTTGAATATAGAGAAGTATGGACAATATGTCTATTATATTTTATTGTCTAAAAAATAGTTGGAAGCACGAAAAATATATATATACAGTGATTGTAGAAAATTGAATGCTCTTTTAATATTATTTGGACAAAATTTCAATAGTGCTTACTATTTTTGAGAAATTCTTTAAATCCAAGCTACCGATGAATTCTAAACTTTAAGGCAGGGGTGTCGAACTCCCGACTCCTAGAGCCGCACGAGTAGGGCCCCCCGGTCAGCCGGTTCCCCCACTTATTTTTCTCCAGGAGTTGTACGAGACCCGGGAGGGAGAGAGCGTGGCACCCGGAGGAGAAATTCATCACAGTGAAGTAGATGTGGAGGGGGCCGTTCTCCTACGGCTCTACGGAGCAGGCGGAGAGGAGAAGGAGCCACTGCGGCTCGCGAGCCGCTTGTTGGACACCTCTGCTTCAACCTGATCGGCACCCTTTCCTATTGTCCGATGGCAATAATTTTTTTCATGGACTATTTTTTTGTGCAATGGAACCATATTAGGGGGTAAGAGCAAAAGAAATCGCAGGTTGAAAAGAAGTCCATCATAACGTTAATATGTAGGTTAATCCGAGTAAGTTTTATCAGAAAATTTGCAGGGGTATAGTATTGTATAAAACATGGATTCAAAAACCATATATTTGTGAGGTACTGTTTACTGTTATAGGGTGGATGATATATGAGGCTTCGAAATTGGTACTGGAGGTGCTTTCAGCGTTAGAGCCTTTTACATACGATACTCTCTTTTTCCGCATGATTAGTATTTCGGATATATTTAAATATTTTCCATATTCGTCTATCTTTTTCAACACGTTTCGCGTGTGTCGCGTGGAAATACGTTTTTTCATAACATCATTTAACCACCGGTCAGGAACATACAATTGAAGACTGTGCTGGAGACAGCCCCACAATTTGCAATGAAATTCAAAATTCCGGCCGGACAGATCGATAAAGAATTTAATTGCGAAGAATTTAAAGAAACAGTTTTCAAGTTTTCTGAAAAATTACGACCTGTACGGTGATTTGAACAAAAATGTAATTCTGTAATTCTTATTGAGTTACAGGTAGCATTGAGTTTAAAAAGCAATTAAGGGGGTAGACACGGGTAATGCAGCGCGCTGTATACCGACACAATCTGACCCGAAACATGGGTCTGGGATATTACGTTGTTTGTCCTTATATGAGCAGATTTTGGGCTGGGCAAGGTCTCATTCGAAAGACGAAGGTTCAGTGCAGCGCGCTCTGGTCATGGTTCGACGAGATTGTGTTGATATCTAATAATATGAGTGTTGAAAGTAGAGCAAAATTCGACAAAATACACCCGCAAGAATCCAAGTATTTTTAGGTCACTAAAAGAGTTTTGTGACTCAAACGATGACCAGAGCGCGCTGCACTGAACCTTCCTCTTTCGAACGAGACCTCGCCCAGCCCAAAATCTCCTCATATAAGGACAAACAACGTAATTTCCCAGACCCATATTTCGGGCCAGATTGTGTCGGTATGCAGCGCGCTGCATTACCCGTGTCACGTGGCGTGTTTACCTAATTAAGTATTTTTAGGTCACTAAAAGAGTTTTGTGACTGAAACGGTGAGCAGAGCGCTCCGCATTGAATCTCCCTCTTTCGAATGAGACCTCGCCCAGCCCAAAATCTGCTCATATAAGGACGAAAAACGAAAAATCACAAACCCATGTTTCAGGTTAGATTGTCGGTATTGCAGTACGGTGCATCGCCCGTGTCACGTGACGTGTCTTCCCCCTTAAGGATGTATGGGACGTATAATATTAGACAAAAGTATATGAAATTTGAAATACTTAAATATCAACGTCTTACGCATAGTAAATCTAGAGATAAGGAACTCGAACGACAGTTGGAGCCTTATTTTTACTCCTAGAAAGGTATTTTTTCTCTTTACAAATGCTTTTTCAAGTATTATTTGCTAAACTTTTGGCCCTGACTTCACAATTTTCTCAAGTTATAATTTATTTCTTTAAAACGGTGTAGTGAATCCATATCCTACATGTACAAAAAAAAAATTAAAATTTTGGTACCATTTCTCCAACATTTTTTCAGCTGTTTTATTTGTCAAGAGCGTCTCCTTCCACAAGAGTGCGTGTAAAGCAAAAATTAAAATCGTTATAACATAGTAACGGTTTGGTGAATTCGTTTAAAATTTTTGGAGCATACCAGGAAAATTAATAAGAACAATCTCACAATTTTTCATTAACTTCGTACCATTTTGAAGATAAATCCGATACATCCTTAATTGTAAGTTAACTGAATCGTTCTGTTGTTTCTAAATGCTGTGTCAATATCTAGATCATAAGTAGGTGAAATACTTTGCATATATGTCTAAGAAAATTTGTTAACACTGATTTGATTAATTTTCCAAAAGTTAATATATTTGTAACGGCGTCTTATTTGCTACAAAGTCTTCAACTCCGTTTTCCTTGAATACTTTTACTACTAAAAGTAACATAAATATTAATATTGAGCGTAGTCAGAGTTATATGTCTTCAATTAAGATTCCGTACCAAAATATTCAGCACATTTTCAGTTACAGAAATTTTTCTGAAGCGAGACTCTAAATTGAAATACAACAATTTTTTCTGGCGGTTAAGCAAGCTTCATACGTAGTAGACGTGTCGCGACATCTGCGACATGAATATATACGAAGTATCAGTCGTGAGCTACGCGAGTGTCTCCCGTTAACAAGCTTCGAGGGAATTTTGACGCCAATTTTATTTTACTTTCTTTCGTGTAACGAGTGCGAATGGTTGAGAATTGTAATAACTAATATTGCAGCAATCGATAGTGCACACGACGCATCAACACGTGCATCGCTGGCACTGGTGTCCACCTGGTACATTTGCTGCGAGTAAAAGCCTTTTCACACGAGACCCTTTTGTGGCTCACCACAGGTATTTCGGATGAATTCACATACATTTCTTTTTATATTTTTTAATTGCGCGCTATCTCAGCCAAGAAATACTAGTTCCAAGCTAGAGAAGCTGTTCATGTGAAAAGATCCTCGCGCTTCAACTAAAAATATAGCTGCATCTCACAAGCAAATGAATTCAGGAGCCATCTTTATTAGATATTTTTAGTTAGTTGTTATCGGTAGAAAGATGTGAAAATTTGAAACAAGTCTTTCAACGCCTCTGGTATGATATTAGCACCGGTGCACACGAGCAGCATGCGTCATTTCACAGCTGCATTGTAGCAATACTTACCTACACATATTTATATGGAGAGATTCACATGTAACACAGGTTTTTGTGATAGTATTGTCATAGTGCTTTAGTCAGTATTAAACCAAGGCCCGATTTTCCTCTTCCGCCGCTTTGGGTAAAAAACATTTTTGCCGTCTTTTATATTTAATTATAAATAACTATCTTAAAGCACACGGTGTTACAAGGGCTTCTTATATGTATCTCTGTTAAATCCCAGTTGTATTCTCGTTTTCCGCTCAAACACTGATTCCTGTGTCACTTTTTACACTTGACATTCCTTTATAGGCCACAAATCAATTCAGTGCTCAGATTTTCAGTTTCTGTTTTAAGAAATTATCGGGCCGTTGTATTTTTATTATCTTCCGTCGTAAAATGATATTCATACGACGTTTTTAACAGAAGATGTCCCTCTTGTAAAAGTATTTGTGTCAACTACAGGCCTGAAAATCTGAGCACTGAATTGATTTGTGGCCAATAAAGGAATGTCAAGTATAAAAAGTGACAGAGGAATCAGTGTTTGAGCGGAGAACGAGAATACAATTGGAATTAGCAAAGTTGATTTTACAATCTTTGCATGTGAACTTTTTTAATTTTTTTCTTCAATTAATGGGAATGAACTTTTTTAATTTTTTTCGTGAATTAAGGCGGCTACCGGCCAAGTCTCTCTACACAGGTGTAAATTATTTTTAGTCTTCAAATCTTTATTTCATTCGATAGATCACTACACAAACTACTTACCAATCATTTTCTTTTAGCTGTACGGCGTCGGGAATTATTTCATTCGATTTTTTAGTTTCACAAATAATTTTCGCAGCGTGTTTAGTCTAAAAATGCACTTCAAATTTTATTTCTGTCAAATCGAAACGTCAGATTGACATGTTTCTTAGAGCAACATATACTTTTAAGGCTGGCAACTGAGAATTCTGAAAACAAATTATAGGGGCCCAACTCCTGGATTAAACAGGTGCCCGCCTTAAGGCAGGCGTATGCGCTAGAAGGTAATTTTCCAAAAGAAAACTTGTTTCATCTTGAAACCACATTAAGTGCCAGAGCGTAAGCTGTAATCTTTATAAACCACAATACAAAAACATTATATATCCCATGAATTTTAAGGAACATTGAATGTTTTCAAATCTTCCATCTCACTATCCTAAAATACACGCTCCTTACAAGCGGTTTGCCAAATCTAAACGCGCTAGGTTATGTTAAACACGCTAACGAAGCGTTCTGAGTGCTATAATCAGAAATTCCAATCCGCAGAACGTCAGCGAGTACATCTTATTCGCTTTATCGCTTTAGTGTTGCTCCGCAACGATTCCCTTCCACCTGTGCTTTTCATACCATTTCTGCGTAAAAATTGGAACGGTGGGAGCCGGGCTCGGGTGAAATATAAAATTTCGGTTACCGGCGCTTCCCAAAGAGTTCTTTCGTACTTCGCCAGTCGCCTCCCCTATTCCAACGCAACTGCGGTTGCAAAGAAACGGAACGGGCGCGAGATACGCTCCACGGGGTTCACCGCCACGGAAACTTTCGGCCTCCCGCGCGTATTGAAACAGTAATGATATGGGAAGGAGCTGCCGGGATAACGAAATGAAAACACGTGCTGAACACCTAAGAATCGTCCAAGTTACCGGAGTTGTCGGCTCCGCTTACGTGTTACAGCGTTGCCGTTGGGTGGGATGAGGTGGCGGCGCGAGCACCGTGCGAACAAACTTCCGGCTTGTCGAAATAAAAATTAAACGCCGGATGATTGGCCCGCCTAAATGCCCGTAAATACGGAAATTTCGCTGGGAAAAGTCTGGCTGGGAGGAGTTGCAGCTTTTAACCAAGTTGCTCGCAACATTGTTCCTAGGGACCAGTGTTTCGTAACGGGGGTTATACGCACTCCCTTGAGGGGTGTGAAACGTCATTGCCACTGGCTTGGCACGTGAAAAATGCAAACAAGTGGCTGTAGCAGGCAAATGCGAGCAGATATGGCCCTTTTACGATAAGAGACTGCTCGAAGTTCGTCGGGTTTGAGATTTTAACAGCGATTGAAGTTTGTGGGACGTGGGACAAGGGAGCGGAGATTTAGTGCCACGTGTTTCCAAGTAGGGCTGGGACTATTCGAATAATTTAATATTCGAATATTTTGCAAGTATTCGAATGTTAGTATTCGAATATTATTCGAATATCGATGTATTCGAATACTATTCGAATAACGATGTATTCGAATAGAGCAGTATTCGAATACTATTCAAATACCGATATATTCGAGTACTATTCGAATACCGATATATTCAAATACTATTCGAATAGTATTGTGTGAAGTGGGTCCAAATTAGCTTACAAGATTTCACCTTGACCAGATTCATTTGACTTCAGTCAAATGAATCTAAAGAGCTTGATTTATAATTCACATCATACTATTCGAATAGCATTCGAATACTCAAATATTCGAATAGCATTCGAATACTCAAATATTCGAATAGCATTCGAATACTCAAATATTCAAATAGTATTCGAATACTTGAATATTCGAATTATATTTGACAAATAATTGACCAACTGAAGTATTCGAATACCGAAAAATTCGACAAATAGTTCCAGCCCTATTTCCAAGTCCATTGTGTGAAATAATAAGAAGGCGAAGCGTTTTTCGTGCCTGAATTCTCGAATAATGAAATGAAGGAGTATTGAAAGAATATTTTCAGTGAATGTTAGAAAAATGTTGTGTATTATTAAAACACATTATGAAAATTAGTACAGTAATGTGTTAATATAATTGGGGATTCTGTCGTGCAGTTAAATATCGTATTTATTCTCTGCAGAACGAATAATTAGGTACATGGTATATTCTTTTTTAGTGCATTCGCACATTTCATGGCAACTTCCAATGCACTTCATTTTATGATGTTTTTGATACAGTGGCTTCTTGTTTCGTATCGTCCTTTTGGGTGAATAGATTCTGTCATAAGCACACGAGAGATAACTTGGGCAATTCATATGTCTGTTACCATTTCTGAATATCATCAAAGTTATAGTCTTCGAAGTCTGCCGCATTGCGCGTCCTTCTTGCACTATTAGTTTCTGCTGTAGGTACTTTCACTTTCAACGCCACCATTGTTGTAAAACACGTTAATTAATTTACGTTACGCTCGTTTGAGAGTACCTAATAGGAGATATAGTGCCCCACGATTTATCTAAATGAAGACCTTTAAATAGCTTGGTTTAGGAAATTGTAACCGGTTTCAAATTGTTAGTTGTCTAAATAAAACTGTTTATTCTATTAATAAAAAATTGATTGACACTAATTTCGTTTCATTTTCCCTGTTATTTTTCGTGTAGGGTAAGTCCCGGAGAGTCCGACCACTTTTTGGAAAATAAATTGTAGCATCGTTGTTTTTCACATTTTTGCCGTTTTAGGCACAATAAAGCAAAGCCCAAGCAATTTGGGATTTTCCAATTCTGGTAGTACTTTGAGCATCTGGTATCACGAAACCAACGACTTCAGTGCACACATTCAATGCAATCGTTTTTCCAGATTTGGAAATAGTTTTCTCCGCATCCCACGCATTCGTTTTCGTCCCAGGCTTTTAACGACATGCCACTATCTTGTAGAATGGAATTTTCGCTCCCTGAATCTGAAGATGAATCAACGATGCTACAATCGACCACCTTGTCAAAATAAACTAAAAACGTATACATACGTATTGTTGGGGTGACACTGTAGTTTTACGCATATTACATCCCCCAATATCGGTGTAGTGTAAATAGACTTTCCTGTCTTTCAAATATCACCAGCACTGTTACTTAGTCTAAAAACTTTCAGACACGCATAAAGTCGTAAGTGTTTCCTATAATTTAAATATGGATTTGTGACAATGGTCAATGCAAGATTAACAACAAGCGCATTCATTTCTTTTGGAACACACAGTGCCCTATCTTGCGTCAGTCTTAAAATATCAACACTCACCGGACTCTCCCGGTGGTCGAACTCTCCCTAACTTACCCTAATGCGCATTTATCCTTAAGGGGTACAATTTAGGCAAGTTTACCCTACATAGTCCGTTGTTAAAGAAGTATCAGTATAAAATTGTATTTCAAATATAGAAGATCTTCAAAAGAATTTAAAAATAATAATTTGTTATGGAATTAGTAATGCCGTGGTTACCATAACTGTTTTCAATACCTCTGTACATTCGATCCCCCTGTAACCTTAACTCAGCGCAACCGCAGCTGCCAAATAAACAAATTGAACAATATTTGCTAATGCCCCCGCGTGCAAATTCCCTTTAACGAACCTACTTTGCTCGCAGCGGAAAAATGTTATCCCTGGACGCGCGGGGTTTGTCGGTGTTTCATTGGAAAATCGATCTCGAAAACATTGCCCCGGGGTGAAGGTAGCAGCGAGATTACCCGACAGCAGTGAAACGCAAAAGATAAAATGTCGCGACAGATTTTCGACCGTTGAAAAGTCCACGAAAGCCGGCGAAAATGACAGGTCATATCTCGTTCTACCTCTTATTGTTCTTAACGGGCTGCTGCGATTGCACGGTACGAGGGACAATATCACCGGCTCTCCATCTCGACGGCACTCGTTACTGCCACATTTGCACCGATCACACCATGTGCCGATTTCCGGTCTGTATTCTCCAGCCACGATCCACGAATTAACCTATTAACACTTTCATGTAAAACTAATACCGGGTGTCCGGTCATTCACGGGTCTCCTTAAGAGGGTAGAGTTTCTTTGACGCTAAATTACTTTCATACCAAACAATCGTTATATTCGTGCTTTTGACAATCTATTGTGGGCACGTTTGTGAGTATTTATAAAAAAAGAAATCGTCGGAATGTATAATATTGTCGATGTTATTAATCGTTGAATATAGTCCTGTACGGCGCGCCGCTGCAGGTGGTGTATATCGATTCAGGTGAACCAATCATCTGAAAGCAAAATGCTTTGAGGTGATTATTTGATACACAAATATCTACAGTGTGGAAACTTGCCGATGAATTTGAACAAAAATTGTGGAAGTTACACGCGAATCAATTTTTTTCCATATTTTTGCGGAAAAAAATCGTCTTTGATCAGTTATAAAATGTTTTACAAATATCCAATGTTGATGCGGAATTTCTACACGATAGAGAATAGAATTCTACAGTTCTCGTTAACATTTCAAGTGAAAATATTCATTGGTTCAAGAGTTATGATGTACACCGTGCTTGAAAATGTAGTTTCGAGATGAACGTCTTGAAAGTTAAGTCTCATACGCCAATACCGCTTTGCGAGGTTGTTACTCGACGGTGCACTCAATTACGTTCAGCGCTATAATTTCCGTAATTATTCGAAATTCCTCGCGATACATTGTTGTAAGTGTTCACAAAGCATGGCAATTTCAGAATTAATAATAATAAAAAAATTGATTATTCGAGTTTTCAATAGTCCTATACTCCCTTAAGAGGGTATTCTCGCCTAGAGGGACGAGATCCTCTATTCTCTTTAGGGACCAACCACAAAAAACTACACAATTTTTACTGATAAGCATTATTCACACGTATTTACTAACATTTCAGTAAGTTCCAAAACAAAATTCGGTCTAAAAGTACTATCTTTTCTGAATAATATGCCGTTTGGTTTATAGAAAGATTCGCAAAATTGTAGATTTTGTAGTTAAAAACGTCAAGCGGCAACCTATAGCGTTGCCTTTGCCCAGAAACTTTAAACACGTTTTTCACTTCATTTTTCCTGATTACGAACGCATGGTGGTTCAGATCGACTTGGAAAAAATTGCAGGATGTATAAAACATGTGCCATTTCGGCCAAAACCTGTGATATGATCCGTAAAAAGTCGAGATTTTCATCAAAAAATTAAGATGTCATCGGGTTTTAGAGGATTTAGTAACAAACACACAATAACGGTGATTAAATGTTTGAAATTGTATGACTGCTTTAGGAAATAAGTTTTCTTTCTGCATGTTTTAATTTTTTAAATAAAAGGCATACATGCGATTGTTTTTCAAGAAGTAACGACGTTACTTTTAAGGAAGCAGAGGTAATGACTAGAATTTCAATGCACGTTTGAAATTTTTGTTTTTTAACCTCCGCTTGATTTAAGACCAGTATTAAATAGTTTTACAAAAGTTACGTTTCTTTTTTCCATCTGAATATCTTCCTTCCATTTGAACTTAATTAAAGTATGAAAAGATAATATTTCACTTAATATTTTACTTTCATTTAAAATCTGTCTCGAGAGATCGCGAAAGAATAATTCTGAGTTAGTATAATAGTCTCCAGCGAAATACTAATTTCAGTCTGTAAACGAAGCACGACTTCGTTTAAAAAGGATTTAAAATTTTTACTACCGTAATTTTTTTTATTTACAGAATACGTCAGGGATGCGTATTGATTGATAAAGTTTTTAGTTAACGAAGGCAATCTGTGAAAGGGCCAATCGGCCCACACAGCCGCGATAATTTGAGCAATTCCATTAATTGATCAAATAGGTCGGCAATCGTTACGAAAGATAGGACTAATAGTTAAACATTCATTGCACGAGTTTCATTAAAATCCAATTAAAAATCACTATCAATGATTTCACTGGTATTTGTGGGTTAAAGCATGTTAATCAAAAGAAATAGATACGGTTTTCAAAATATGAATACGGTTTTCAAATATTTTTTCCATTCATTTTAACACTGCCAGCTTTACTTTTTGATCTTGATAAAATTTGTTTTGACCGTATAACTATTTAGTCAGTGGAGAAGCAATTTGATTAGGGAATGTAATTAAAAAATAATTACAGTTCATATAAATAATTGTACTAAATGAATAAAATTAATATTTCCGCTAAATTGTTTCATTTTAAAATCCATGGCCCTCCTTCTGTAACATTTCCCTGCCACAAGAAGGGAGAAACTCATTAACAATACACTCTATTTTTTTACTATATAGTCACAGAGCCAGAAATTTATTATATTTTAAGTGGCACACCCTGTATATTGTCCACTTTAAAAATATAGATAATTTAAGAAATTTGAAAGCCGCGAGCATGAGAAAAATTATCTTCAAATGATCGTTTCCAACATTCAAAGTAATCACCGTTTTTATATTTACTTTTCGTAATTTCGAACTTACTTTGAGGATATTCAAATAGGATAAACCAATCAGTGAATGACCGAATTATTAAATTTATGTACCTTTGAGATTAATACTTGAATATATTTATGTATAACAACAAAACTACTGTTGAAATTGCATTTTTGAAATTTCTATAAAAATACTTATTCTTATCGTAATTTAAAAAAAAACGATTATAAAATGCAAAACAAGCAGAAGCCCAGTAAATGATCGCATACTTTTAATAAGAATTGTACTTATTAATGTTTGCTTAATACGCGTAACTAAAAAAATGGGATATTAAAAGTGCAACTCCATTTATAAACATATAATATTTTTAAATTTATAATTGACATTCACTGGTATGCGGCCAATTACTGGTTGGTTTACCCAATAAAGCAGAAACTTTGCATGATCTCGTACGATACGACGGCGATTCGGGTGAAATACGAACATAAGTAGAAGTCTACTCGTTCGTAGCCAGACAAGTGAAGCCAAAGTATAGGCGACCCGACGAAATTTCAAAGTCGTCATTCTCCAAAGTTTTGACTTATTTTTGCACGATGAGCACCCTGTTTTCGCTTATACCTACCATGAATTTTACCACACCCTGTAGAGAAGTAAGGGGTATTCTCGTTCGCTGCATTTAGAAAAAGATTATTGTATCTTATTAAAGATTAGATTTAGGAAAATATGATCTTTAAGTATGTACATATTAAGACGCAACTTGTAAAATTGGCAGAATTATAAATGTTTAAATGTTCTGCACCATCTTTCTGTGGCATAACTCACGAGAAATTGGAAACATTTTCATGAGAATTATTTAGTACGCTGTTGAACTCCAAGCGAAGCAGATATTTTACAAACGACAAATTGGACAGAGAGGGCAGAAAATAAAATCATGCTCATCCAGGGAAACAGATGAAAAATAAATTGAAATGAAACTGATATATTGGGACTAAGTAGTTTTCCAAGTATATCAGCAGAAAAGTTGAGGAAGTTGGAAGACAACGAGAGTCGTATTAGTAAACAACACAGATGTCACATTCTGCTCGCAACTTCATATCTTTAAATTCTTCAAACGTCAGAAACGTTTCCTTTATCGTGCTGATATAGCAGATTAAGAGTAGGGGAGAATGGGGCAATCGCGGTCAGATGGCAATGATAGTCAGTATTGTTCAAAAGTAAAAAAACTACGCCAAGTAAAATCAGTGATTTTATAGCTCAGAGCAACGTTAACCTATTTAGATGAACTTTTCAGCATGTATACAACTTACTTGAATCTACAAACGGGTTTTTTCAATTCTCATTACAGGCTCACAAAAAAGTTTAAAAAAAAAACGGCCTTTACAATTTTTTTTTGCTATTCAGATCAAGTGCATTTTTTTCAAAACGACGAAATACGTCACCCAGAAAACTAATTCCGCTAGCTTCTAAAAAAAAAAAACTGAAGTCGTTTGGACCAATTTTAAAAAAGTTATGCGATTTCAAAGAGTGTCAACTTATTTTCCGACGCGACTGTATGTTTACGAAATCCTTCCTGCAAAATTATAAGTACATACATAGCCTGGCGTAGGTCACAGTTTCATTTTAAACTTCGATTAGCCACATATACATGAAATCCTAAGTTTAGTTACAAATAAAAAACAGTTTGATGATATACAAACATGTCGCAATTCAATTTTGGCAACTTACTTTGTGTTTGACACTGCATTTTGGTTGCAATTCAATGGTGCAACGATGCATATTTGTAAAAACACGTGGCATCTCAAATTTTGACAACTTACCTTATTTGACACTCGCCAGGTTATACCTTGACGGTAAGCTGTCAAAATCTGTACTCTTAATTAAAAATCGGTTTCACCTTCAAATTACTTCTCTTCGAAAGAAAGTCCCATTCGAAAAAGAAGCATTCTACAATTTCAACTTACTTTTGCATACGGATTAATTCCACACACACTTGCACCATATTTGCTGATAAATTACAAGGTGGAGATTTCGAAATTAATATTCTCGAAACGAAAGCCCTATTCGAGAAAACGATATTCTACAATTTCGACTTACTTATGCACAGTCATTCATTTCATTTACAGTTATACCACATTTACTAATAAATTCTGTTTCTTTATGTCTAGGTGCACGTGTGCGAGGCACATTTTCGAAATCTTTTTTTAAAAAGAAAGCCCCCAAAGGACAAATATAGTTGCACATTTTCTACTTATTTATTCCACCCTCTTTTTTGCCGCGTACATATTTATTATCAATTAATTTATTTCGTTCGAAGTATCGACGAATAAGGTTGGAAATCGGGCCGCGGCGATAATAAAGGTGGGACGAGATCAGCGAATCGTGAACATAAAAATCTATCGCAGATGTGAATTTTGCACAACAGAAAATTCGAAATGACGACGCTGCTCGTTATTGTCGTATCGGTGTCACGCGCGGGACGCGTCTATTCTCCGTACACGTATTGCCAGAGAGAGGGAATTGTGATACGCGAAGAATAGTATGAAAGCGCTAAAGTCGAGATTTCATAGGTGGCATGAATTTTGTGAAACGAATCAGAATTCCAAGATGACATATGGGCCGAGTCGAATAAAGCTATGCGGCTGTCTGCTCTATTCTGGATAAGAATTTACTAAAAATAGGGCAATCCACCCTGTTTCTCTTCTTTTCATGGAATCGAACTTGTTCTGCCTGTTTTAAAATCGCCAGCGTTAAATCTGACAAAATATGACAAATTGTCACGTGTCCTTATGTAATATTATTCTTCTTCATTTTTACAAAGGTAATGTTTTTTTCTTTTACAGATACCATTATTATTTCGCCTGATTTTTACACTTAACGCCATTTACCACAGCCGGAGTTTAAAAAATATCCATTATTTATTATACCTCCTCATAATCGTCATTGAAATTCGTTCCATACTTGTGGAGATGTCCTTCGTGGCAAAAAAGTTTTATCCTGTGGAGCCATTTATATTTCAGCTGGACGAGTAAACGACGTAAGCCTTGCTTTCAAAATGATTTCAAAGCGCGCAAAAATGAAAGGATACAAAATGAATATTCAGTGTCTGGTCTAAAGCGGATTGCGTGATTGGCGTGTGCACCGTTCCTCTCACTTTTTTTTAGTCACTCGATCAACGCTAATGTAGGCGGCCGATGAAAAGAAACCCTTCGATTAAATGCCATTAGGTCAATCGTCCTCTGTCGTTATCGTTAATTTCCCTTTAATCCGAGCTTTCGTATGGGTTTTAAAGTCCTCTGTAATTTCGCAGACCGATCATTTTCTAAATTTCGTGTTGCTGAACCCGCGAATGCGTTTTCCTTTAAATCTATTTCGCATCGACCACTCGAATCAACACATTTAGAATTATAATGATTCGTAATAAATAGTAGAACAGAAGGAATATAGTGATTCTACGCGAGAAAGAAAATAGGAAATGTGGAAAATTTTGCCAAAATACAAGCTAGAATTTATCAGTAAATATGATACAATTGAAAATGATATTAATCTTTCTGCACTTGAATTTGTAGAATTTTTTTTGGGGAGGGGAGGGGGAGAAAATTGAGTTTGAAAATCCATCGTGTAAGTACGCGTGCAGTTTATTAAAAAACGATTGCACCTTCAATCGATTTTCCCCAAAATAAAACTTCATTTAAGAAAAATGTCATTCTAGAAGTTCGACACATTTCTGTGGAGAGATTTAGTTCATTCCCTACCAACGCTATATTTAGATAGTAATAAATTATGCTAATTTTATCAAGTAATTTTAATCAGAAGAGTTTTCAAAATTGAAAACGATAAACGAATTTTTTCCGACATTTCCTGCCTTTTCATTCATGTGGAATCACTACCATTTATAACCAGTATAATACGGGAAAATTGAAAAACTAATTCGATCCGTATATTTGCAACGTTTTGTAGTCGACTCTGTTCGTTCACCATTGTAAAAGTTGGAGATAAAAATAACAAATGAAAAAGTGTAGATTTCACATAAATTCACGTTACATTTACGTTATAATTCAATGCCATACAGCCTTTCTTCGGCAACTCATAATGAGGGATGAAAAGTAGGTGTATTACAATAAATTCCAAAACCAAAGGTAGGTATTGGTTTCAATGAGATACCCTCGTTGTCTCTAAGGCTGAATTGCATTCGAAACCATTAATGCAATGGTGCAGTCGGATTACAGGAGAATAGTCTGTTCTGAGCAGCTCGGAGGGTACGGGACAATAGACAGTGTGTAGTATTGTTGACGACTGGAGAATTTGAAGGCAGCAATTGCTTAAAAAATACCTAAGCTTGGGAATAGTCACGGAATTGTTTTCCATCCGACAATGCTCGTCTATGCACGTCATTTTGACGAGAGAATGTTAGAAAGAGACTACATTGGACTTGCTTATTCTCCTTCCACATCCACCCGACCATTAAATTATCATTTATTGGAAATCAGTGTAAAACGTTGCTAAAAATGAAAACCTTCAAGCAGTGGCGGACTGGAGCTAAAATTGTTGGTTGCCAGGAGACAAAGGGTTCCACGTACAAGTATAAAGCTATCATTTAATTTCCATCAGAAATAAATACAATTTTCATAAAATAAGTATGTGGAAAAAAAGTATAATTAAAATTTTTGTGAAAGAAATGTATATTTTCTAGTAATTACAGTGTACCTAATAATATATTGTACATATTACTGCCACTATATTTTTAAATAATTTGAAATATTTTCAAGTAGCAATATAATGTAAATTTTAGTTGCATGCGGTAATAATATTGGAGTTTCTATTATATTTTCAAGCTGCTATAATGTCACTAATATTTTTAACATATTGTCTGATGTTTAAGGGAACCTGCTACTGCCTTCAAGGATAGAGGTGTTAAATTGCACGATCAATTTTTTAATCCCAAAACATTGCGATCTATATAATTAGAAATAGCATGAGCAAGGTATGTAGATAAGTAGTTTATAGATGGGAAGAAGTCATAGAAAGAAACATCAATTGTAAGATCAGTAATTATATAAAATGAAGCATTGTATAAAATGATTTAGGGTAAACTGTCACTAATCATTGGTATCCCTAAGTGAAAAGTCAAATATTAAAAAATACAAGCTTAGAAAGTACTTTTTTAAAATTTCTTATTTTTCTTTCACTACAACACTGCAAAGTTCAGTAATTGAACAACACATTTTACATCTGGCAACACCACAAAGTGGGACAAAGTGTTAAGCTTTAGGAGTTTTCTTAAAATTTTGATTAGGGGTAGGTAAGTATATTTTGTCGCTTTATAACTATGTAATGGATTGAAATACAGATTTACCAAGTGTTGTAGGTATTTAATAGCGAATGAAATAGTATGTTTAAACACTTTAAGCTTTGTTTTTAACTACATATGTTTTTCTACATAAACTCAAATTTTAGGGTGCCAATGATTGTACTTTTATACCTATTTTTGTTCTTCATAGAATATTTTTAAAATAATAGGTAGACTTAGTAGGTACTCGAGATGTTTTATGTTAATGAGAAATCCATAAACATTGATAATAACTGAAAATTAAGACCATATAAAAACTTCACAAAAAAATATAGACATTCCAATTGGGATTTCCTCTTAGGGTGCCAATCATTGTACAGTTTACCCTACTTAACGTATAGTGATTGTAAAAATACACTGAAAATATGCGGTGTAATTCAATACCGTTATTGGTAAACAGTGATGGGATGAACTAACAGGTTATTTTAAAATACGTTATGAATACTACGGGAATAAAAGTGTCACAGGATGAATGCATTAGGGACCCATTACTTGCTTTCAATCCAGTTCGAGCAATTCACTCAAGGAATTTTCGTTAAGGGGGTATTCTGGGCTGATGGATAAAAAAAAATCGTTTTTTTTTGTATTTTCGACTGGTACATTAGATGGGTAATACGTGTACAAAAGTGTTTTTTTTTCCAATTCGTAATATTTGCAGACCTACAGGATGCAGAATAGGTAGTAGGTACCTATTTTTGTAGCCTTGTATTTTCGTGCTTTTTAGAAAACAAGAACCACGATAATTTATTTGGTTACAAAGAGACCGTTATTCTCCTACTTAGGTCACAACTTACAAATAGCTTGGCTTCGGACGTTGAGTAAATTTTCTTTTAAACACGATTTTCTCGTATTGGAGACCATGATATTTCAAGATCGACTGGACCAACTGAGTCCAAGTTTTGCATATATTATCAGCACACGTGTGGCTATCGTCCCTACCAGAATTGTGATAAAATATTTTGTTTTTAAACTTTCACAGACCTTTAAAGTTGAAAAATGTGCGAGAACCGAAACTTAATTTTCAAACCGCCCCCATTTTCTTAATTTTCAATATTTTTTCATCATTCTAGTAGGGACAACAGCCAAAGGCATACAAATAAAGGATCTCTTTACATATTTTGTTTCTGATCACTAGAACGGGCCTAATCATGGTCACAGTGACCACATTGTTTTTTTTGTTCACCATTACTTTAACGCAGTCCACTACGTTCGATTTTAATTTTTTTCTATTGACAAAATTTATAAAGATAGTTCAAATATCAATAAGCATGTAGCAATAAACTAAATGATAATTAAATATGTAGGTTCTTTGTAAAAAAATTCCGAATTAACGCAACGATAACGCCTCATCAGACCAGAATACAGAATGCAAAATTTATCCTTGTAGAAACAACAAGAAAATAAATATACTCTGCTACCTTTACTTTTGTTTATAAAATTCCTTTCAATACGTAGAGTGGCGAGACACTTTGGAAATATTTGCTAACGAGTTCGTGCACAAGCGCTTTTAATTTCAGTTACGAAGATCATACCCAGTGTACAGAGAAGCGTAAGAATACTTTACGACTTTTTCTCATCACTTTTTATCGAGGCACTAATGAAAATTAATAATATTTTCGCAATGACACGGTTCCCTTGAAGCTGTGCAACAGTCACGGCAGATTTAAATTATATGAAACAAAGAGAGATTGTAATTGCAGTTGACTTCGTGATTAAGTAAACTTTCATTTCGAGGAGTAAATAGCCGCGATTGTAGGTATAATAGAAAGAAAAGTGTCCACTCGAGGGAAGAACTTTTTCAGAAAAGGAAAACAGCTTGGAATACTTTGATGCATTTAAAATTAACGCGGCTAACAATGAATTACGCTTCTTTATTAATTATTTTTCTTTTTCATTTACTGTTTTAGTGGTCATTATTATTATGGTATCGTCATTATTATCATTACCTTGTGTCGTAATGATAACCAAAATGCACATTATTTTAATAAAATATATTGAAAGTGAATATTGAAATATTAAATCATCTCATTTAATCGACTGTTATATTCAAATATTTATATATTAATTTATTCCAGCAAGCAAACAACTTTTCACGAATTGTTTAGTTCTTTATTTGAATAAATACGCTTTATTAAAGCTTGCAAATAATTTTTTAGATTTCTTTCTGACTGCAAGTATCAAATTTACATTATTATCATTCGTCGTTTTATTGTTGGATGAAATGTTTGAAATATGAACAATTTTGAACGCATATGCTGTAGAATATTAAGTAGAGATATTATATCTAATATAATACTTTCCTATTCAAACATGCAATATTGATTTTGCACTACTGTGTGCAAGATGAAAATTCTTTTGAAATTGCAATAATCCAATCATTATTTGAAATGTCTTCCACTCAGGTCTGCTGTAAACTTTCTAATTTTAAATTCGATTCTTTCTTATATTAATGGGTCAAATTAATCTTGAAAATCTAAATCACACATATCTGTAAATTGTATTAATACTTTCATTGAGATAATGAACTTTAGCAATATTGAATTTGAAACAGACTTGAGAATTTCAATCTTCTGTCTACTATGAAAAGTTGAGTGAGAAAATTTTTATGAAGCTCTTAAAAGAATAGAAACATTATTTATAGGATCTCGTTGCACAGTAGTAGTAAATAGTTATGTTATGAACATACACTGGAAAATTGAGTCTAGGATTTAGTCAAGAAGCCAGAATTTGTCACCTGCTTTTAAAAAATATAGTCCACGAATCTCTGGTAGACTTTGGAAAAGCGCTACTTCGTCTGCTGCACATCAAAGTAAATTCGATGAAGCAGCACGTCAAAGCTCTGCAAAGAAGGTGCCCGCTTCAAGTACCTTTCTGTTAAATTCGAAAGCCCTTGTTACGAAAACCCTAAAGGCGGTATTTTTATCGGAATCGCGAAATAAATTTGAAAAAATTATATATCGATAATAAAAATTTGGACAAATCATAAAAGAATACTAGAACTCTGAAAAATGCGAAAGATGATGTTAGAAATTTGAGTAATTCAGAAAACAGTAATGAGAACTAACAAATTTTCAAAACATTGACTGAAATTTTAAAACTTAGTATCAAGATAAAAGGAATTCGAGAAATTTGCGTACTGGGTACAGGAATTTGAAAAATTCGTAACACGCTGCTAGCAATCTAAAAAATTGTCTAATAAATTCTAGGAATTTGGAAACTTCGCAACACGATGATAAAATATTAAAAAGTAGCAATCGATAATATAAATGTAAAAAATTCACAAAATAATGATTGGGATTTGGAAAAATCTGAACGACATCAGAAAATGAACATAAATCAACTTGAGATACGTTATTAATGATTTTTTCAAAATCAAGCTAGGGGAAAGTAGGGTAAAGCGGAACGGGTGGGTAAAAGGGAACATCAATGGTTTCTCTTAGATGAGAGCTGCGAATGAGTTGGTATCACGTGACATAGGACCAAACGATCCTCATCACATTTCGTCACAAACCACAGACTCGTCCACATGTTACTTTTCAATTAACAGTGTTGTAAACATTTCCAGTATCGAAGTTTCGATATTGTGTTGTAGTTTCAACCAATTTTGCTTCACTTGTATTTAGAAAATTTATAACGCCAAGAACACCGTTGATACCTTGAATTCCTTGCACTACATTTTCACATTTTACCCAGTTCATTACCTCACGCTGAAGTGCAAATATTAAATGTTTACTAAATTACTGCATGTGGGGCAAAGCGGAACACTTTGCGTGAGGTAAAACGGAACACTTAATTAACCCACTTCCACCAATCCAATTGTCTTGAAACTTTGCAGGCGTGCGTAGTTATGATGACAATACAAAATTCTGAAAAAAACTGGAGGGGTGAAAAAATTACATCGTCATCAATAAATATAACCCATAACCACAAATTCAAACGACTTGATAACAGCCTGTGACCACAAATCAAATCACTTCAATCGATATGCGATCAGCATATTTGGAAGATCGAACGAGCCCGACAAAGTTCGATCGTAGTTACGTAGAATGTCTCATTCGAGAAGATCCACGGCCGTCTCTAGTACAGGCCACCCCTTACGATGTTGCAACACCGCATTTCGACAACCATCAGTCCGATTCAGTCCGATGACTATTGGATGACTATGTTCCCACCGGTACCAGAGCCGGCCGTGGTTGGTGCGTTACATTCACATAGGATTGATGACAGCGTTGCCATTTTGAATAGGTGGTAGCCTGTACTAGACCAGAGACGGCCGTGGAAGATCACAATGTAGTACCGCTAGTGTACGCAGGTGTCGCCACAACCATCAGCCTCAAAAGCCGGGGACTTCCCATCGGTCCGCGGCGCCATCTGAGCTTTGTTACGAGCCGGGGCTGTGGCAACGTGAGAGGCCAACGAGAAGGGTATTTCCCAAGGAATATGGTTTATGAGTTTGTTAGTTAGAGGTGCGGACGAACCTGATGCGAAATCGTGGAGTCACTAGGATTATTGACGGTGAGGACGAACCTGGTGCAAAACCAGGGAGCTGTTCGGAGGTTGGTAGATTCACAGACGAACCTGATGCGAGATCAAGGAGCTGTAGGATACGGACGAACCGGATGCGAAATCAGGGAGTCGCGGGAAATGTTAGTAATGCCTCGTAACTCTTAATTAATGTTTGACACAACTCGAGCGGTAAAGTTGTATCAGTGGGAGTGTGCTACTAATCGCTGGATAAAAGATGGGTTTAAGGAATCTACTCGATTTACACGTGAACACCATTCGTGTATTCAATAATCAATTATTGTAGAAATGTATGTGTCGCGGTTAATTAATTAAATAAAGTGTGTAAGTTACCACTAATTTGCACTGGCTATGCGGGGCGTAAGAGTGGCTATTTCAATGTGCCAAATAGAATATAAATCCAACTGTCGGATTCTATGAGGTTAACTATTGATTCAGAGGAGGACTCGAGCACGATCTTACTAGATTTAACCAGCTCTGTACGAGCGTGACACGACGTGACTCTACGCGTGACTGTATAGCGTTTTACCCCAAACAGGGTTGATACCAAAGGGTTTATATAGTTCCAAAATGAGTGGGGATTCGTTAGGAATCTCCATATAAGGAAAACCTTCGGAGTCGTCGTCATGTCACTCATGTTCGCATGGTCGTCATCCAGCTGGTCGAGATCACGAACCCCATTAGTGGTGTGTGATATGCGAAAGTATTTTATGGCGTTTTCCCTTCGCAGACGCGAGCTCGGAAAACGGTTGAGAGCGGCGTATGGAAAAATTCCACATACGTAACAGCTTCATTACTTTTAAAGCAATATCACGGGGTGGGGAAGCAAAGAGAAATTCTTTCTGCCTTCGGCGGGCTCGTTCGATCTTCCAATTATGCTTTATGTCTCGTTCTCGAGATCACAATGTAGATGTTCAGAGCTGTAAGTGAGATACTAGTGTAATATTTAAAGTTATATATATGTTTTTATTCCCATAAGATACAAGACACTTGTAACAAACACCCTCTACTACCAATAGGGACTAATTATTTAATATTGCCTTCGCAAACCTTATTATTATTCTATTATAAAACCTACTGAAGACTTTCGACGTCTCCGACTATCCTGCTAGGTTCTTGATTATTTTAATATCAACTTCCTTTTTCCAAGCTAGCGAAGTTGCTGCATCGCGAATGCTATGAGGTGTAGCCCGCCTGCGATTGTCCTCGGGCTGTTACAGACGGGCCCTTGAAGTTTAAAGCTCCAGAGGCTCTAACTGTCGGTTTCCTATCTATAGGTTGTGATTTTAAAGACAACCCAGCTTCTCCATTGACTTAGCAGATTTGATCCGTTGGGATAATTCGGATCCAAACAAGAACTCTCCTGTTTCCGATGCTTTCAAAACCTTCCTTGCTTTTGCATCCAAGCCTGGATATATGAAAGACTTCCTTGCTGTCGTCAGCTGGTTAAACAGCTCACACATGAGCTTACCTGACTATATCAGGTCCCTTAACAGCTCTTCTGAATTTCTAGGTTGCTTTGACCCTTCAAAAATCTTGCTGACCGCTGAGCCCAGCTTGCACCACATAATTCCTGATCCGCCACCAGATACTTATCCCTCTTTTTGATTGTCTCGTTCATGTTCGCTTCAATCTCAGGATTAGGTGCTTCAATAGGACAGTTACCCTTGCGTGGATACTTCTCCAGGAATTTAGTTCTTCGTTCCTTCTCCAATCCAGTTTGTAATATCTTCTCCCATGTATCCGCTAACTTGGGATGAAAGATAAACTTTGAACCACTGTCGTCACCCAAGGTGTCTAGGGTTACCTGGTCCAATTCGGCGAAGTTGCTTTTTTCTACCTTTTCTGTCTCTTGGAGATTTTTGTGTAACTTTAGGGTTTCATTGTCCATGATTACGTCATTAGAAACTACATCGATATCCAATGGTTCTGAGGGACAATAGTTACTCGATAAATCTAGAAGAGCAAGAGATCTAGGTTACATGCTGTCTCTTGTTTTAAGACGCGAGATGGTAACCTAGTCAAAATGTACGGAACTTGTTTCACCTCATGTGTGAACTTTTTGCTCAAGCCAGATTGAGAAGGAAAGTAAAATAAGGTGATAGTTGATTCGTGTACTTCGTCTGAGCGAGCCGTTTCGTCCGGTATTCCCACTACGACGCCACCAACGCGTGGTATAGGTACTTTCTACCATTCTTTCGTCTAATTTCCACTCTATCCATTCTTGTAATTTCCTTCTTTTTCCGAAGCCTTTCAACGGACGGAGATCTGTCTCTCGATCTGTTTGATTTTCCCATTCTGAATGAGAAACCTACTAATAACTCTTGAAAAATTTCCCCGATGGCTGAAAACATGGCTTCACCAACGCGCACAAAAAAAGGTTATGAAGCTCTGATGGCGCCGCGAAACCGATGGGAAGTCCCCGGCGTTCGTGTTGGAAATTTTGAGGCTGAAGATTGCGGCGACACCTGCGTACACAAGCGGTACTACATTGTGATCTCGAATCTCGATGAACGAGACATGAAGCATAAAACCACAAATCAAAACTTACACACTAAAAAGTAAATAATAAAAAATATTGAAAAACATTTTTTTTAAGTTACACGATTTTATTTAAGATGCACTGAAAACTAAAAAATTATCCATGCGCGTGTTGATATTCATTATTCGTGTAAAAATCCATTATTTTCAGTAAATTTTATGTTATCTGGTAAAATATTTTTTCTTATGGGTATAGTATATATTTTTGTTATATTTTATTTGTAATAGTCATGCCTAAAACAAAATTTATAGTGTTTTACATAAATGGATACTTTTTAATTCATAAAAATAAAGATTTTGTACGTTTACATGGTCTTCAAGTGGATGTTCCACTTTACTTAAGCGAGGCGAAGATTTCAATACCTCCAGTAAATCTCATTTCCCCAAAGATTTTTCTTAACAGAGGCTTTGATTTTCTTATAGTCTAAGGTTCACTTAAGACTCCTGTTGAGGTCCCGTGTCTTTTTTTTCTTCCGATTTTATGTCATCACCCTGCAAAGTTAAGCGTTCCACTTTACCCTACTCTCCCCTATATACATAGGTAGGTCCAAGCTACGATTGGCATTTATAAGACTGAAATTTAAAAAATTTCATATGTAAAAGGAATATTAAATTTGAAAAATAAACGTGTTGAGCATTATTATTAAAAGAGCTTCAAAGTATTTTTCCTATTAATTTTCTTTTGACTTCATATATTGCGGAACTCATTGACAGTTTTAATAAATATAAGCCTGTTAGGTCATTAATTGGCAAGAGATGAGACAGATTATAATACAGAATAACCATTAGGGTGACTGTATCTAATATAACCTAGCAAAAGTTAAATTGCTGTCAATTGAATAATAATTGATATTTTTGCATGCAATTTGCTTCAAAGTAAAGAGAAAATATTCATCGTCCATGTAGGGGAGACCGGGCCAGATTGTAACAAGAATAGTTTTCACAGTTTATTCTCAAAAGTGTTTTCCTCGATCAGAAAATAATTTTCGTGATTTACTACTTACATATGTGGTGAACTAATTGCGTGAAATTACGTGACAAAAGTTCATCTTAAACAAATCTGAACTTTTATTACAACGTGCCCTAGTCCGGGGGAAATTGTAACACATCTGTTTTACTTATTTAAATACAAATATGAACACAAATAAACATTTCGAAAGAATATAAATGAAAACACAAATCATTATTACACATTTGATATACACGAGTTAAACAATTCATCTGATTCTATTAAAATCTTCTTCTTCGCTCTCTTTACTTCTTCCTTTATACTTTTGTCTACTTTTTGGATTCTCGATTGTTCTGCTGTTCGTCTACAGCATCTTTTCCGGTGTGTCAGCAAATAGCTTGCTTTGCCTCGACGTCGAATTTTTGCGTTTTATCTCAGCAAACGAGAAACTACACATCAAATCACTAAAATGCATGCACATTATAATAATCCAATGTGTACTGATTCGTTTGCGACAAAGAAGCAAAAATTCAAACGGTTTCTAATGACGGTTAATTGAAATAAAAATGCTAAGACAACATTTACTTACGTGCTCTAAATACTAAAATTCTGGGCTATAACCACAAAATGAATACATAAAGCTCGTTTGTGTCACTAAAACCGACGGTGCTAATATCGTCAAGCAGATCTCGCATGCTGTGGGTTACTAGATTTGTCGTTCAAAAGATTTTACTTATGTTACAATTTACCCCTGTTACAACCTGCCCCGGTCTCCACTGGTATAAGTTAGAATCGTTGAAACCCATAAATTTTTAATTAGGAATTAAAAAACACAGGACATGCAAAAATTCTGTCCTGAAAAAAGTGTACCTACCTAATATCGCCTACTCAAGAAATATCGTAATCAAAATATAGTAATCAAAAGAAGGCATTGAATATCTGATAAATTTGCAGATTCCAGGAGCAAATATGGCACAGCAACGTATCAAATGAACAGACATGCCTTGATCCTTAATAAATATAATTATTTTAATAGAAGGGTTAAAAAATTTCATGTTTCATATAAAAACTAATTTAATTTACACACTAACTAAAAAGTCCAAGCTTCTCAATAATTCGTATTTTATATAAATTTTTCTTATACAATATCATTAAAAGAAATTTATTTTTATGTGACTATATTTACAAGTCTGATAGTGGTAGGTACTGAATACTATAGCACGATAGTAATCAACTTTGTAAAAAATCAATTCGTCGTGTGCTTTTTGAGAAACTTTGACAACGAATCGATAGAAATAAAAGTGTAAATACGAGAAACAAATTTCAAATCATGTATTATTACACAATTCTCGAATAACGTTGATGCAAAATACAGGAAATGTAAAATTCGCGTGTCAAAACAAAACGAAACGCGAACAAACCGAAAACGATCGCGTTTTATATTCGTCGTTCATGGAAGGAGTAAATTGTATTCTATAAATTGGACAAACAAACGGGGCGAGATCGACGAATCCTCGAATTACCAAACGTTTTAACAGGTTTCATTTCTATTTCGCCAATTGCGAGGCATCACCGATGTAAGCTAAAATTACATACATTTTAACGTGCGGCGAATTTTCGATTTTCCCAGTCTTCCATCTTTGATTGCAATTATTGTTCGTAACCATGTCCAAGCTATTCTCCATTTACTCACAATCAAACTGCACACACCGCCGAAACCTATTAATAACAATACACGAAGACCGCATAAAATTATGTCGTAAAATTGCCTTTGACATTGAAATTCAAGCATAAATTCTTCATTGCGTATAATAATGAATTCATCTACCAAATATTGAAAATTATTAGATACTGTTACATTTTAAATGTTTTCATACTTTTTATTGTTAGTTTCAGCTATTCGTCCAGGACACTAAACTTGTCAGACAAAAAAAAAAGTTTAAATTGTGAACGATAACAGAAATTAGAGTTTCAGTAGAAAGAATTATATTTTAAAATTGTGGAGGTGCCCGAAATAAATTAGTGTTATCAAACAAAGTGCTTGAAGCCTAGTAATAATGTTATTAATAATGGTAGTAGTAATAAGGTTATTCAAATATGTAAAAATATGAGTTTTAAACATGCTTTTGATCACCACTATACGTTCATCGCCACTGCGTTTTAGCTTCTCCACATCTATCATTTTATTTTTCCTTATTTTGTTACATATGGCGAATTTATATTATAAACTTTTCAGAAATTTATTACTCGAAAGATCTTCAAATATAATCCAGTCATATAATTCAGCGGCAAACATGGTACAACTGGGGACGAGAATATAGAATAAAGTTCTCCATTTGAGGCTTTGCTTTTAGGAAAAGAAGGCATTGAATATCTGATAAATTTGCAGATTCCAGGAGCAAATATGGCACAGCAACGTATGAAATGAATCCTTATGCAAACCTGAGTCGAAATTGTAGAATAACTCTTCTTCGAACGGAGTTCCATTTATTCTTTAACAAATACAACAAAACTGGATTTAATATTCGATGTTATAAACCTCGAAATATCGATCCTCGTTTGATCTGCTTTGCAAAAGAATGATAATATTAAAAGCCAAATGTGAACTGACTAATTTAAATGAAAATAGCACAGAAGCGTGACGTTTCCTTCCCAAGAAACCCAACCAGCTATTCAACATGAAAGCAAGAAATTATTTATTGAAGCAAGCAGAGAATTGTGACACGACTGTCCACATCATAGGTACCATGAAAACATTTTTTTGCAGTTCGATACCGAAGGTGTCAGATGCATGAACCTCGAGGAGGATGAGCTGGATGAGAAGGACATCGAGACGATCCTCGATTGGCACAATATCTATCGCAACGTAATGGCCAACGGAGAGGAACTGGGGAGGAACCTTGGCCCGCAGCAGCCTGCAAAACATATGATGGAGATGGTACGATTTTCCATGGGATCCGGCACGCTGGAGATATTTAATCATTCGCATCCACTCGAATCTGACGGCGATATTTGTTTCGACAGATCTGGGATGACGAACTCGCTCATATTGCCAGACGATGGGCGTTGCAGTGCAACCTCGTCGAGAATGATCAGTGCCGAGACGTTGGCAAGTAACTTCCCTTGGATATATACCATTTTTCACTACCCTTATTCGTCCCTATCATTTTTCAATATCTAGCGTATACGGTCGAAACGTGAGATTGTTCCACCCGTGGGGTTGCGCAGGGAAACTGAGCGATGTCTGCACGTTTCAGCTCTCTCTGTCTCTCTTCTTCTCCTGTATCCTATTGTTTATTTGTTTTTCACTCTGCCATGCCCAGGTTTGTAAACGCAAACCGTGAAAAACTTGATCGCCGTTTTTGGAGATTCATCAGTTACGTTTGGAAATTAATAATTGGTGTCCATTCGATTCCTTTGATAATTAAGTACAGATATTTTCTTGGTTTCTTGGTGAAATTGACCAATTGCATGATTCTGAATTTTTGGTAAATGTAAATTTAAGAGTCTGTCAGAATAAATTAGGTGTCTATTGCAAAATATATTTTTCTCCCTCAGGGATTTTTAAATTTTTATTAATCTATTGTAAAAAGCTTAGTAAGTAATTGCTTCCATTAATCCTGATGGATTTTAGGATGGAAGAATGGGCTTGGACAGTTTTACCAACAAGCCAACGATATTTTAACACTTTGAATGGCCTCAGTGTGTGTTCACGTCTGGGGAATTTTATCCTGTGCATGGTTTTGGCCTGCATTCGCGTCGATATTTTCTGGAAATCATCGACCATATTATCTGAGAGTCTCCGAATGTTTGCTTTGGAAGCAAACCAAGATCATAGTTTTTTCCATACTTTGTCGTCACAGCGACCTTTCACTGTGATGAGTCATTTGGGAAGGAAAATTCTAATTTCTGTATTCTGTATTAGATCTTCGTGAAAGTGTTCGGATGAAAATGAGTCTAAACTCTACCTCATTTGAACTATTGTTAATTATATATAGCATACAACTGGATAATTAACTTATCTCTACGAAAAGTTATCTTCTAATAAAATTCTTAAGTTTCTTGTTTTATTTATAAATGATTTATTTAGATATTACAACCCTTTGTAAACAAAAGAAAACTGTTGAGGTTGGGGGTTCCGCTAAATTTTAGTGTGTGTGGAAGGGATCCGTGGCTAAATTTATTTGGGAAACGTTGGTCTACGAAATTCAAAAGAGATTCGAATTATATATAATTAGAAATAGCGCACATAAAATCACATTTAAGCTCATTTGTATCGGAAAACCTCGCCTATCCATTGCTGGTACTATCATGGAGATTTAATGGAGACTATAGAAATTTAAATTATCATTAGAATCGGTATGTAACTAAAGTTCAAAGGGAAAAGACAAGTTGGACAAAACTCGTGAAAGAATCGATCACTTGGAAATCAAAGACCTGGTAGACTTGAAGAGGTATTTCTTCAAACATTGCGTCACTCATTATATAAGTAATAGCGACCCAAATTTTTATTTAACTGTACTTCCGTGAATCTTTTAATGTTGCTGATTGAGTAAAACAGGTTTTCGTGATATTCGTACAGAAATTTCTTAAAACATTTGCCACAATCTAATACAAATAAATCTAATAAAAATGGCTCTGCCATTTTTCAAAGGAGCAGAAAATTAAAGTGATAAAAATTTTGAAATTTCCTTTTATCAAGGAAATCAGATCACATAGAGCTCTATAAATGTTTTTGTAATAATTGGAGGAATATTAAAATAAATTCTGAGAATACTATTGAACTATCGAGCTAAACTCATCTGAAAAAAATAAGAAATTGCTTTCTAATTGCTTTGTGTTTACGAATTAGGCGAAATTTTCAAAATGCCAACGTGGCCATTTGAGTTTATAACTCAATTTTTTGCCTAACATATTCAAAGAATTTGGAATATCTTAAACTACGTAACCATTATCTACAGCCAAGATCCCCTAAATTAACAAGTGACTAGTTTCTGAGTAGCTTTTCACGAACAAATTGGTTGAGGTATTGTAGCTGAAAAAGATCCAAAAAGGGTGAACTCCAGAGAGCATGTGGGTCAGGCAGTTGGCCCTCCTCTACCGATTCAATGGCCAGGATACTTTTTATTAAAATAATCTCGGGTGTGAGTCTAGAAATGAACTGGAGGTCACATCTGACGACACCTCCGCGAAATGTCTGTAACTGTAGTCGTTGAGCGCTACAATGGCACAGAAAATTCGTCCATTTTCATACGGAACTTTAAAAGATTTTAACTTTAATATGAAGCGTTTGCTATCCCATTCATTGTTGTAATTAATAAAACTCCTTCGTTTCTTATTTAACCTAATTTCCTTACTTTTTATTTACATCCTGGGCGTAGATTGAAAAATAATAATAAATGGCAGAAAGGGATAAAAAGATTTGCTCGTTCCTATCTGAACTAGTGTTATACATTCTAAACGGCAGAAAAATATGAGACAACTTGGGATGCCATGGTAAAAATGGCATTCGTCCAATTCGAAACGCAACTATTAAACAACACATATTATAACAAATTTGTAAAATAATACTCATTAGTATAGTGAAACAAGGAATGGTAGAGTTTCAAGAGCATTGCATTTATTATAATGTTTTGTTACATAAAATAAAAATAATACTAATATCAAATTGTATAAATATTAAGTTACCGCGTAACTTCTATTCGACAATAAATATGGGAGAGGATGTAAATTTCTAAACGCACTCATCAAATTTAAATTTTAATAGACACTTATCTTTTATTAGGTAGATGCATTTTGTGATTTCATAATATCTACTAAATAGTCATAACTGTTTTTAAAGTAAAATTTTAAAGAATTGAATTTGTTTCTGTTCAATAAGATATAAATGAAGAAAGTTATGCAGCAGTATAATAATTTCTTACCCTAGTGCCAAATAGCAGTTCTTAATTAGAAAACATCAGATTTAAATGTCAGATAACATGTACTTTTAACTTTTAAAAGAGAGAAACATCAATTTCATAATACCAACTATTATAATGATTTCTAATAAAGGGTTTCAAAGAAAAACATCACAATAAGACAAACGCCTTAATGGCATGATTGTTACACAATATTAGGCAGCTAAGTTGGTAGCATTTGAAGATTCATTTTTTCAACTGCCCCATTTGGTTTATCTTTCGTTCCTCCATCATACATCTCTGATTTAACGCACTATCTACTGAATAGAAAATTATTCCCAAGGTATTCCCAAACGACTTAAGCACAATAGCAGAAAATCTCATCCACCAGGAAAATTACAGCGTCAATTCTATATTGAAGAACTTTCAGTACAAAGAAACGTTGAAGCATATTGAGACTTTTGCTAAACTAAAAAACAAGTAACTTCCGCAATTGAAGGCACATATTTACTTCGGTGAAATCTCTTTCCCATTCAGAAAACTTAGTTCATTCCTCATCAGCCAAAATCCGACAGTTACGTCGATTGACCTTGCCACAGTTGTGAAAAGTTTCCCCATCATTGAATAAACTGCGTTCCATTAAACTGTCATTTTTTATTTGATCAACCAGGTACTATTGCTCCTATTCTATTACAAAATTACATATACCGGGTGCCCTACTAAGTAATGAAGAAATTCTTTGAGAACATGTGATTGGTGATTTTGAACCAAGAACCTCATATACCTATTTTTAACATTACTTTTTATTATTTACATAATATTTTAGAAAATACAGAATATTGTACAAATATAATCATAAAAATAGTCATAAATCGTGTCATATTCAGGTTGATATATGTTTTATTATTAAATACAAGTTAGGATCAGTTGGTCAACATCGATTCACAAAATGTACAATAGCTCTGAAAATTTTAAAGACATGTCAATGAAATCTAGAGGGCATCTGTAATCATGCGTTTTATGTAAAAAGTGCCTAAGTGTCCTGCAGCCGTTCTTGCACCCAATAGTAAAATTTTAGACTATTCAAATTCAAGATCTATCGCGCAAGCTTATTTTGAGAATTCTACTACGTATCAGAACAAACCCTGCGGCCGTCGTTCGCGAGGTAAATGTGTGATCCTTCCTTCGGTCTGTTCGAAACTTTCGAAAACGTAGCAATGCAATCAGAATTTTCGTCTACAGCCTAGCACCGTACCTATCTCGATTCGAAGCGGATCGATATTCCCGCGTAAAATCGCGGTAGAACGTTCGAGCCACCGTTTCGATGGTCTAGTTTTAGCTACACATGAAACGAATCGATCGTTCTAACCGATGAATTTAATCGGTCTCTATGTGTAAGGCAATGTACGAGCCAGTCGTCGGCGAGCCAAACGATCCCCTCTGTACGTATCTGTGTGTGTTCTTTGTAGAACGATTCGGTGTATGGCAGAACGTGCACGTGCTGGATGTGAACAGCGTGGGAAACAGCACGTCCACCGCGAGAATTCACTTTCATATTCAATCATGGTACGACGAAGTAGAAGACTTCGATTCCACGGAATTCGGGTAAGCCCACTGTACACACTTTCGCGCGTGCTTTCAAGCCCGTGCCATTTTTCGGGTTCATCACTACTTTTTCTTTCTCTCTTTTCGCGATCGTGCGAGGATTAGCTTAATACCGGGATTTGTTCGACCCCCTCGCAGTCAAAATATGAAGTCCCACGACGGGGAAAGAGTGACCAGTTTAAGTCTTAAAATATTTGCCGGCGAGAGAGGAAGGCGAATATGTGCGTGTGCTAGATTGACGACGCGGTGCGCGCAAGGTTTCGATGGAACCATGAAGCGTCCACGAGGGTTACGAACTGTCCCGGCTCGAGCCTTTTTTGTGCGAATTTTATTTATAATATAGGAGAGAGTCGTGGAGTACTGATTGCTCTAAGTTTTTTTTGTTATATTTTGGGGTAGTGTCGATAAAAATCAGAAATTCAATAATGTGTTTGTAGTATAGATGGAACTTAATAAGAGGAGGGAAATTAATTTTGTGAAGTTTAATAATAAGAATTGATAATTCGCAAAAGTAAAAAAGTTCTAATTTCTGGGAAAAATTGTCGTCCACTACCGATCAACTATTAAATTAGTAGATTTTTAGGTCTAAATTATTAACAGTGTTAATAAAAAGATATTTAATTAGTACAATACAAGATTTTTTCAAATTTTATTTGTGCAAACTCGCAAGTAAAGGAATTCATATGCTCCTGATCTGTACATTCGATGTATGCCCAACCGTCACATTCACATTACCACCGCTCCTGTTGGTGTTCCCCCTCCATCAGCGAGAGCCCGAGTCAGCCGATCATTGGCTATGCATTAAGCGCTCGCCGTCAGTCCCGAGCGCGACTCCATAACGAGACTTTACTGTATTTATTACATAGAGTAAATTCTTGTTACAAGATCACCACTCGGGACTGGGCATAATCTTACATCGTGAACAGCGCACACGATTGGGACCCCATTTTGGGCTCTAGCTGGTATTTACTATATTGCGCCGATAGCGGCAGTAGATAGTCGAAGAAAATGAGAGCGAGGCAGAAAGAGTAAGAGCGAGTGGAAAGGAATGAACGTCGCATTTTACTCTTGATTAGAAGGAGGAGGGTAGAGATGACCTTACAGCGAACAAAATCTAGTGATCTTACGACAATTTACTGTAGCTAATATTTCTTCAAAAAATGACGTATAATATGTATAAGTTATGGTTGCTTTGGTGACTCATCGTTTTTTATTTGAATAATAACAGAAGTGCTAAAAAACAAAACAAATAATAAAAAAATAAAAAACGATTTTTTATTTCGGCGCCCTGTCGAATTACAGCCGTTTTGAGTGAATGTTTTGCTGAAGGTAAGAATAGGTAAATGCGGAGATATCTTTTTCTTGCTGCTGTGGGTTAAGTTTGAGATTGAAATTACCGTCCAAACGGTTGACTCTTTCTATTGAAAGTTGTTGGAGACTTAGCTGTTTTAACTCAAGTTTGAGAGTTGAAATTATGTTAACAAATTTCACCTCTAGTGTTACAAATAACAATTTTGTTAAATTATTATTTTCTTCATTGAATTTATAAATATCTGGAATTAACGTATTACCGACGTGTTTGAAGGAGTTTGAAAATTTAATTTTTAAATTATACAGTAGATCAACTTTTTTCATTGAGGTATATT
The DNA here is from genome assembly GCA_963971345.1 of Andrena flavipes. Classification (NCBI taxonomy): domain Eukaryota; kingdom Metazoa; phylum Arthropoda; class Insecta; order Hymenoptera; family Andrenidae; genus Andrena; species Andrena flavipes. The sequence continues at coordinate 14,333,277 of OZ020482.1, forward strand.
AAAATGAACATTTTGTATTCACGCTTTTGGGTGTTCATAAACAAGCAAAATATGTATATTCGTAGTCAAAGGCTATTCGCTTTTGAACTTGTGATTTAAAGCAGATTTAAAGGAGAGAGGAAAATTTAATCAAAGACCGTATTCAGGAAAGCAAACTAAAAAGTTAATAAATATTCACAACGTTGGTAAATTTTATCTCGTAATAGATCTGTATTTATATTAGCATTATATTATAGTACACAGACAGGACATAAAATAAACGTTTTTTTATGACATTTCTGCCAATTGCAATATGATATTTGCTTGTAGATTGTTGAAATAATTGGAAATATGTATTTTCTATCTTTTTACTTTTATTTGATGACCCGTAACGTTGCAGTAAATCATATTGTTTCGCTCTCCTATTTTATATTTACAAACAAAGCTGTTACATTATTTCCGCAACCATCTGTGTACGGGCTTTTCTGCAACATTGACTGATGTGTGCTGAGATTAAAATATACACAATGCAGGATTTTATATGTGTCACCGCGCCGCAACAATTTATGTATGTCACCCCGATAATAGAATTTTTAAGCAAATTTTGAAAGAGTAAAATTATTTACTCCTGGATGTATTCAGTGTAGTACGAAGTGTAAATGACAGTGAACGTCTCGTATTCAACAAGTGGTTTGTAATGAAAATTCTTCGATGGATTTTAACAGATTGACTGCCAGGGGTACCTACTTGGATGGTTTTTCCATAACATAATTTTTGTACCAGATATGGTACACGGTATATCTGCTCTCCGAGGTAACGTGTACCAGGATTGGTACACAATGAAATGTACATTCGTATGTACCTACAATATACTGGGACATTCCACGCCAAATCGGGCACTTTTTGGAGTAACATTTCGGATGTGGCTCAAAATTGAATATGTTGTAGTCTTTAGGGATGTATAAACATATGTAGAAGGATTTTTGAAAATTTTGAAAAATGTAGATTTTACAGCTGTTTGAAGGTAAGTGCTAACTTTTCTTCAATAAATTATAGCTATGGAAGTGGTAAAAGGATGGAGTTGAAATTTATGGTGCTTATAGAGAAGACATTGAAGTTTTAAGAAAAAATGACAAATTCATTGCATTCGTACCATTTTAATGAAACGCTTATCGCAAATTTTTTCCATATTACCAATTACCACACGTTACCTTGTGTAAAAGCCAGGATTTCCACGTCAAGCTTGAACGGTACAAAGACCTAACAAACATCGATTAATAAGCGCTAGGAAACTATGTTGTTCAATTTTTCCCACTTATCAGAAAGTGGCGACAATTGGCGCGGGCTCAAAAGGTGTTAAAGAGTACAAGATCTTTCAGCGCGAGCTTTCCAGTGAAATATCTCGCGCTTGTGTGCAGGTACGGGAGAAAATCCACAGGCTATTGTCATTCCGTGCGGCATGCGATACCTTAAGTTGAATTGATCGAAACGGGCTCTTATGTGGCGAGGCTTTCACTCTGTGAATGGGACTCTGTTCGATCCGTCGTGTATAGGCACTGCTAACTCGCCTCCGAATTTAGGGAAGGGTTTACAGTATCCCCCTTTCTCTATCCGCCCAGTTCTTTTCTTCGGCGTTACTCTCTGCCACCCATTCTGCGCGTCTACACGACAGTCGAGTGTCAACAGAGCGATTCAGCTGCTCGAGGTAAACCGCTAAAGACAGACTGATCGTGATGAGGTCTTGTGTTAATGACAATCCTACTTCCATGGCAGGCTGAAAATTTCGATCCTCATTGTACGTACTCGGTTGGTAGATTACTTCTGGATGGCTCGCCCTATCTTACTGTCTACACCAAAGTTTAACAGACTCTTTGGTCTTTGTAACTTCATGTACGCCAACACAATTTTCGGCTTCTATGACACTTTAATTAGTTTCTTACTATCAGCTTTAATTGCATTGGACTTATATTGTCACGCATTTTTCTTTTCTGTTAATTTGTTTGTTACACGTATTTTCTTGGCATTGGGTTTATGAATGATTCTCATTGAAAAATTCAGGCAAGTTTTCGAGGTGTAGTGAGTGTATTTTAACCTTCCACAATTTCCACGTTTTATCACCCATAACAATATTAGTTTACCTGCATTTTATTTTAAAGAAAAGTTCAGAATTAGATTTTAGGAAGAAATATAAAACTGGGATCATATTACCACCCCTCCATCTAACTTAAAAAGGAAGAAGTTTCATGTTTCATTCATTTTTAGAGATGCACTCGTTATAAGCCCTTTCTACCGTGCGTTGTGCGCGCAGCGACTATCCCCTACCATTCCTTGGAATCCTTCAGACGAGAGTGAGAGAACCTCAACTCTCGCCCGCTCTTGGGTTTTCTCACTCGCGCGTGTCCACAACTCGCCGCACAGTGGTTCTAAATCGCTAAAAAGCTGCAAAACTTACTTCAATTTAGTCAGAAATCGGTGCTCGTGGGTATCTGGGGTCACTGATTACGAATCTGAAGTCAGAATTGCAAAAAACTGTTGTTTTAAAAAATTGTTGTTTTCAAGTTACTTTTTGTGAAAATTGATTAGTTTTCGATTTCTGACTAAAACGATATCATTACAATGTCGGATTTAATATGACGATGTTAATTTCAAAACTTTTTTAAAAATAATTTTGAAAATTTTATTTCTTCGTTTCTAATGACAATACATGACAATACATTTTTACCAATACATGCAACAAATCTGCTATAATAGCAAAAAGCTGATATATGCTTCGAAAATTGAATTTTGGCCAACTTTTGGGGATTTGGGACCACTGTGCGCTATACGCCCGTTGCCAGCTTCGTTCTTCAGGCTTATAACGAGTGCGTAGTGTATTACTTTGAAGTATTCTGAATTTTACTTTATACAGGGTATCTTATACAGGGCTCTTATTAATATCAGAAAGAATTTACGTATGTACTTGGTTTCGAGATGTTCTTTTTTATTCAGATGTTATGATTGGCACATCATTTTTTCAAGTTCATGTATTTTGTACATATATTGTGTTGTAGCTTGCATTGCTACGAAGTTAACAATCTACACTAGCACAATCTTCAAACGATCTTGTCTTTACATCACGTAAAACATTTCTAAGCCTGAATCAATATTCAAATCAGAATTCCACAGTGGTCGTCACTTGGATAACACGCATATACATAACTGTTCATCATCGCGATTATTAATAGACCTGTTACGGTATTAGTGAGCAAGATGGAAGGTTATTAATGTCTGCACATTGAACCGTATGCTGCACAATATCAATTTAAACCATTACAATCCTGGGCCATAAATTTTGTCCAGAAAAATATCTATCATCGATGACTTCTATGTTTCTAAATATATGACCTTCAAAAACACTAATTTTTAGTCAATGAAATCATTAAAAATCTGTGTAAAGTTTGAGTCCGATCACATAACAGGAAAAGGTGCCCCTGGGCCGTTGAACATTTAAATAATTATATAACAGCTCAAAAAAAGATTTTATATAATATCCTCCAAGTTATAGATTATATGAAAAAATATGTCAAACAAAAGTTGTAGATCCGGACAAGGAACATCTTTTTTGTTGTATTACTTTTTCTCATTCGACAAACGGTTTTCGAAAATGATCATTGCGTTACTAATGGATAATTTACATTAATTACTAATAAAAGATGACATTTTATCGCACAAGACTGCTGTTTAATTTAGAAAAAAAGCGATTTTGACTACTTTCCTCTACTATTCGACTTTTCTTAAAATTTAGAAAAGAAAAGTTTTGTCAAAATGCGACTTAAACCACTGAAAAGAGTATTAAATAAAGTACTAAATATTATGTAAAAAATATTAAGTAATATTATGTAAAAAATATTAAGTAATATTATGTAAAAAATATTAAGTAATATTATGTAAAAAATATTAAGTAATATTATGTAAAAAATATTAAGTTACACATCATTACAAGTGGATAATTTTTTCCTATTTTTTGGCGCAAATTTCTTTTATAGTTCAAAAACTATAGACAAATGTCACCAAATTCTAAATTCCAGACCACTGTGGGCCGGGCTCCATGGAATTTACTGAATCCGCTTCGCGCTGCCCCTGATTGAAACACGTATCCGCACAATATATAGAAGTCGTCTTATCATTAATTATACTGTTCTACCCAAGAAAATTATACCTTCCCAATTTTTCTTCCTCCTCCACCAAACTTACAAAACCAGAAAATCTATCAAGTGTTTACATCGACTGTACCCGGCACCTTAATTCTTTCCGTTGCAGATTTCTGAACTCCACCGCGCGAGGGAACCTAGCTTACGTCGCGTTCGCTTCGGCAACAATTAGCAACGTAGGTTGCGGCCGAGCAATTTACACAGCGTTGCCAGACAAGTCGCTGTGGGTTCTCGCGACGGCCGGCGCGAATACAATGCCCTTCGGGTTCGGGGATCGAGTCGAGACCCTTGTGTGCAATTACGGGCCTCTCGATCAGAAGACACCGAGGGAACTCTACGAAGACGGTGTGTCGGCTCTTTGTCCACAGGGGACGGTTCGTAGTCCGCGATACGAAGCTCTCTGTCGTAAGTGTTTCCCCTCCCGTCTTCCCCATATGCTCTGTGTCTATGGTGTCTGTGTGCCTGGCGTCTAGGCTGCGCGTGTGTCTGTGCGGCTAAGTGTCTATGCGCCTATGCGCTTCGGTGTGTTCGACTAGCGCGCGATTGTCGTCGCTTCCTAGGCAGCCGGTCGTTACCGTTTCCACCCAGCCACGCGGAGCAGTTAACAACGACGAATTTCAGGTACGAGCGACGGGAGGATCGTTTTCAACGCCCGCTCGGATTGCTCGTCTCGCGAGAGCCGAGCCACTGTTATTACAGTGCCTGGCAAGTCGCGCAAATTGATTTTTACGGAACGCCTATCGCCGGAAGAATCCGTGCCGCCAGCGGCACGGAGTCCTCTCTTTTAGTGCAAAGGACAAGTAGCGTTGATAATTGTAGTATATTATATAGTATTGTACTATATTTCAGTAAATTTTACTATGTACTATTGGAACACAATAGAGTACGCAAGATACTTTATTTTCACTTCGTAGTTGATTTAAAAAACTTTAATTAACTAAACTAAGAACTCAGAAAGCACCATTAGCTATTCTTATATGAATATTAAATGGCGAGAAGAAAGAGATGAATCTACAATTAAATTAATAAAAAATTAGCTATTACTTTATATTAATACCAACACAGATACTGGGTCTCAGGTATATATATTTCGTAAAAAAGTCCTTATTCTTAAAAGATAATTATTTGCAACAAATATACTTGGAAAAATAAGTAAAACTATGAAATAAATCTGTACTTTTTATTTTCTCAAATTTCCCTGAAAATACTATATTTTTTCAAGATTCCATAGAAATACTATATTCCCCCCCCCCCCCCCCCCCACAAAAAAAGGTGGTAACTCTAGGAACATATTTGAAATTATTTTTGAAGAAAAGTAGGAAAGACCGGGGATAGTTTGGACACGGGAATACATTTGACACTTTTACAATTGCCTCCATAGTGTCCTGATTATTGCAACTGTTTGTTTAGTTTATGCCTATTTTTTATTTGGTGTGAAAATAGGATAAATAGGCATTCTATAAAATCTGATTAAATGCTTCAAGGGTGAACGTTTAACGAGGTCACACGGGGTGTATCGCACATCAGGATATGTCTTTGCCAATATTTCTGTAAATTTTTAGACCATAATAATAAGATTTGCAAAATTTGGCGAATTCCACCAAAGAAAATCGTATTTATTCACAACTATATTTTCACATACAAATTTCAATCTATCAAAATTTGCATTTCTAGAAAAAAGACTATTAGAGCATGATTGCATTAGTATCACGAATGTACAATTATCACTTAAAACTTCAAAAATTTAAAATGAAGAAAATGGTAACTCAAAAATAAAGTAGTGTTGCAATGAACCCCATGTGACCAATTTTTAATTATAAGAAGGTGTAACCACGGACGGTTAAAACTTTAATTTCCAAAAAGACCCAAAAATTCAACTGTTTCGATCCGAAATATTATACTAAACTAAACTGAATATTAGCAATAATGTAGTGACCCTTATTGTTAGTTATGAATTCTAGACACTGATTAATTGATAATACGTTTATCAATCTCGCAGTAATACATATAATTCAAACTTCCCACTAACAAATTTCTAGCTATTAAAATGTAACTATTTTAAGTTGCAACAGACTTTTATGCAGAGATAAGAATCAGACTGAACATTAAGAAACCTTATCAACAAAATGTCAGTTATTCTGAAAGAACTCGCATGCTTGACAAAAATTTATTTCTTGCTGGATAAAATTTCTATAAACTTTTGACTTCCTATAATTTCTTATAAAAACAATAGGAACATTTCATTAGCTACCGTGCTAAAGGGAAACCACTAACTTGATATGTTGCCAATAGTCACCGTTAATCCATGAGATTTATCTACGAGTTTGTAGAGAGATATTAATCACGAATCTGACGAATGTAACAATCATTTTCTCAACCTGCAGAATGAAAACAGAAAATTAATATCGAGAAAGTAATTCGTCTTTTGTCGGAAGTGGTGAAACTAGCAGCCAAAGTTTAATTATTAGTGGGATATATTGATTCATTAACGTGGAAACGCGGATAGATCTTATCAAATCAGCATCTGCACGAGCTAGCATAATTCTTTTGCCTGTCAAGCGACGCGTACTTGTTTGGGGCGGTAAGAAACCACCTAAGAAATGATGAATGGATTCATTTTATCGGCCAGAACTTGGTGGCCGTTTCACGGAAATTTTGGTTTTCTTTCTTTTTCAAGAATATGCAATTATTCTAGAAACGACCGCCTAATTTTGATAGTTAGACGAGCTCGATCATTAGCGCGGCCTCGATTGTTCCATTAACGTGTTATTATTATTATGTATATAAGCAGATTGGGTATAAAGAACGAGAAAACAGAGTGCAAAGAATGAGTCACGCAACCAGATTGAAAATAGAAGGAACGAGTGGTATAAATATGAGTTTAATTTACTTGAATTTTTCATTCGCGTAAAAATTCTTGTTTTTAATTGAAAATATGTGGAGGCTGCGTGTATGACTTCGTTACGAAGATATGGAGGTGAGAGAATATTTAACAGGGGAGAGAAAAAATGTTGGAAATTTAGATGACGTTCCAAATTTTTTGGCATGATTCTTCGAACAATCGATAATATTATAGAAATACATTTAAATGAACAAAAGAGACTATAAGCGTAAATGTAAAAAATATATCAAGAATTTTATTTATATTTCTTGTTTCGGTTATTTAAATAAATATTTTCTGTCCACTATTTCCGCTGCAATTTTCTCAGCTTTGATCGCAATTTTGAAACTGTTAAAATTTATCTACAATAAAAATTGTGGTCATAGTCAATCATCCACACTTTAATTTTCATCTCTTACTATCCTATATTTAATTAAATTTTATTTCTATACCCTTAATTATTGGTAAAAAAGGAGGTCAAATTTTCAAACAGCCACCTAAATAATCGAGATCGATGCTGATGCATTCGGTCAGAGAGAAAATCACACTTTAACCCCACCAGAAAAATCTGTTCTGTTAGAGAGGTACCACGACTTGGTGTCGCAGAAGGTGCACCGAAGGTCTCAAGTGAACAGAAAAGAACATAGCCGGCAGAGAATAACCAGCGGCACGTACCCGATTAAACGCGCAGTGTATCTTGTTCAGGCGGTGTTATTATTACTAGGATGCCTGTCAACATGATCACCACTTACCGTGCATCACCGTTAAATGTTACCTGATAAAGCGCTATCAATAAAGCTCGTGTAACTCAGATAAATCGTTTTTTCATTGTTTCTCATTCACAGATTGGATGTAACTTGTATAAAATAAAATTGTATTTAACTTTTTACCTTTATTATTATAATAAGTCACACAATTGCGTAGATTATTTTCTCTACACTGGATCAGACATCGATATGTGCCTGAATTCAATAACAAAAAAAAGTGGCAATTATACAACTTTTAAAGAATGGTTAATTTCGTTTTTACTAACTCATTAATTAGTAATTAGTTGATGTGCCGTTTCTTGTTTATTCGAGGGAAGCTTTCTGGTGCTGATTGTTGGAAATCGAGTGTTTCTTGTGAACTCTTTTTTCAAGAAATGGAAAGTTAGTTAACTTATATTTTTGTTTGCTAAGAAAAATTAAATCCCATCGTTTCGGTGAATTTCTAATTAGCTTTGTTTCATAGTACCTACACTTGAAATTGTAGGGACGAATATGCCTCAAACAGGTGAGCTGGCAGACTTGAGCCACTTATTTTTCAAGAGTAAATCGTTTTTTTCAAGGTTGAACCGCAATTCAGCACCAGAAATTGAAAATGAAGTAAAGTATGGCATTTCAAAGTTACAGAGATTCTTTTGCTCGCATTTATTCACTTTATAATGATAGGGAATGCATTAAGTTTTGAAACTTTATGAGGAATTTGGGTTCACTCTCTAATAAGCAAATGCTTAAGGGGGTAGACACGTCACGTGACACGAGCGATGCACCGTACTGCAATACCGACAATCTAACCTGAAACATGGGTTTGTGATTTTTCGTTTTTCGTCCTTATATGAGCAGATTTTGGGCTGGGCGAGGTCTCATTCGAAAGAGGGAGATTCAATGCGGAGCGCTCTGCTCACCGTTTCAGTCACAAAACTCTTTTAGTGACCTAAAAATACTTAATTAGGTAAACACGCCACGTGACACGGGTAATGCAGCGCGCTGCATACCGACACAATCTGGCCCGAAATATGGGTCTGGGAAATTACGTTGTTTGTCCTTATATGAGGAGATTTTGGGCTAGGCGAGGTCTCATTCGAAAGAGGAAGGTTCAGTGCAGCGCGCTCTGGTCATCGTTTGAGTCACAAAACTCTTTTAGTAACCTAAAAATACTTGGATTCTTGCGGGTGTATTTTGTCGAATTTTGCTCTACTTTCAACACTCATATTATTAGATATCAACACAATCTCGTCGAACCATGACCAGAGCGCGCTGCACTGAACCTTCCTCTTTCGAATGAGACCTCGCCCAGCCCAAAATCTGCTCATATAAGGACAAACAACGTAATATCCCAGACCCATGTTTCGGGCCAGATTGTGTCGGTATACAGCGCGCTGCATTACCCGTGTCTACCCCCTTAAGGGGGTCGCCTTATGTGACAGCCAGTTTTTTTCGAATATTGGGGAATTTTTTTGGACGAACCATGAAAGCATAATATCTTGGAATTTTTATTACATATTTACTAGCATTTGAACAGTTGTTTAGAATATTTCGAAGTTAAAATATGGAGTGGAATTGACTTTCTAGCTCTCGAAAGAGATAGGTGCTAAAAAAATTTGGTCGACGACTAACATGATTCCGGCTGTTCTGCTCATCTGCAATCAAAAAGTCAAACGGTATATTAATTTGTAGACTTGTGGCTATAGCCGGCACCAGAGTGAAGTCAAAATATTGGAAATTAAATGATTGGCACAGTTTTGAAAATAAAGTTACGATATTCGTCATTTTTTTCGACTTTCTAGCTTGAAAAAAAACTATGACAGATATAAAAATGATTCTGGTACGAGTTGAAAATATAAATGTACTAAACATACCATAAAAATTTGAGCGAAATAGGTGAACTTTCAATCGCGTTTTTCTCAAAACTGCATTTTTCAAATTGGCTGACACGATATCTCAAAAACTACTGAACCGATTTCGCTCAAATTTTTATGGTATGTTCAGTACATTCATAGTTCCAACCCGTACCAGAATTACATATTGTCATTTCTGTCATAGTTTTTTTCAAGTTAAAAAATTCGAAAAAAAATGACGAAGTTCGTAACTTTATTTTCAAAAATACATAAATTGATATCAGCGCGTTTGTTCGGTCAATTTTAAATTGACGAAGATCGTAACTTTAAATTTAACTTTAATTTTAAATTGACCGAACAAATGCGCTGATATCACTTTATGTATTTTTGAAAATAAAGTTGCGATCTTCGTCATTTTTTTTGAATTTTTTTTTAAAATTGACCGAACAAATGCGCTGATATCACTTTATTTATTTTTGGATAATCTACAAGTGCGGTCGAAATTATATTTTCCTTATTTATTTTCAAAACTGTGCCAAACATTAAATTTCCAATATTTTGCAAGGAGTCGAGACCGATAGAAATTCGGTTTCGGTCGCGGTCGCGGTCAGTGAGACCGACCAATATGGCATTTACAGGTCTCTCGACCGAACTAGAGAGCGACCGAACGGTCAGGAGTTTTCTCTCGACCGAACTAGAGAGCGACCGAACGGTCAGGAGGTTTCTCTCGACCAAAACTCGAGAGAGAAATTCTCTCAGACTTTCGGTCCTGACCGGTCGCAAACGGTCGCAAACGGTCGAGTTAATTTATGGAGAGATTTCTGTTCCTCTCCATAAATTAAGAGTCGGAGCGGTTCGGAGCGGTTCGGTTCTGTTCGGATCGGTTCAACCTAGCTGAATAAGCCGGGAAGGTATGGATGCTATTCCTGCCGCTCACACTGTTTGTCACTCTGGTGACGGGTTTGTTGATAGCAGATCTTTGCAGTTATTTGTTACTGTAACACTGTCCATTCCAAACTATGTCGATCTGCCGAGATATTATTGTATTTCAAACACTAGTTATGTATTACTTTAATAGAAGTAGTTAATACAAATAAATTATTGTTAATATACAAATAACAAGAAAATGGTTAAAAATATAATTCTTCATGTGATTATTTTAAAAGTATGTCCAAGTGTGGAAAAAACAGAAGATAGGAATGTAATAAAATGTAAATATATTTAACAATAGCATAAATAACAAATTTGAAATTTGAAACAGAAGATAGGAATGTAATAAAATATAAATATATTTAACAATAGCATAAATAACAAATTTGAAATTTGTTAGTTGTTTTTTCCACACTTGGACATACTTTTAAAATAATCACATGAAGAATTATATTTTTAACCATTTTCTTGTTATTTGTATATTAACAATAATTTATTTGTATTAACTACTTCTATTAAAGTAATACATAACTAGTGTTTGAAATACAATAATATCTCGGCAGATCGACATAGTTTGGAATGGACAGTGTTACAGTAACAAATAACTGCAAAAGTCTGCTATCAACAAACCCGTCACGAGAGTGACAAACAATGTGAGCGGCAGGAATAGTATCCATACCTTCTCGGCTTATTCAGCTAGGTTGAACCGATTCGAACCGCTCCGAACCGTTCCGAACCGCTCCGAACCGCTCCGACTCGTAATTTATGGAGAGGAACAGAAATCTCTCCATAAATTAACTCGACCGTTTGCGACCGGTCAACCGACCAGTCGGCGGACTGGTCATGCCTTCGGTTTGGTTTCGATTGGTCTCGTTAAAAGTACGGTCTAAGATTCCCGGTCGAGAGGCAATCGGTCTCGAGTTCGGTTTCCCTCCACAACCTCTCACTGTTACGGTCACAACAGCGGTCCCTTTTCGCCTCGGTTACTGGTCGCTAGACCGGTCGCGACCGGTCGGAAATTCGGTTTCTGTTTCGGTCTCGACTCCCTGATATTTTGACTTCATTCTGGTACCAGCTATAGCCACAAGTTTACAAATTGAAGTGCCGTTTTACTTTTTGATTTCAGATGAGCGGGACAGCTGGAATCATGTCAACCGTCGACAAACTATTTTTTCGCACCTGTCTCTTTCGAGAGCTGTAAAGTCAATTCCAGTTCACATTTTAATTGGAGAGTGAACCCAAATTCCTCATAAAGTTAGAGAGTAACTTACAAAGAGTAGAAAAAGTTCCGCCGACCACTTATGTATTTCATCCAGCGAAAATTTAATAATGTTAAAGCTACCTATATATTTATCAATTTATTTATTTTTAGAAAATAAATGGTTCAGGTTGAAAAACATGGTTTTGCGGTACACGCACCACTCCATTCAGCAGCTCACATCTTGTGCATTTTTCAAACTCCAAAACAACTTTGTGCAGGTATATTTTACATACCTAAAAGACTCAACAAAAATAAATATTTCGCTTTTTCTTAACTTCCTAACTCCGCAATTTCTCTTAAGTGATTTTGGTGAGTCAAACTTGTAAGAATCTTGTAAGAGAAGGGTTTAAATCTGGCTACAACCATTTTCATCGTTATAGAGGAAAATAATCTGGTTAGATTAAAATGATTAAAATCGTTGTATTTATACAGTTAATAATTATGCTCGTAAATACACAACGTGTGCAATCACCTCGTTCACGGTGTTTATTATTTGACATAATGCTCGTTAGCTGGGTCGATTCATTAATGAACATGTATTTCATTCCCTCCCCTTATGTGAAAAATAGAAGTCCATATCGGACTCCATTCTAAGTTAGGAATATTCGCAATAATAACGAGGGCTGATTCAATACGTATTCAGGAATTCGAATTAATTTGATGCTTTTGTATGATGCTTTTGATTGCATCAGAGCAATCCTGATGGAAGTAAGCATACTATTACTGAAAAGGCTGCTGTTATCAATGGTTGTCAAAGAAATTCACAAATTGCCACTGAATATGTGGAACACAAACATAACGGATGCTCTTTGAAAAAAATTGAAAAAGTTTTAATAAAAACATATATTCGAAGTAAGTCGATACACTCTTTAATTTATGAATGAATAACTGATTTACATCCAGTATAAGCAAAGAATATTCATTCGAATTTGCATTATTGTATTTTTTTAAGAGTCTCTCTAATCTTCTTAGTGACAATTTTACAAAGTTGCAGAAATTTATTGTAAACTCTAATAATTGTTTAGGGAACAGATTATGTTACTGGTCCCAAAGCTATGTCCAAACACGAACTTACGGTTTTTGAGTTTACAGTGAGAGAAAATCAAATTATAGTCACAATTGAAAAGTAATGTTTCGAATAGAACCAAAATAAATTGTAAATCCCATGGGATTATCTGCTGTTAGAAATAACAATTGTAATTAAATTAGTAGATTATCAAAATGAAGTATTTAATTAGGTATCTAAATTAGCTAAAGTAGTATTAGGTTTTAAGGCACAGAATTTTAATTATTACAACAAGTCAATACGCGTTTCAACACCGTCCAATAATGTAATATAATAGCTCTAAGCCGATGCAACAATAAATAAATAAATTTAAAAATATCTAAATTACAATTTCAATTTATAATTAACCCACATTAGTTTCAAAAACTAACCAACTGAATCAGCCCTTACTAAATACTAAATTAGAAAACACGAAGAAGCAATTGTAAATACCTATAACACTTATTTGTAACATAGGAATCAGAAACATTTATTTTACCATAAAATGTTTATGAAACGAAATTGAAATGTACCAGTAAAATTATATGCAATCTTTAATGTCTGCAAATGTAATTACCTCTCAGTTATTCCACACAATGCAGCCATCGATCGGCATTCATTATACCTACATAAATCACACCCATCATGAAATGGTATTTCCTTATACACCAATTTTTCATTAAAAATTGTAATGTCATTAAGCATTCTTATAATTTGAAGCGGGATATCCGAACGTCACAAGCTTGGAAGTAGGTATTCTGGACTTTATACTACCCTCATCCTTCCTATTAATTATTAATTATTAATATAATAAATGCGAAAGTGTGTCTGGATCATCTGTTTGTTACTGAATCACGTCGCAACTACGCAATGGATCTTCCTGAAATTTTGTTTTTACATAGTCTAGGACCAAGAATAACATATGACATATAGGATACTTTTTATCTCGATTTTTTTAACCGATCTGGACCAAATTTTGCATAATTACTCTCTGGAACCCTGCGGAAAATATAGGCTCCTATGAAATCTGGACATCCTACCCCTCCCCCTTATTTCACCCCCTTGATAGTCTGTGATAATCGAAGTTTTACCCTGGCAACGCCAGGTACTTTAAGGGAGTATACCTGTTTGAACCCTCGGAAAATGTGTATATTTTGTGGATTTTTTTACAAGTCAACGGCTTGATGAAGATTTCCCATTTTTTTTACTATGTTTACATAGTATTATGAACTACTTATAAAAAAATTTCAGTTAAAAAACTATTGTTTCTCGGAAGTTATGGTTGCATATCCGAAAGTCTCTCGATTTTAGACGGCTAAATGGTGGGCGTGAAACGACCTGATTTTGAGAATTTTTTATGCGAGTATAATGAATGGAATACAAAATTTCTTTAAAGGCCTTTATTGTACATACCTTGAGGTACAGTCACAATTTTTAAAAAATTGTTAATACAAAATGCTGGCGCCACAGCTCAACAAAAGAAGCTTCTTCTGAAAAAAAAACTATTTCACGACCGGAAAGATTTCTCCTTCAATTTTTAGCCTAGAACAAAAAACCGAAGAAATTTTGAGTTCTATATAAGATTATCTCGGGAAGTACACGAGGAAATTAAAAAAATGCTGATGTTTGTAAGAATGGTGCGAATAATAACATTCGAATACTGAAATATTCGAAGTTTATTCGTAGCATTCGAATACTTGTAAAATATTCGCATATTAAATTATTCGAATAGTCCCAGCCCTACATACGACGCGATGCGGAAGTTGCCGTCGACTCTTTCGTTCTCTCTCCCAACCGAAGAAATTCTAAGAAATGATCGGGATAGTCCCCGGGCGTACTACGCATGGTAAAAAACGGGACAATAACGAGGATTTACTGTACTCGCATAAAAAAATCCTCAGTATCCAGCTCCACAGTGTCATTACACCTCAAACTAGTATATAATAAAACCTGCTACCATTATAATTATTACAACGTGTTTCCCGATCCATCAACCCCGTTTCCTGTCACCCTACATTCTCCATAAACAAATACAGAGTCCCCAGTTACGTTATCAATTGCCGGCTGTTCTTTCCGCAGTTATCGCTGTTTAACATCGAGTGACACAACTCGTTAAAGGTGAGAACGTAGGATCCACAGCACTCGTGTGTCGCTGTGCCGTTGATTTCCGCTCGGTCGATTCCCTGGCCGACTACTTTCTGTCAGCCGTAAGTATTTGATCGTGTAATTAAGTGGCCGTGACGAAACGGGCGGACAGATAAAAGGAGAAGAAATGGCCGACAGGTCGGGGCGATAATTGAAAGAGACAAGCCGAAAGGGAATCGAGCGAGACGGTTGATGAATATTTCAGCGGGGATCCAGGGAAGAATTACGAGGCGGAAAAGGGGGTGGCTCGTGAGAGCACGGGGGTCGGGGACGGAGGAGCGAGAAGAACGTGTCGCGGTCGAGGATGTCGTGTGTACGAGGAAATCGACGTTTTGCAGAGCAAACAGTCGGCCCCCGATGTTATTTTCTTGTTTGCGCAATATGAAAACGCTCGTAACGCGTTTCCTCGTCTCTGTGTTACGAAACATCGTTGGGTCGGTCGACGGGCATCGACTGTCCACGGCTTTTTAGCCGATGAATAACGCACGGTCGAGCGCGATTTGCGTTTCTTTCCACCGGCGACACATTGAACGACGTAAATCTATTGCAAGATTAAACGTACGGAATACTTTAGATGGTGTCGATCACTGAAGATTAAAGTTGTACAAACCCGTGAATTCTCTGCGTAGCATTGACCTCAAATCAGAAATTCCTGGTCTGTGCTTGACAGTCATTTTCTACTGGATGCTAGGGCGTATTGCTTCCTGTGGTATTATAACGTTGCAATGCAGTGGCAATTGAAGGGTTGGATGCAATAAGGGAACTAGCGCTCGAAACTGTGAAAAAGAATTGTCCAGTCGCTAAGAAAAATTGGAAAATTAAATGTTGTTAAACTGTATTTTAAAAAATATAGTCTTGTAAAGCTCGTCCCGGCACACATTTTTTCTATTTACAGTTTTTTTTTATCGAATCATTAAAAATTATAAACTAAAAAAATTTCTTCGACCAAAATCATTATTTGTTTAAACATAAATTGCGATAACTTGAGTAAATATTAACGGATCGTTATGAGACTTGAAACATAAAACTCAGAAAACTCTCGCGAAGCCGTAAAATGTATGCACAAAACCCTTATGTTAAAAAATGTAGTAATATTTAATTAAAAAGTAACACTGAACATAACCCATGTTTTTCAACGTTCGCCGTTAAAAAGTATCGAGGCAATTTTGACGTACAGATAACTTGCAGCGACGAAGTTTTTTCTTAATATACAAGGAAGTTTTTCACCAATTTTCACACTGATTAATAAATAATTGTAGAAGATATGACGATATGTAATTAATGATTAAGTTTCGTTAATATTATAATTCAGAGTTATTACTGAATTATAATATTATAGTATTATGGGAAGAAAGACTTCTTTGCTTCGCCGAGTAGAAAATAACTGTCAAGTAC
The DNA here is from genome assembly GCA_963971345.1 of Andrena flavipes. NCBI lineage: Eukaryota > Metazoa > Arthropoda > Insecta > Hymenoptera > Andrenidae > Andrena > Andrena flavipes. The sequence continues at coordinate 14,349,702 of OZ020482.1, forward strand.
AGACTAGAGAGTTTTTACTAAGGGGATACAATCCTGTAATGCGATTATGAGAAACGAGCGTGGAAATTGAAGAAGATACTTACATTTAGTATATTTTCGCAGATATCAAAGTAAAAATATTATACCTCATTTGTAATAAACACTAAAATTTTGCCATGATTCTTAAGGATTTTGTACAATTACTATTTGTGAAAATCTATAAAACAAATTTTTATGTGAAACTACGTCTATTTTCAAGTTTATTTCTTGATTTGACATCAACGAACAGTGCCTTATTTTTTAGCGACATAGGTAGATAATGAGAACTATAGTCCAACAAGTAAGAAACAGAGGAATTTAATACAACCTTGCAGGGAGATTTAATGAAAAAAATTAACAGTTTAATGTACACTGATTTATAGCTAAGGGTAATTACTTCAGCAGAATTAAGGCAGAAGCAGTAAATAAATTATGTAAACGAAAATTTCCTTCCTAAATAAAACAAGGCACCCCCTAGTAGCAATTACTGCACTTCAATGAAACAATTCCCTTCCAGTTCACTAACTGATCGTCTCGAAGTCTCTGTATAGACAGCGTATTATAAAAAACTATATAATTGTAAATTTCAGGAAAACCCGTAGTCGTTGAATAGTGTAAAAGATGTTTAGTTAACACTTGTTTGTAAACAGCTTCGTCAGAGTGAAAAGCAATTTTCACTGTAGATAATCGAGCAATGAAGTATGGGTAATGAAACTTCGGGGAGTAACCAGTTGATTAATTATTTCTTCTCCTTTCTTGCAACGATTTGTAGAAAATCTTAATTCTTAAGATGAATGCATGGAAAAGGATATCTATGTACCTATTGTGTTAGGAACAAGAAGATCAAGGATTCGAGATAAGCATAATACTCATGAAGATGAATTATGCTTGAGTAATTTATAAAGGTAAGTTCAGCATGTTAGAATTTATTTTTATTTACTGCTCACTGTCACACGATATTTGTGTTAGATCTCAAGGAAAAAATATGTAAATTGGGACATTCTAAGCAGTACCTATAGCCTCTTTGCTCTGCTAACCTAAATTTTGTGAATTTTTTATGCGAGAATGCTTAAATATTTAATATATTTATTCCTTCTTAGTTCAGTAAACCTAATTATACCAAGAAATCTTATTAAATAGCTAATTTAGTTAAGTACATTATAATATGAATGGTATGCTAAAGGGATAAAACATTTCGAATGGCTTCCTTCAAAATCGTGGTTCACAGAACGATAATTAATGAAATGAAATACTTTTTATTCCATCAAAGTTAGGTCAGAAGTTTACAGCATAGTTCACCAACTATCTATAAAGGTTTCGTTAATAAAGTGCATTACAGATATCACATTAACGGATGAAAAATGATGCGAACTTCGGGAATTTTCTAACAGGAAACCATTAAATATATTTACTTCGAGCTTTGTGGCTTCGTTTACGAATCTTTAGAGAATATGGGGAAAAAATTGTATGTAAAAATAGTGATTATATTTGGAGTTGTAGGGCTTTAAATACATAGAGTGCCTTACTAAACTCATATGCGCATTTTTAGCATAATATCAGCCGTTGTAGTTGTTTGAAATAGAAAATTTAAAAGTTTGTGTAATCTGTATGAGTGTGGCTATTGCCTGAACTAGATTAAATAAGAAATACTGAAAATTAAAAAAATATGGCAGGGTCTAAAACAGATATCGATTTCTACAAAAAATTCACTGGTTTTTTAAGTTGCAAAAGTCCAATTTTGTAAAAACCGAATTGGTTTTAATACCAACGAGAATGGGATATCTACTGAAGATTAAATTATTTGGTTCGTTGCACTAAATTTTAAAACAAATATAGATTTTTACAACTATATTATGGCGGCAATTGCATATAACATGAGAATCATAAATAGAATTACTACTTTTCTACATGTTTCTAAATAAATGTTCATGTTAATTTAAAACAATTGTAGAAACAACTGTATTAATGTATGTATCAACATCAATAAATAGGAATTATCACGTATTATTAAAATTACTATTTGTACTTTTTAGAATACTAAAAATTATTTATTTATGAGTAGGGTGTACGAGTAAAATAGTTAAAAGGTAAAACTAAGCATTTTCAAAGAAATTTCTACAAAGTTTCTAAACATTCCTAATCTTTTTATCGATTTCGATAATTTCTGCTCGAAAGAATTTTCCAGAAAGCGCGTGCGTATGAAAAATTACAGAGGGACATACCTTCACCCAAGTTAGTTTGCAAATTGCATCTGACCATAGACGATCCGTCTTCCCTTGATCTCTCATACTTCTGTCATGTTCTAGGAGTAGAGATAAATCATATCTTTGTGTGTCTTGCAATGCTTGTCGTTTAATATGTGCATTATTTTCAAAATTATTTCCACAGAGGAAGATGCTTAAATTAACATAAGCTTTATACAGGTAAATACCAATATCAAAAATTTTACGTATTAGTCCCAAGACCCAGACCTAACCCAGTGATTACGTAAGAAAGCATTTAATATTCTACAGAAAGAATTTTTTTTATTCTTTTGGATTTAACTAAATATTCATTTACATAGTGCAGTCTAAGGAACAGTCGATCGAATATTGTAAATGGATCATTCCATGCCAACTGCATCATTTTTTGCGATCGATGCCTAGGATATTGATGACACTGAAGTATGATTTTCGCAAAAATAAACAAAAATTGCAAACTTCAAAGGCCTGTATTTTTTAACAATTTTTTTTATGGCTTACCTCTCCCCTAATTTCACGTGTAGTTTATTATATTGTAGTTGTATGAAAATCAAAAGTATTTGTGAATAATCTTTGTAATCGAATTCATAGAACACTGTACATATTATTAACTAAACATTATCAACTCATTTTAATTAGTCTCATAGATCCTCGGATACTTAAATTGTTTTTTTTTTAAAATTCTATAACAAATGGGAATGAATGAACGAAATACGTTTAGCGGAAAGTAGGTAGTACGTAATGGTATTTTCATGTTGCTGAGCTGCAAAGTACACGGTTTCAGTTATTTCAAAACAGACGGACCAATAACTGAAACTTTCGTAACTTCATGAGAGGTTTATTGCGCAGTAAGTGCGTCGAAACAGTTTGGAAATGAAGACAAAGTGTCTTTCCCTGAGATTCTACTTGGTACAGCTTCTCTGTGCGTTTAATTTCTTAAAACTCATCATCTCAAATTGAACATCAGAAGCTGAATATATATTGAATAGTTCTAAAAGAATCATGCGGACGATAACGAAGCACTTCTTTTGCATATTGTATTATTTATATTTTTTATTGTATTTTCTTCCAATGAAGATAAATCATTTCAGAGTAAACTTAATAATATCTATTTTTAACTCTCTTATTCTGCATTTTTTTTTAATATGTAACAGATCAGTCGAGAATATCCAACGTGGGGAAATCATCAGTGGACAATGAGATGATTTAGCATACGCCAGCAATGGGAATCTCTTTCTTACGGTCGACTTCCAATTTGGAGTAAGCATCGTCAACTAGGAGGCAGATCATTTCGCGAAAGAAGGGCAGCCAGTTCTCATTAAATTATTCCGCGACGTTTCAAGTGATAAGTAATATTAGTCCGATATTCGTTTCTCGTCACATTAAACAATTTCTCGGGTCAATTTTTTTGCATCCTCGAAATCCAACGAAATTGTTCACCCCATTCACCCTGCATCCCTTTCTGGTCTTCTTTCTCGTCTTTTTCTTAGCTATGTATGATTTCGAAAAGGCGGCGTATTAATTTTTGGATTATGTGAATTGGATCAGGTAAGTGTGGTGTACGGAATTTGTGATGTAAGAAATATTGACAGTAAAAAATCGTTGATAGTAACACTAATTGTAAGTGAACGTATATATAGCAAAAAGTTTGAATCTTCTTAAAAAAATGAACGAATTCTGAAGAATCGATCATTTTAGAGATGGAAATTATTTTGTACAGCCTGCTTTTGTGAAAATTAGGTGAAAGTTACAAATTTCGACGGTTTGTACTGTTTAAGGGGGTAGACACGGGTAATGCAGCGCACTGTATACCGACACAATCTGGCCCGAAACATGGGTCTGGGATATTACGTTGTTTGTCCTTATATGAGCAGATTTTGGGCTGGGCGAGGTCTCATTCGAAAGAGGAAGGTTCAATGCAGCCCGCTCTGGTCATGGCTCAACGAGATAGTGTTGATATCTGATAATACGAGTGTTCAAAGTAGAGAAAAAATCGACAAAATACACTCCCAGATTCCAAGTATTTGTAAGACGCTAAAAGAGTTTTATGACTCAAACGATGACCAGAGCGGGCTGCATTGAATCTTCCTCTTTCGAATGAGACCTCGCCCAGCCCAAAATCTCCTCATATAAGAACAAACAACGTAATATCCCAGACCCATATTTCGGGTTAGATTGTCGGTATTGCAGCACGGTGAATCGCCCGTGTCACGTGGCGTGTTTACCTAATTAAGTATTTTTAGGTCACTAAAAGAGTTTTGTGACTGAAACGGTGAGCAGAGCGCTCCGCATTGAATCTTCCTCTTTCGAATGAGACCTCGCCCAGCCCAAAATCTGCTCATATAAGGACGAAAAACGAAAAATCCCAAACTCATGTTTCAGGTTAGATTGTCGGTATTGCAGCACGGCGAATCGCTCGTGTCACGTGACGTGTCTACCCCCTTAACACGATTATTTATACCCTTCCTAATTTTAAAAGAGTGTTATTTTTAAAATTTGAAGTGCAAATCAGGAAATTATAATGGAAACAATAATTGCATGGAATGTGAATTAAAAGAAAAGTTTAGAATAAATTAATTGTGATGAATGCCCATTTCATAATTGTTATTATGTAGAGTGGTGTTATAGATATGTATTCTGTGCCTCGAAAAATCTGCAGCCACAGAAAGATTAACTCTGCAACTTAAAACTTTCGGTTTTCGATTTGAAATGTGCAAATCAAAATCACTTCATGGTCATGGAATATTAAACATGTCCAATTGTATTTGTGCTGATCTTACCTGTAATATACGTGAAGCATGAAGGAGGTATAGAATTTAAAAAAAAATAGAAGTTATGAAAATTTGAATATGAGCCTCTCAAAAACCCAAACAGGTCAACTCCATTTTCTCTAAATTTCTCAATTTTATTACTTAAGTTTCCCTAGTGTTTATTTTATCAAAATAATCAGTTTGGTTTCTAGGAGTCCCATATATCAAATCGTTGTAATTACATTAAGATGTCAGTTCATGAAACAACTCCTAAAATGTAAACTGACCAATTTAAATTATTCAATTCTAAATTTAGTTTTCTATGAATCTGTTTGCAATTTACTAGATACTTGTATTCTATATAAAACTATATAAACATTACACACTTAATAATACATATACAACTATATACAACACGAAAGTTTATTACTTCTCCAAAGTGCACAGTGACTTTTTGAATATCCTCTATTTTTCCCTCGGAAAAAGAACTTCATCAAATGGCGAAGATTATCGCAAGTCAATACGGAGAATCATTTATCGTCGCGAGACACGACGTTCAACCTAATGTTGCTTATTTTCAGCGAATAGCTGAAACAGAGTATGTACATTGAACGTTGCCCGGATATAAAGTAGTCGGCGGCCACGTGCAATTACCTTGCCTTAATTGGAAGTGTCAAGTGTTTGCGCATCCCTAAGGAATTATTGTTTACCGAGTGAATTAGTTCCCCTGTGCTTCTTCTCGGTCAAAAGGCGGAAGGACGTCGAGAATAGAACAAGTCTGGGTAAAATCGAGGCCTAGAAAAGACACACCATACCATGTGAATTATTCCACGTCAAATCAACTGGTTCATTTCCATGCATGGTTTTCTTCTCTCATTTTGTAATTTACTTACCTACACGCTTTTGTATCGATGACAGTGTGACTGGGCTCTACCTTATTAGCACATGTCAGGATGAAGGCTATTTGAATATTTTATAACTACTCGGTAGTTAAAAATATTCCTCGAATATTGTAAAGTATTCAAATATCAAATTGGAATTAGGACAATATTCGAGTTAACGCCGTGTTCAGAATTATACTGGAATTGGGGTAGTTTTTGAATATTGCATTCGAGGTAAGGCAGTATTTAAATATCAAATTGAAATTAGGACAATTTTCAATCGAGTGATTTTTTAAAAAGTCATGTTTCCATTTTTGGCCTTGGGACAAATTTTGATGGCATCGCCTTCGTTAATGTTAAATTATATCGCCCAGTGCCACAAAATACTACAAAATAGGTTTACTCCTTTTTGAAAAATTGAAGTGAAAATACATGTTTCATACGAAAGGTTTTATTTCCAAGGTTTTATGATGATATAGTGAAATAAAACGGACATTTTTCCTATACTCATCTAGGAAATTGTAATGAATTCGAAACAAAAGGAACTTAATTCCATAGACTGAAACATGTACTCAATTAGTTTAAAAATGTACCCATTCTCATGGTATTTTTGGACTTATACATTTGACAAAAACATTTGTTTTAATCGAACACATATTTACTCCACTTGTAATGTGTACGTTACAAAAGTCCTTATTTGCAAATGTGTTTATAACAAAAGGGCTTATTTTCAAATGGTTTCATACAAAAGGGATTATTTCTTAGTGTTTTCATCAAAAGGGTTTATTCCCAAACGTTTTCTTGAATAACTTTTAAAACATTTACGCTAAGTTAATGCAATGTTTCAGAATTAAGCCCGAATTGGAGTAATTTTTGGATATTGCATTCGAGTAAAACTAGTATCACATTCTAGAAACACAACTGTATTCAAGTTCTTGAACTATCAAATATAATCCGAATCCTCAGGTACTCACATTATTTGCACTTCGGATACAGGGACTCCTCGCATATTCGAATAAAAAAGAAAATTCGACAAACAATCCCTGTTCTAAATCATAAAAAAACATTCCTATATTTGTATCTCATATTAAACCCTTAAAATATAAAAAACTGACAATTTTGTTATTAAAGAAGAATATTAATACAAATTAATTCAGCAAAATTACAATTATAACATACACAAATAAATACGTTTGTTTCCAACTTGTTTTGTGCATAAAATTCATTCTTTTTGTTATCCTAAGTCACCAATAAGGATATACTATTAATTTTGAAAATGGTGCAAGTCATTCACAGTTATAAAAAAACACATTTTCGGACAAGTTACTCATAACATTTTACAACGATAAACAAGTTTGACCTTAGAAGAGCATGGTGTAAAACATTTTCTTCAATAATTGTAAAATATTCATTCTAAATATCTCAAAACAAACAATACATGACTTAAACCAGTTTCATAATCACCGGCAAATTTAACATTTATTATTTTGTGTTTAAATTGCACTTAACAAGAATTATTCCCGTCAAATTCCGAAAGCACACACTTATTGACAGTCCCACCGAACTAACTCATCCGACTCTTCTAACCATCTGCTTCTGAAGCACAAAACATGCTTGACGTCACGTTCCACATTATTGTCATTGCACAAAGGTACACTCGCGCGCGTGCTCTCTTGACATTCTTATGGTGTCGAGAGCACCAGCTTCGCGGAGTTAAATAACATGGAAGTTCAGGTCCGGAAGTGTATCTTTGAAGGTAAAAAGAGGAAGGAAAAATGGTACGTGGTTCTTGAAAGTTTGCCTTTGAAACCGCGGGAAGACAAAGGATGGAAAGAATACACCTTGGCCGTTGCCGCGGTTAACTTTTCAATGGCGCGCGCATTACGATCAACTTTTGGATAATTTATCCATAAACTGGTACCCCCGTGGACTGTGCTCTCACCGAAATACAACTAGCACTCTAAAGTGTGCATCGCAGAATTGCTGCAACATATTATTGCAGGAAACACTTGAAATTATATTTCAAAATAATAAACAGATAATAATTATTCAGTACTTATAACTAAAGTAGTCTTTAGAAGAAAATTACAACGTGACCTAAAATATAAACTTTAGTATAAAAATCTTTAATGCAAGAAATTATACCTACTCCCGTTCAAAATTTATAATAAAATTGATCCTTTTATTCAGTTGATTACATTACATTTGCAGGAACGCGTGGGGAACACGATTGTCTTTCGCAGGCGAGTATCGAAAATCGAGAAATCCGCAACAACGATATCCGAGGGATAATAACGAATCGATATTTCTTCGCTGTGAATTCGAGAGAGCAAAATGTGGTAGACGCTCCGGGTATCGGAGTGGACGAGCACCGTCGGTCCAACTTGTCGATAACTACGTTTCGAAACAAACCGTGTTCCCTCTGTACGCCCGTAAAGGTCGAACACGTTGGGCGGTACACAGAAACATTAATCGATAAAGTTTTAGATATTTCGATTTACAAGAATTACAAGGGACGGTGGTATTAAATCGAATGAAATCGATGAAACGCTCGCGACTATCGGCGTTCAACGACTTCCACCCCTCTCGATGTCGGATATTACTACTTTCCCTCCAGTTGTTTCTCCTGTTTGATCAGCTCGATTACACCGTTCCTCATCTCGAAAACCACTTCCCGCTCGGTCAAGCCCATCCGTCGTCTGTTGCTGATATCGTAAACTCCTCCCACGCTCTCGCTGTGCTCGCCTCTGGTTCCCCTTATCTGAATATTTTACGTGTCGTTTATTAATCAGGTTCATTCGTCTTTTACGATGCTGTGAATTTTGTTTACTTATTGTTAGTCGTACCATTCGGTAGACGCCCCTTGTATATGCAAATATAAAGTGATTAATATGTATTGTACCTAATATCAGGTATTCGAAAAGGGTAGTGTTTGGAAATTTTTTACTTAAAAGCTATAACATATTTCTAAAAAAGTCTTTTTTCCTTTTAAGGATTGCATCAGTAAAGAATTCAAAAGAATTTACTTCTTATATTATATTATCTAGTCTTTGAACGAAGGATTTTTTAATCCGCTGCGTAGTTTTCTTTTAATTGACGAAAATCAGGCATGATTTATGATACAAATTGAAACTTTTACTTTAAACGTCAGCCATTTTTTCCCAAATCAATATTTCGAAAAATTCTTAAGTAAGTAAATTCTTTTGAATTTTTTATTTTAGATGATTGACTTTCGAGCAGCAGTGGTCACAGCAGAAGCTTCTTTTTTTAGAGAACCTTCGAGTGATGGACAATAACTTAGTTATTGATAAATATTTTTAAATAAAAAAATTACGACGCACGGTACTAGATGCAATACTTAAAAGGAAAAAAGACTTTTTGAGAAATGCGTTATAGCTTTTGAGTAAAAAATTTTCAAAGACCAACCTTTTTTCGGCCTACTGACTGAGCATGACCCCTTAAGGGGGGTACTATTTTATGGGTTAATAACATAGCAAAATTTAGGAATTTTTTTAAAGACCTAGCATTTCGATTCATCTGAAATTTGGACCATTTTTTACGTATTTTTGTAGAAGTTGCAATTTTTTTATTCATTTTTAATAATAAATATAGGAGTCCGCTGGTGTGCATGATATTTACCTTTCGGGTAATCTGAAACAGAAAAATCAAACAGCGTTTTACTTTGTACATATGTAGTTTCAATTTGATGAACCAGAATACCGCTAATTCTGTACTTCTTTTGTCACGCAAGAAAATTCGTGCAAAATTGCATAGCAAAAATTTAGGGTTCACACCTTTCAGTTTGAAAATTCTCCACACCGCTCAATATTTTTTTTTGATTTTTACTGGTTCGTCAATTTGAATCTGTATATGTATAAAATAAAATGTTATTTCATTTTGCTGTTTCAAATTACCTGGTAGATAAATATACACACCAACGGACGATCAATTTTGTGCTGCGTGATGGCCGATCATGCATAACTGCTATATTTATGGTTAAAAATTAATAAAAAAAAACCTATAGCTTCTTCAAAGATGCATCAAAACATGGTCCAAATTTCAGATTAATCGAATCGCTGGTTTCTTAAAAAAAAATCCCACATTGTGCTATTTTTTTAGCTCCAAGAATAGGATTCCCCCCTTAAGGGGTCATTCTACTTTGATGGGCCGAAAAATTAAGATTTTTTCTCAATAAATACAACATATAATTAAATAAATCTTTTTGGAACTTATTAAGCTACTCTACTTTTGAATGCAAGTTATTTTGAAGAATTGAATTTCTCTATTGCATCTAATTAAACGACAGCCACTTGTGAGTTTCATTTTAATGTTTTCGTTATCTCGATTGAAGTTCGTTGAAAATTCCACGAAATTTGAATACAGTGAAATTGAATCCTCGAAATTCTATAATCTTCCTGGACAGTTAACGTATAAACGAACGGTACTAATTACACATTCCCTCTGTAACATCAGCTTTGTTTTTAAGGGGAAAATGAAAATTTAGTGACCAATGGTCCGATCATAATTTTAAAAATAAACAGAGCAACGTGGATAATGTAAATCACCTTACATCTGTGAAGTGCTGAATACGTGTCTCTTTTTCTAATACGAGTAACAAGGGAACTTCGCCAACTCGAAAATTAAAAAAACTAAACTTACAGAAATTTAGCTTAAATGATTTGAATAACGTAAATATCTTTTAATTCGGCAATAAAACGGCCCTAAGGATGAAAACAACCCCTCAAACAAATTCTGAGTTGTCATATTATCGTGAATATCTTCGAAACTGTAAAAGATATCGAAAAAGGTTCATTCATACTTTTATGGCTTCCGATATCCTACATAAATTTTGAAAAAGGAAATGTATTTCGTAAATTCTTAATCGCCGCTTAATAGGACATAAGAAACCATAGAACTTTGAATTTAACTTCTTTTTTATATTTTTTATAATTTCGTAAATAGCCACGATAATCTGAAAACTCACCATTTTTTCGAGGGGGTATTTTCAGCCTTAGGACCGTTTTATTGTTTCACCAAAAAAATAGTTACTTTATTAGCATCGCTTGAGCTACATTTCTGCAACGTTTCAGATTGTTTTCAATTCCCAAATTGCCAAACTGCCCTTGTAAGTTTATGGTGTTTGAAAAAATTAAACGTTTAACAAAAATTCTAAAATAATCAATATATTGAATAGTTGAATATTTAGAAAGAAATGCTAGTCCTTTAGAAACTATTATTGACACATTAATTAAAGCCAGCACAATTAGTCGATTGTCAGCACTACTGTGTATATTTTGTATTCAACGTTCAAATCAGGATCTTAACTGCAGATATTTATAAAATTACTCAAGAACATTGGAGTAATTTAGAAAGACTAATGGATCCTCACACACTTACTTAATATATTCTCCATTATACAGCCAAAATGCTGGATTGATTGAAATTAGATTCGCTAAGTGGATTTTAAATTAATTTAATTGCAGCATTTAAATACACAGATTTAAATGAAGTCCCACCGAATTTCGTTTAAGAGCAAATTCTATCAACGTGCTCCCTCAAAGGTTGTGAAAAGAAAATTACTCGACCCGAAGCCGTCCACCTTGCAGTATTTGCTGCAGAGCGTCAACTACATTCTGTTACATTTAACAGCACATTATACTTTTTTACCCAGCGGTGGTAGAATTCGGTACAACATGGCCACAGAATGAAAAAAGAAAAATAAATGATAATTTGTGTACGGACGAACTAAAATTGTATATTTTAGTTGCACGCGGTTTGTCTGCAAGCGGTGAAAATGCAGTTCAAATATTTTCCTTGTAAGCAGAATATTCATTGTCGGTTGTTTATGTGCTTGATTCCCACTAACTATAGTTTATAATGTACGTACTTATACGTACTTAGGATTTGCATCAGCATCATCGTTGTGTTCAGTCAATAATTCGTAGGATAGAAATGTTTATCTGATTCTGAAACTTGTTGCGTTCGTTTCGTCAAGTTTTGAACAGTGGAGAATGGAAAATTGAATACTATTTTCTTGTTATTTAAGGTAAAACTTCCTACTAGTAACATAGTTTCTTTATGTACCAATTGTTTCTATTTTTCTATTAAAACCGCCACATTAATAAATGTTTACGACTTTTAAGTGTAATACAAAATTTTACTTACTACTTCATTTTGTCAATTGTTAGCGAACCAGACGAATTTTAAAAATTGATTTTTTGGGAAAGGGAAGACCGTGTAAAAAAAATATGCTTTAGTTTGGAATTTGCTTCTTAGCATAGGATGATTAAAAAAGAGGGGTTGGGTGACCAACTTTTTATTAATATTTATTACTCATTAAGGTGTCACATAATAAGGACTTTTATCACCATCATACTTTTCATTTCGAAGCTCAAATTCATGTGCAGTAAAAATTACTCATGTTATTACTGAAGATTATGATTTATAACAAATGTTCCTAAAAATGCAATCTGGGAAAATATAGTGGCGCCTCATATTTAGTCAAATTTTGTCTCAGCTATGTTATTTCCCATGACATACTATTTTTCGTATTTAAAATTTTTCTCTATCTTCAATAATTTCCAACAAATTAAACTAAATCGAGTTCCCATCTCCAAACCTTAAGGGCAATTTTCATTCTTGAACATGATTTGCTGTTTGTAGTGTCAACTTATTATCCCTAAAACTCTAATTGGTAACATAATTTTAATTGTAATATTTTTAGTTTATCTTATCTATTAAATTTAAATTCAATATGAAATGGTTTAAACACTGTGGGTACAACATTCTTGCACGCTTCCTTGACATCGAATTATTGATTTATTAAAAAATGTTTATACAAAAGGTAATATTATAGTCTAGGGAAAAAAGTTCAGAAACTACTAGAATAAAATGCTGTAATGAATTTCAGTCGGTAAGAAAAACATGTCTAATACTCTATACATGTTCAAATTTCCATAAAAATCGGAAACTGTTATTTAACCGAAGTTCCTAAGTAACCAATGCTTTTTTCAAAAACATTAACGAAATATGCTTTCCTAAATTTCCAACAGGGGTTGACCACTCTAGGGGCACATAGTTTTGTTTAAACTAAGTAACAAGGCACGTTCATCAACTTGAAAATTCAAAACAATTTGGGACTTTACAGAAATGTAGTTGAAGTGCTGCTAATAACCATTCTTTGTTTTGGCAATGGGTCCTAGGGCTGAAAGCTCCCCTCACAGAAATTGTCAGCTTTCGTTGCATACGAAACCATAAAAGATATCCAACATATTCTACAATATACCGACAAAGAATATTCGAAGCTGCGATTAATAGAATAAATCTATTTTACAGTACACGAGTTATAACACAAAATTGCAAAATAACCGGATTTTCAGGGGGTGAATACTCGCCCTTACAGTGAATTTGGGTAGCAAACAAAAATTCCTTTGTAACCAGAATACATATTCACAAATTTTAATTTTTTTTTGAATTTCCGACTTCGGGATGTTCCCTCGTTATTTATAGAAAGCCCAGGAGGGTTGCAAGAAAGATTTTCTTCTAAATCTCAGTTATTCTACTTAACATGAATTGAAAGGGTGCAAATTTTTGCAATGAAAGTCCAGACCGTTTGGAAGTAATTGCCATATCCGGGAACTTTAACCCAGTTTCAAATAAAGTATATATAATTCCACATAAGAAAACAAAGTTGGCCTCACATGTCCTCTACGCGTTCATCTACAAAAAAGGTACTGACATCGATTTATATCTCCCTCGACTTGTATTTTAAATATTTCTCCACTACCACCAACGGTTTCGAAGATATTCGCGGAGTTCGATCTTAACGGGATCACCCTGTGCAGTAGAAAGGTAACAGTTCCGAGGGAGCAAGTTACTCGGAGTATGCTCATCTCGTGGCCGGGCGGGTCTGAATAAGGAAAGGGGACAATTTCGTTTCTCACCTGAAGATTGTACATGTCCGCGATTTGTTCGAATCTCTCATAATCCGCGCTCACTTTCGGCAGACGTATGTGAACGGAGGCCCTGATGGTGGTTCCCAGGTTGGTCGGGCAGAATGTGAGGTAACCAAGTCTCGGGTGCCGCGAGAATTCCACTTTCTTCTGGACTTCGGAAACCGCTTTAACAAGCCTCGAGTACACGGACGTCAAGTTCCCACCCTTCTCCATCGATATCAGACGCATGTGATCCTCCTCGTTGCACCAGACGAGAAAAGTTTTGGCCTCGTTAAAAAATATTCCTCTGCCTGGAAAAACCGATACACCGATAGAGGAACGGAGGGGAACGGAGAGTTGTGCCAAAAGGGCGGGAGGGTGAGCGGGGAGGAGGAGAAGGGGGAAAGAAAGGGAGGGTAGGGGGAGGAGAGTTATTTCTCTGCGTTAAACTTTCAGAGACACGATGCAGATTCTCTTCCAAACCGTGAGCCATCGGGAAATCTTCCACGTGTCGCAGTTACGAATTTTGGGACCGATAATAGTTATCGAGAAATTAGAAATAGAGTTAACTTTGTATATTAGGTAAGGGGAAGTGCTGTATTTATCTTAATTTTAAAAAGAGATTCTTTTGTTGCATTACTCCGTTGTAAAACATATGGCGTTTCTGTTGCAAGGACTCTATGTTAAAAGTTTTGAGTGGTCGTACTATTGAGAAGTAGCAAAGTATACGTACGTCGAAAATAATCGCGAATTTCTTATTTACTACGTGTTTTTAAATGAACATACCCATACAGCACACTTTGTTGCAGCAGTATTGCAGGAACGTTGCTGCAATATTGTGCTGTTGCAGGTTGAATTGCAATATTGCAGGAACGATGCTGCAATATTTTTTTGCAATATTCGAGTGGAAACGATCCTGCGATATTGCAGCAATATTGCAAGTTCGTTGCCGTGCAATAATCCGGTGGCGACGATCCTACAATATATCTACAATATTACGCACACATCGTCGTGCAATGTTCCAGTGGCAACGATCCAACAATATTTATGCAAAGGACATGGGTTTTCCCCTGGCTTTCGAGAGAAAAAACGCTTATTTATCAAAACTGATTTTTATTAATTGTATACTAAAAAAGGGAATATTTATAATCTTCAGTTTTAAATTTTTAATTAAATAGGCACTACAAAATGGATTAAAAGAAACCAGATGGGCATATTTTTCTTTATCATCATCCCTAAGTTGCTACCCTTAGAAAAACGTCTCCGAACTAGTGTTCCTGATTTCTCGATATTTTTCGCATCTCGATAAATAAGAAATCAGATTATATTTCTCGAGAATTCTGCAGAATTCTCAAGAAATTCAAAAACTATTGCAAAGTTATATTTTTGGAGTAATGTTGATAATATGTATCTAAATTTTTATTCGTGTCCAACTTAGACAAAACTTATGTAAATGAAAAAAACAGATATTAAATATAATTGATAAATGTATTTATTAAAATAAAACGCGAGCAAGGCAAAACCTTACTTTTTTGTTTTAAAATAGTTTTTCAAAAGCACAATCTACTTCTTTTTTGTGACATAATCTGCGGCTGTAGAAAAATTTCTTTCATTTTCGGTGGATGTTGGTTTAATTGTATATATGAAAAGTTTAAAAAGTTTATATACATTTATTATCGATTGTAGACGTATTTATATGTTCACGATTAACACACAATTTAAAGTAACCGAAAATTCATTTCTGAAAACAAATGGGATTTATAATAGTTTTCTTACATTGAAGATTCTCGAGAAACACTGTAATTTCCCGAGAAATAAGAAATAAGAAATTATAAAATTTCTCGAGAAATCCTCGTGAAAAAATTCTCGAGAAGTAACACTACTCCGGACGCTTTCAAAAAATTCTCCTTTTTAGCCATCTGAACCAGAAAATCCCTACCTACAGTGTTTAAATTTGATTTATTAAATAAATCCTCCGTACTTCCTTTCCTTGTTCATACAATGATTCGAAACCAGTATTGTGAAAAGAAAACGGGGGAGACGGAGCAACACGCGTGGACGCGATGACACGGTCGATCATCTTTCCTCGGTTCCTTGGCCTACGTTACGTAACAAAGTGCCCGACAACGCGTGCTATACAGGGGAAATCTCGATGTAAATGTAATCGAAGGGCGGTTCACCGACTGCGTACCGTGCCGCTTGTTTCTATTCGCCTCGAGCACCGCGGAATTGAATTATTAATGTTCCATTCTGGCCGTGACACGGGTATACTTGTGTACTGGGGATCACGCGGCTGTTTACAGGGAGCTTGTGTAGAAACGAAGTAACCTAGCGAAGTCTGGAAAGTTTTCTTTAAACGTGGCGCTGTTCTTCCGCGGCGTATCTCGGTTTTTCAATCTCGTAACGATAATGCTAGCCATTCGTAATAGATTCAAGCTTGATACATACTGATAGCATCAAATTAATCGAGTGGAATGGCGAGTAATTATTAGGTGTAGAAAAGAGTCATGTGCGTTTCTCGAGAAAATTCGATCTGCATTTTAAAATTATTGTAATAAGCCTAAATGTTAAAATATTCTCCACTGTTGCTAATCACTTTTCTCCATCTTTCGGATAACATGCGGATTCCATCGCGGCAGAAATTTGGCGGCTTTGAAACGATAAAAGCATCGACACTTTTTGGGGCAATGTCAACTGTGTTGAAGTGTGTATCGTGGAGGTAATGTTGTAATGATCCAAATAAGCGGTAATCATTTTGAGATAAATCTGGAGAGTGTGATGCGTGCGGATAAATTTCCTAGTCCAAGCTGAAGATTACATCTTTCGTCGCTTGAGCAGCATGCGGTGCAGCGTTTTCGTGCAGCAACATGACTTTGCGGCTTCTCTGACCAATAATTCGTCTGCTTTTCTGCAATTCATCACTTAAATTGATCAACTTATGTCGATTAGGGCTGGGACTATTTGTCGAATTTTTCGGTATTCGAATATTCGAATACTTCAGTTGCTCAATTATTTGTCAAATATAATTCGAATATCCAAGTATTCGAATATTTGAGTATTCGAATACTGATGTATTCGAATAGTATTCGAATAATAACATTCGAATACTGAAACATTCGAAGATTATTCGTAGCATTCGAATACTTATAAAACATTCGAATATTAAATTATTCGAATAGTCCCAGCCCTAATGTCGATGTCCACAATAACAGCAAATGAACGTCGACGGTGTAAATTCTGAATGAGCGGGAAGATATCTTGCAAGGGATTTCCTCTGGATTACAACACAATTTTTGTTTGCTGCACAAATTCACTCGAAGGGGATGAAATTAACCCCTGGAAAATCGACTACTTTCCGATTTTCCGTTATAACTCGCGAACTGTTAGAGATCGAAAAAATTTTTAAGACAAAAGTTACTTCTTTTAATTAGATCTATCATGTGATAATCAAATTATTTTACAGTTCACGAGTTATAACTTAAAATTGGAAAATAACCGGATTTTCAGGAGTAAATTACACCCTCTTAGAGTGAATTCGGGCAGCAAACAAAAATTGCGTTGTAATCAGGAGGAAATTCCCTATATATTCAGAAAGTTTCAGAATTTGTTGAATTTGTTGAATGTCGGTCCTATTTCAATATTTTTCTTGAATAATATTTTGTTTTAATTTAACATTCACTTCTTAGAATATATTTCTTTTTCGGTACTCCTCCATTTAGTGCATCGGTTGAGTAAGATTATTAATATGTATTTGTTTATGTATAGGTAAATTCGTGTATGTTTTTGCAAATATTCATGAATTACCAAGCTTAAAGCTAAGGTTGTCATTATTTTGAAGTAAACTCAAACAGAGGTCGTAGAAACATTAATCCATGGTTAACCCGAATGCTTGCAGTCAACAGTTTACATTTGAAGACGGATGAAGCTCGTTGGTACCGTTTTGCAAATGTCTTGCAAGAAATATCAAAAGAAGCTCAACCGTTCAACGATTCTAAATACATGGAATAAATTAAATCTCACGAAATTAAGTGGTTACATATACAGCTAAAAGACATGTCAATTTTGAATTTCTCTTAATAAACTATTAATTTTCATTGATGTAATTTGCCTCCACATAAAAAAAATACCAATCAAATTAAATTAAATTCTTTATCGATTAAAATGATGAAAACTAACAATAAGAAAAATAAAGAAATTACTTTTAAAACAATCATACTTTTCTATCACTAAAACATTGTCTGATTCATTATTGTGTCACGTTTTCCATTTATTTCCATTCTCATTAAGAATATTTTGTAGTTCAATGATACACTCCATCTCTTTCTAATGACAGCAATATTATTCTGAGGCCAGCAAATCTAAGAGTGCACTTATTATAAGCATTCTACAGAAAAGTTGATAGAACAGTTTCAAAAACAGAGGCACTAACATAGCTAAAACTAAATTTGAAATAGAACAGCTCACGTTTATTAAATATTCTCCTCAAATAAATATGAATTTACTAGTTTCCCTTATTTTACATATTCTACGTCTACTTAAACGTTGCTTGTAAGTGTGGAGGAACACTTACAAGCTTTAATATAATTAAAAACCTCGAAGAGTGAAGAAGTTTGAAAGGGAAGCCTTAAAAATCTATATCAGAAAAGCTCTGTGATGGAAAATCCCCCGAACAAGTCTCAGCGAAGATTCCCTCGCTTGAAACGTTCCAAGGGATGGAAGGTTCGATTGAAATCAATCTCGGGCAGAGAAAGATTAACGGGACGTAACAGCAACGCATGAAGCAAAGTTCATGCCTCGTCGTAATTCGATTCTCTCTGGCAGCGTTGCGTCGAAAAATAAGGGGGGGAAAAAAGAAAATCGAACAATAACGCCCGAAGGTACCAACTGTTCGTAAATAACAAGCAACGGCAGCGGCCAGTAACGAAAGCCAGTTGTTATTAGAGGAGATCAAAGAAACAAAAGCGACAGCCACCCCCGCACATGGCAATCGAAAGAGGAAAATGGAATGTTCAATTATATCCGCTTGAAATTGTATAGAAAAGCTTTTAGGATAACTATTTTATGTGCTTGCGAAACGAATGCTGGACAGATTGCGCCATTCAAAGAGAGAAACACGGATTCAGGGGAATCGGTAAACGTGGAAGGGAATAAAAGGGATTATATTGCTAGAAGAACGAATGCTCAAAAGATTACCAATTTAACATCATATCGGATTCAATTGTGTCACCGAGCATCGGCTATGATAAAATGCAATTTCCTCCTGTGTCAAAATAGACACCTTCATCGGGTTTGTTTGGATCTACGCCATATTTAGGCCAGTTTTAATCAACTTCTATAGTCTGCAACTTGTTTAACGTTTCTTAGTGGAGGCACTAGTTTTATAGGTATTGTGAGTTTCTAAAATATATTAAGCAATCTGGGAACCACTCAACGTTGTTGTAAGTTAACTCTATAGTTTCTAAATAAGCTTTGATATTGGAATCTGATTTTGTTATGATCCAAAATTCTAAAGGGGGAATCATATTCTTCGGGCTAAAAACATAGCAAAATTTGGGATTTTTTTTTTAAGAAATCAGTGATTCGATTTATCTGAAATTTGCACCCTGTTTTGATGGATCTTTGAAGAAGCTGCAGGTTTTGTTTTATTAATATTTAACCGTGAATATAGTAGTTATGCGTGACCGACCATCACGCCGCGCAAAATTCGTCGTCCGTTGGTGTGCATGATATTTATCTATCAGGTAATCTGAAACAGGAAAATGAAACGGCGTTTTGTTTTATACATATGTAGCTTGAAATTGATGAACCAGCAAAAAACAAAAAAAAATATTGAGCAGTGTGGAGAATTTTCAAACTAAAAGGTCTGAAAGGTCTTTAATTTTTGCTATCTAATTTTGCGCGAATTTTCTTATGTAACAAAAGAAGTACAGAACTTAGCGGTATTCTGGCTGTATTTGAAGCTACATATGTATAAAGTAAAATGCCGTTTCATTTTTCTGTTTCGGATTACCTGGAAGGTAAATTTTTCTCGCACTTTTCTCGGAAGGAAAAAACGAATTCTTGCGATTAGTTAACTGAAAAATGGTCCCAATGCATGCAATTCATCGTTGTTTTCTAAAAACAGCCAGTCGAAATAGGACGAAATTTTTCTTAATATGTAAAATATGTATTACAAACAGTTCATATTTTCAGAAGAAAAATATTATATGAAATAAAGATTTATAATTTATATTTTGTACGGATTTTAGTTACTTTAGTTTTTTTTTATTTATTTGGTTTTGTATATTTTACTTTGTTATAGTTTTGTAACTCCATAAATATTAAAATAACTGCAAATTTTTAAAACAAGTACAGATATTTATTTTCTGTTTTAATTATATTTGGGGAAAATTTTTAATATTTTTTAATTATTTTTGGGAATAGTGGAATTCGAAAATCGGTTTTTGTATAAACCCTATATGCTAGGGTACAAAATTAAGAAATTTGTAGAAAGTGCATTAATTTGGCATCTGACGCGCTTTCCTATATGTGATATATTGAAATATATAATACCATCCTGCAACCAGTGAACAACTTAAAGGGTGAAAGAAACCATATTTCAGTGACTATAAGCAGCGTGGCTATTACTAAAAGTGGGATATTAAAACCCGCTTTAATTATATCCATGTGTAATTGAAGACAAGAATAGAGATTGAAACGTACCAAATTCCTTATTTGAGATTACATAATTGATGAGGTGTTTACGAGGAGCTGGAAATCTAGGGATGGTTTTAATTATCATTGAAAACTCTCGTCGAATGGCTGATTCTCCCTCAAACATACCCTAAGCTGTTTAATATCCCTTAACCCTTTTGAACCATTTAATCTCAGCAGCAAAGAGATTTCCCAAGGCCATCATGATGAAAATCACTAATGTAAATTCAGTTAAACAGAGGACCCTTAGCCAGCTTTCTGACATGCTACGATCCACAAGCCAACCAATTGTAACAACATTTTCGAGTATGTGTTTCGATTTACTCGGCTCCTTGGGAACACGTAACAGACCTTACATTGTTTACAAGATGCAGATAACAGATATGTAGGGAAATTAAGTATTTATACGAAGCAAATACAGAAATAAGTGGTAAAACACGTTCCCGTCATGAGGATAAAGGGAAAGGTAACGAAAGCTAGAAGATAACGAAAGAAAAATATTAAGAAGTAATGGTAAACAACGATACATATTTCTAAAAACACGTGGCATCTCAAATTTTGACAACTTACCTTATTTGACACTCGCCAGGGTATAATTTGTCTGTAAGCTGTCAAAATTTGGAGTAGATTACATAGCGAAGATAGCGATTGACGAACGAAACATGTATTAGTTCGTGTAACGCGTATATACGTTTTATGTTTGACGAAAAATTTCCTGAAGAATCAGAAGAAGAAAAATCTTCCGTTTCCGACTGATCCATGAGACGATATTACGATATCTCTGTTATGCGTGGGCCAATTTTATTGAATTTGGTCTTATTCGAAAGTTAACATGCGGTTTACATAAGAAAAATGGCTTTAAATTTAGAAAACATTGCAGGCGCGATGAGATATTAATGAAATAAGTTTCAGATAAGGTTGGATTAGGTGGATTACGAGTAAAAGATACGTCGACATATACAGGGTGTCTAAATATGTACTTATTGTTGAGACGCTACCGCGTCTCTAGATTAAACATTCTTGTAAAAACAGGATATAATAATAGGAAGTCTATTTTATGTTTGTTTTTCAGAAAATATTTAATTTATATGAAGCAATTCTTCACTGAAGTGTACCCGTCCAATTTTGTTCCTCAGAATGACAAGTGTTAGACTCTCAAGGATACTTATCTTTCTTTAAAGCGACTTAAAAGTCGTTAACATTTTGACATTAAATGCGGCGAAGGAAATGGAAGGTAAAGATCGGGAAAGTGCGGGCCCCAGTCGTAACATTCGTCAACTCGCCATTTCACTAACCTGTCCTTCCTCGAATGTGCCTTAATCCTAGAAACTTTCGGCTTAATCTTCGTTTAAACTTGAACCCCCAATTTCGACCGTTCGGCTTACCAGGGATTAATGTTTTCAAACGAGCTGAAGGAACTCGAGGCATTGTAATTGAATGTTTTACGTGAGCTCCGACCGATTACATCAAGTTGAACTGGCGAATAAATTGAACGGGAATACTACGAAAAAGCTTCAAAAGAAATTATAAAACCACGCTCCATACTTATTGTTAGTTAAAACAATAGTACTTATATTATATTTTTATAGTAGTTTTGAGAAACTATCAC
Organism: Andrena flavipes; assembly: GCA_963971345.1. Classification (NCBI taxonomy): domain Eukaryota; kingdom Metazoa; phylum Arthropoda; class Insecta; order Hymenoptera; family Andrenidae; genus Andrena; species Andrena flavipes. The sequence goes on from OZ020482.1 coordinate 14,371,827, forward strand.
TAAGCGGGGGAATAAAACGAACATTCATTAAGGGGTTACGCCACCCCGAAAGTTTTGAAAAATCGATTTTTGCTTTTTTTTTGCATTTTCTTCTTACGCGAAGTTGTAAAAATAATTTAAATCATGGTAGACGCCAAAAATTCCCCAAAATAGCCGAGTTATAGACTTTAAAGAAGGCGCGGATGTCGATATTCCGCAGCAGCTAGCGACCATTCTACTTTTCTCCTTTTGCATTTTTCTCGAAACTATATTTTCAAAGGTGATATATCAAGTATCTCCAAAACTATTTGTCCGATTGATTTCAAACTTGGTACTCCAAAGTTCTAATTAATTGTAAATCAATAGATGCATTTCAAACCTTGTTCATATGTTTAAACAATTTTATTCAGCTTCGATCCTCTGATTCTTTCTTCTTTCTTGTACGTTCACGTTGCTCTGAGCTACACACGTTTAAAGATCGCAGAATTAGTGCTTATTTTGCGATCTTTAAACGTGTGTAGCTCAGAGAAACGTTAACCGATTTAGATAAAATTTTCAGCGTGCATACAACTGACTTCAATCTACAAACGTTTTTTTTGAATTTTCATTACAGGCTCACAAAAAAGTTTAAAAAACAAATAAGTGTATTTTTATCAAAACGACGAAACACGTCACCTAGAAACCTAATCCCGCTATCTTCTAAACAAAACTCAAGTCGTTTGGACCAATTTTAAAAAAGTTTTAAGCGATTTTAAAGTGACAACTTATTTCCCGACGCGACTGTACGTTGAACTTGGTAGAAAGAAAAAGTCACGGTGACAAAGATCACACCTGATCGTTCATAACAACCACTCTCTTCCCACGTTACATATAACATAATAAAATTAGATTGCAAAACAGCAAGAATACTGAACCTATTCGTCCCTTAATTAACTCAATATAAATTTTGTGATGCAATGAAGACGAATTATTGTTATTATTACAAACGTTTCAAAGTAATCTGAAGTTTAAAGCTGACTTGGGGCAGAGATTGAAGTATTCGTCTGGCGAACAGGTTTCTCTCGGATTCACGGTTGACTTTAAACTATAGTTTATGAAACATTCGCCGCGGCGGGTCGGCGTCGATGCAACGATTTCAATCGCTTTCAATCCGCCGGAGAATCCGTGGAATGATAGATTTCGAATAGTTTTAAAGGCGCTGCCCCATCGATCCATCTAGGTTGCTTGGGGGAAAGTTGGCGACGAAAGAGAGGGACGCGGATCATTACTCACCGGTTGGCCAGAACCTATTGGCGTTGGCTGCCTCCAAAAATCGATCGCCCTCCTTGAATAGAAAGTGATCGTCTATGAGCTGCTGCTGCGTCTGTTTATCCATCGTGGCGAGCGCGTGATAAGTCCCTTTCAGCTCACCCGTCAACGACATTAGGGCCTCTTTCACCTGCAACCGCAGGAAGATTCACGGGCGTAAACAGATTAGAAAAGCCATTTCAGCAGTTTGTCGTCGGATTTATACATTTTTCTCTCTGCTCCTCAAGTCGCCCCGGGGGAGCGCGTAGGCTTCGACAACGAAGCGGATAAAACGCGATTAGGAGAAGCAATTATCTTTCCTTGGCGGAGCCAGTGAATTTTCTACTGGCAGAAATCAATTAGCTGCGCGCACATTGTGCCTTGATTTAAACACTTTCGCGGATAAACGAGCCGTGCGGTCCGTGCAGCCATTGCGAGTTGTTTTTTCGGCCGTTGACGCGCTCCGAGTTAAGTCAGACGCGAACTTTTATGCGTCTCCTCTCCCCGCGAGTTGTTTGGTGCTCTTTTTCAGCCACCACGGTTTTACGTTTGAATTTCGCGGGGAAAAAGGAGATGGAAGTCGCGGAATGTTTGGCTAGAAAGTTTTTCAAAAATTCTATGCGAGTTGGGTGGTATACCATGGAATTTATCAAATTTGAGTATATGTATTATGAAGTGCACGCTATTTTTTTTATCAGAAAATAAATACCCTTTTCCGTCCTTGACTTTTTCTTGTAGGGGAATTGTGCTCGAGATGACATACTTTATGTTCCGAGGCAAGTATCTTAATAATTAAAGGTGGTATCAAAGTAAAACCAAAAGCAGTTTTTATCTGTTTATTAATGGAACATAAAACACCAGTCTCATGACTCCAGTGATAATAACAAAAATAAGAGAAATAATAAATGACATGCCTGTGCATTTGTGTAAGTTGACATACTTCTGTATAAGATAACATACTCTGAAGCGGGCTTGCTCAGTATAGTCCAGTTAAATTAGACGGAAATCTGCGGAATAATTCCCACCAAGCTAAATTTTGATATGGGCCTTTTAAATAATATGTCAAAAGTCCCCATCGATAAAGAAAAACGCTAAACATTTTACAGAGGGTTGAAAGAAAACTGTTTTTCGCGAATATCTCGTCATCTAGCAGTTTTGCGACAAAAATAGTTAATACACGATTTATAGCCTAGGAAATTCTCTACAAAAAAGGTCCTATGAGTTTTTTTCATACGTGTAACCATTTTCATTAGGGACAAAAACTTTATGATTTCTTTCTCAACTGTGCAGTATTTGTAATGCCAATTAACGCTGCTTTATACAAAATTCATTTAATAAATTGAAATCCTTACCTGACGGGTATTTTCGTAACAATACATAAATCAGAATAATTCTTTTTTTGGTCACAGAATCAGACAACTCTCCAGCACTTCTAAACGTACGTCCGCCGGTGATTATACTGTGTTGTACTACTGGGGAATGTCACGTTTCTCGCGTGAATATTTGAAAAGATAATAATGGTATGTCATCTTACCCCACTATGTCAACTTAAGCATAATCCCCCTACTTAGCGTATTTTTTTTTACTTTTTTGGAGTTTTTTATGGGGATTTGTCTGTTACTCTTTTTTTTTCAATTGAAGGTAAGTACTTGGTGCCACAGCTTGCAATAAGAACAAACGCAAAAGTTGGTTGCACTTGCACTTGGGAAACAAATTGACCAATGTGGAAGAAAATTATAATGTATAAAATAATTAAATATGTAATTTATGAGCATACTGAAAAGTACTGAGGACTACTTGCATTACAATTTTTATCTAATCCTACAGAAATTTTGGGAACATTGAATGTAATTAGACACGCATTTTTTAGTTTTAGATAAAACGTGCCTGTTAAATTTTTCTACACTTAAAGACTAAAGTAATATTTCTACTATTAACCTCAGTTCAAAAATGTTGAAGACAAAAGTAACTCAGTTGTGTATGTGAAATCAATCAGAAAAAAGGAACATTTATTTTTCAAAATTTTGAAAATATTATCTCAACCATATTACGTTATTGAGCATGCAATTTTTTTTTAAAACTCTTAAAAATGGAATTAATCTATTTTTTTTTTGTTTAAAACTTTTTTTGATTGGGTAAATACTTTGTACTTTGAGGCAGAAAACTGCGTTGACAAGTAGAATGATAATCAGGATGTATTTCACCTCTTAGACCATTTCTTACTAAAACAAAACCTTACTTGGCTACTTATTTTTAATGCCCCCTAAATTGATACTAATTTCACTGGAACGAAATTCGCTGTTAAGATTTTCTATTATCTAAAAAAAAAAACGTATATAAGAAGTGGTAGATCAAAAACACAAGGTACAGAATAAATCTTCCATTTGACCTGATTTTCAAATCTAGAAAAACCAGCAAAATAAGAAATTGAAGAATTAAGTTACATTTCTTTCTAATTGCGCTAACAAAACGCAGGTACCTTTACAATTAATTTTCTTGAAAGGAGAGTTTCACACAAAAAGAGCATTACTCTGTGCTTTTATATAATCCCATTATAAGAAATCAGTTCTTACTCGTTTTATCGCCTGTTTCAAGTTACCTTTTATATTTTAATCAGCTAAGACAGCTAAAATTATTTTCATTAAAATTTTTCCCTTAAACTATCGATGCGAAAAATTTACAATATAACACGGTTAAAGCAAACGTGCAATCTATACACCACTACTACAATGCAAAATGTGGATGTAAACAAGATCGTTGATTTCTTCTTTAACCACCCCTTATCGTCGATCCCTATAGCATCGGCTGCTGTATTTAATTTATAATCCCCCATTCAGGGTAGGTTCACTTTTTCACCTCTTCACTTCTTTCGCTTTTAACATTTTCTCTCCTCCTTTAATTTGCTTTATTAATTATTTTATAATCTGTAGTTAATACTTGTATTGCCGCTTTTATTAAAAAATCTCTCAAACACAATGGCATGGGGCCCCTTAAATTCACAGATATTGAATTTCTGATTCCTCAAGAAGATTATAAAAATAATGCTTATCCTTTAACGGTACTAATAAGTAGTGAAATGTTTCTGTCAAAAACGGACACTAGAATGTTAAAAAAATATCCACCACTACACCCCAAGATTAACCATTCACCACTCATGCACCTATTTCTCCCTCACCAACCCCCTTCTATTTCGAAACCTTATTAATTCCCTGCAATTTTAACCCTTCGTTGACACACCTCTTTTTTCGATCAACTTTGACCCACCTGGGTGGCTGACACACAGAGCAATTTTTGAACGAGTGCCATTCTCACCCAAAGAATCCAATTATTATGAAAAAAATCATGGGTCAATTTCAAGGTCCCTAGAATGTATTCCAATAATTTTTTGATTGAAATTTTATCACAGTTTTTGTAAAATAATTCTAGATTACCACAAGTCGAGAAAAATCGAAGAAAATCTTTAAAAAATTGTAACTTTTACAAATTTCAATATTAGAAGCTAAAAATCTACAGAGTTGATGTTCGGATATAATATTTTGAGAGAAATTTTTTTGTAAATCTTCTTTGAAAAAAGGAATTTATTTTGCATATAAAAGGTTCAAAGCGTCAAAATCAGCTTATGGGTGGTTCACACCCAGAGTGTCATCGAAGGGTTAAGAAGCTCCAAAATCAAACCGCCACCACCCAGTACCTACTTGACAGCACCCTGTCAATCACTAAAAATCCTCTCCTGAAATACCTTAAACCGCGAAGCAAGGGATACCAGAGTACAGTAGATACATACTAAAAAGAAAATAAGCTCTCCCTAGTACTTAAGCGAATACCTCGCAATACAAAACACAGCTACCAGAACGATTCAGGAGTTTTCTCTTTCGACAACCCGCGGCGAGCGTTAAACCAGAATTCTATCCTCCTGCAACCCTCACCCCGCAGCGGACAATGGCATCAAGCGGTCCGTTCATATTACAATCGGCCCTTAAATCTTTATATACCTTTATCTCGAGGTTGATATAGTGAGCCGCGGTCATAGTGGGATTTAACGGATATCCCTCGATCGACCTGGCGCAGCGAATCCTCGTAGAGACCACGTACTTCTTCTCGGGATCGACATCGCCGAGCTCCTCGGGATTCCCCCAGTCCAGCTGCGGATGAACGTCGTTCGCCGTGAAATTACCATGATACTCCTCGATCACAGGATCGAAGAGAGCAGAGAAAACGGAGTACGCCTCTTGATCGGGCGCGTACAAGCCGACGTTAGAGTCTGGGTTCATTAAACCCGACTGAATCACGTCCATCAAAGTGGAGCCATTGCGGGTCATACGCGTCTTCAGTTGGTCGAACATCTCCTGGGTTAAGTGTTTCTTCAACATAGATGTGCTATCGGTCTTCGCGAACTTGGCGTAGGCCTCCTCCAGGGCCTTCACTCTCTCATCGTTCGGGTCCATGAAGGCGGGCTTCACCGCCTCCTTCTTCTTCTTCTCGCAAGCGCACAGACGCTTGTCGCACATTTTGCTTAGCGTCACACAGTTCTTTCGGATTACTATCATTCAATGGTAATTAGTAGGCCGTCCTGTAAGCAATGGGCACTTTCTGAGAATTTAGTGTTTCACGCGAACGTTGTTTGTATATTTGGTATAAATATTTTTAATAATGATGTATTATAGGTTGACGAGGCTAAGTAGGGTATTTTATTTATTGCAAACGTTTAAGGTGGGTGTAATGAAAAAATGGCGAGAATTTAGCGGTCAGAAACAGTTGATTACGCAGTTTGACAAGATGTGACGTTTTCTCGGACTTGTCGCATTTAATAGGCGTTTCTTATAGGTTTTTGAGCAAAATGTTTAATTTATTTCCAAAATTATGGGTCTAGGATAGAATCTGACTACTCCACGCGATGCAGCAAGCAATTATACTGGATCTTTGTTTATAACTTTGGGGGTTGGTTTCACCCCCTAAATATGAAAACGGGCCGTTATAAAAAAACATGTGTATCTTATTTTCCTGTAAATAAGCTGTAAAACATATTCAAAATTAAAAGCATTCGCAGACGGACACCTGAGAATGACATTTTTCAATCGCGTTGACAGTCTACAGAGAAAAGTGACATTGACACGTGCAAAGGCATTTATTGTACGGAAAACCCGTCGCTATTACGTAACGATCGTTTTTTTTCAATTAACGATACGCTTCTATTTTTTTATCAACATTTCTCCAATTTTGTTCAGTGGTCCGCTATTTTGTAATTTTTTGCGATTTAGACTTTTCTTGATCGTCGTGTAATTGAGGTAGGCTTCTAGTTTCTAAATATTTTTGTCTTTTTGAATTAGGATTAACCATATGGCCTGAGCACTGTCACCGCGACAAGCATGATTTTGCCTCAGCGCACATTTTGACGATGAGTATACAGGAAACGGATTTATGAATTTGATTGAAAAAATTGTTTTTTTACCCTTTCATATGTACATATTAATTATACTAAGCAATACATTGATTTACTTGCGTTGATTTGTTGAAAAAAATTCCCGAAAACACCCTTACTTTTTGTACCGTCACACTGACGGCGCCGCACGTTTTGCCAAACTATTTCGCTTCTGTATTGAAAACGAACCGTGATTTACCACTTCTGTTGATGGTCCTCGAAGGAAAAATATCTGCTGTAATAAATTGAAAAATATCTGGAAAAATGGGTGCATTTCAGGAGTTCTTTTCCCTTTGATCGTTGTTTAAACTTTTTTAAATCTTCATAATGCACTAATATCTTATATCATTGTACTCAAGAGGGTTCAGGGAATAATTTGGCAGAACAAGCAACCGAATAACTATAACCGTTTCGACAGAAAAGATATTCAAATTCGAAGATTTGCAGTTTTCTTCAAAATCGAATTTTTTCAAAAAATGAGGGTGATGGCGACAAACGATTTGCGGATTCGTTTTCAGCACACGAAAACCTATAAGAAATGGCTATTAAATGATACAAGTCCAGATGGCTGCGGAACTGTGTTATTATTAGTTTAAGAGAAGAAGTGATCAATGTGATTGAAATGTCTTTTTGAAGTCGGAAGAATTTTATAAATTGGAAGTTGAGACCAGAGTAGAATGAGGGAAACTAAAATATGTGTCAACCCTTGGCCGGTCGTGCCTGGTTCTTTTCAAACTCAAGCGTAACGTTACGAAGTGTACATTTTAGTAGGGATAACTTCAGAAATCGAAGAAATTACTTCTCCACTGCTAACGGCGATAGTAGATTAAGTTAGATGTTAAGTTGGTTTAAGACTAGGGTAAGTAAATTAAGTTAGGATTAAGTGAAGATAAGGCTAGCTTACGTTAGATGTAATATGAGCATAGAAAGGAAGAATTGTACGTTCCAAATTCTGAAATGGTCACCTGCATTCCGAAAGGGGAAGGGTAACAAATCTATCTATTTATCTACTTATCTGTTGCTCTAACAAGGGAACATATCGAACCCGCACACCCCAATTTTGAAGTTGGGGGTCGAAGATATACTTTTTGAAATATCTCGAAAACTGTCCGGCGTAGAACACAGTTTTTTTAGTGTGAGTTTTTTAAAGTCGAATCTAGCCCTCTGTTCAGGTTTTAGAAAATTTCAGAAAATATGTTACGTTCAGAGAAAATCATTTATTCAAAAAAAATCACATTACTTATGCGATGATCTACTAAACGGATGATGTGTGATAAATATTTTGATTCTGTTCGGGATTGCTACGTGATTCTCATGAAGATTGGAACTCTCAAGGTGGGCTAACAATATTGACGTACACTGCTGGTAAAAAGTTTAAATTTGTTGTGAATTAGAACTGACAACATATTTTATGCACATGTATGCTGCACACGGCTACTTTGTGAGCAAAGTACGTAGGGGAATCCGGAGCAAAGCGAAATGGTGGGGGTCAAAGTGAAATATTGTTTTGTACATGCTATTCTAGTAGGTATGTCACAAAAGGAAGCCATTATCATTTATGGAGCACGGCTTGTTGGTGGAATAAATTGCTTAGAATTTCCATTCAAAATTTTACAATTTTATACAAGAAATTGTTATTTCTGAAGTCAGGTAAGTTATGTCTTATTTGTATAGGTTTTATTCTTATAGCTTATGATTCAGGTATCTTAAATTCAAGCTGTGTTATTTCAAAATATTAGCAACCATTGTAACCTATAAGTTGTAGGTATACAAAAATTCATATATTTCTCTTCCACTGCATCCGCGGGCAAAGTAAAAAGAGCAGAGTGAAATCAATCAGAGCACATATAATACGATAAATAAATTGTTTTGTATTCTGTTCACTTTTTACTGTATTATTTCTTCTTGTGTATTTTATTTTTTTCAATTCTGAATATTCCGAAAAAGTATTTTTTTTTTAAATTTTTTTTCACAAACCAGTTGTAACCTATTTTTTAGAATCTCGTATTCAATAAAAATACTTGAATTTCCCTGCCTTATTTATTTTCACTTATTTCTAAAAATTGTAAAAGGTGTTCTTAACAAATACTCGATGAAATTCTGAAGTAACAGTAGAAGTGGCTTTGTATCATGAATTTTAGAAAACTATGCCTGTTTCTGTTTTTTTTTGTGTAGATAATAACTTTGCCCCGGTTCCCCCTACATCGTGTAAGAAAATAGTTATTATTTTAATTCTCAGCTACTGATTATTCCACCGCTAACCTTTCGGCGTACGGCGATGGCCGTCTGGACGTCTCTCTATCGTTCCTCAGTCGCTTTCGTTTCTTCCCTTTCGTTTTCCCTTCCCGCGCGAGTTCGTGGAGCATCCCCCGGAGCGTCGAGTTTTAATTACACATATTTTTTGTGCGAGTCGCTCTTGAGGCTTACGGTATGCGCCAGAAGGGCTCTACACGACGGCGACGTGAATATTCTGAATTTTGACGGACGCTCAACGCTCCTGGCATAGCCATCTCGACGCCGAGCGACCGCGAAATCTCGTTTCCCGTTTGTCACGAAAAAGTATTCGGCCGCTACCTTCAAGTTTCCGTCCCGGGGAAATCGTAACCGTGGACCCGTGGTTGCTTCGACATAAACCACGGCTCTTTCGTCGTGGCGGTTGCGAACGTGAGTTCCAAACGAACCAGTAGCTGTAGTTTTAGTATATACAAACAGGGCGTCTTGCGATTCCAGGCATCGTAAAGGGATCAATTTTTGGGAAGAAATAAGATCCTTCCTGTGGGAGACACTTTCGTGACTTGTAGCTGGTATTGCGGATATACAGGCTGGTTGTACCAATGAAATTGTGGCACGATTCCCAAATATCTGAATGTAAATGAAAATATTGGGAAACAATTTTCGATTAGCAACTTCGTTTTCAAGAAAAATTACTTTGAATGTTGCAACAATAAAGAAATGTAGTAGGAGTATGCGGTTATTTCTTTTCTTTTCAGCTTTAGAAAGTGTGTATATATATAAGGGGGTAGACACGGGTAATGCAGCGCGCTGTATACCGACACAATCTGGCCCGAAATATGGGTCTGGGAAATTACGTTGTTTGTCCTTATATGAGGAGATTTTGGGCTGGGCGAGGTCTCATTCGAAAGAGGAAGGTTCAGTGCAGCGCGCTCTGGTCATCGTTTGAGTCACAAAACTCTTTTAGTGACCTAAAAATACTTGGATTCTTGCGGGTGTATTTTGTCGAATTTTGCTCTACTTTCAACACTCATATTATTAGATATCAACACAATCTCGTCGAACCATGACCAGAGCGCGCTGCACTGAACCTTCCTCTTTCGAATGAGACCTCGCCCAGCCCAAAATCTGCTCATATAAGGACAAACAACGTAATATCCCAGACCCATGTTTCGGGCCAGATTGTGTCGGTATACAGCGCGCTGCATTACCCGTGTCTACCCCCTTAAATACAAACATGAACACAAATAAACATTTCTAAAAAATATAAATGAAAACACAGATCATTATTAAACATTTGATATACACGAGTTAAACAATCATTGCTTATTCATCTGATTCTATAAAAATCTTCTTCTTCGCTTTCTTTACATTTGCCTTTATACTTTTTTTTTCTACTTTTTGGCTTCCCCATTGTTCTGCTGTTGGTCTATAGCATCTTTTTCCGGTGTGTTAGCACCATTTACAGCGGAGTAAGTAGTAACATGCTACAATTTACCCCAAGTTTGAATTTTTGCGTTTTATCTCAGCAAACGAGAAATTAAACATCAAATTACTAAAATGCGTACACATTAATATAATAAACCAATGTGTACTGATTTTTTTGCGACAATAAAGCAAAAATTCAAACGGTTTCTAACAACGGTTAATTGAAATAAAAGTGCTAATACAACATTTACTTACGTGCTCTAAATACTAAAATTCTGGGCCATAGCCACAAACTGAATACATAAACGCTCATTTGTGGCACTAAAACCGACGGTGCTAATATCGTCAAGCAGCTCTCGCATGCTGTGGGTTACCAGATTTGTCGTTCAAAATATTTTACTTATGTTACAATTTACCCCGTGTTACAACCTACCCCGGTCTCCCCTACGAAATACCGATCTTGGGCTACAGAAATATTTAGTGTGTTACTAAGTAGGGACATTGTTGAGAATATAATTAGAAATTCAATTAGGTAGAAGGTGCTATTTTTAATTTTTACATGGTCATATTTTTTTACAAACCTATGAAGCCAATCGAATTTTTTTTTTATAAGAACTATTACATATCTTTGGTGTCCATATTTTAACTAGAATGAAGAAAAGCTGTACGATTTCCAAATACCCCTGAATATAAAAATTGATATTAGTCAAGTATACCTTTGTAAGATATATAATTTTCATTGTACATATACCAGTACAAATTTTTGTGCACTTCGAATTGGTGCAAGTTCGACTAAATTTGAGATAAATTAAAGTTTCACAACGTATGAAATAGTTAAATTATTTAATACTAATGTGATTATAACAGTTAAATGTATTAAAGTAATTAAATGATCCAATTTTATCTGCCATATGCTTATAATAACATCTCATTGTTTATTAAAATAGAACTATACAGATATCAGTGTCACATATGTTTCGACGCTGATGGGAAACCACGAAATTTTCTTAAGGCACAAGATCCACGGTTAAAACCAATGGCTCCAACATTTTTTTACAGGAATTACTTAACATTCGTATTTAACAAGCACACGTGAAATACATCTACGGCATGACTGAAAAAAAGTATATAGCCGGTGTGGTTTATTTGCTGCACAGGTGGAACGTACTGTACGTTACGAGATTATTATCGTACGTAATGCTGTAAGTCCCAACAGTAATAAAGCTACCTACGAAGGTACACACATCTCTGTGTCTTGAAACACGTTTAAATACTCTACTCTACACAAAGGCCAGCAAATATTGAGCTTTTAACCGTAACATAAATTTATTCAAGACTATAAATGTCCAAATTAAATGTCCATGTGCTCTCCAAAAGATTTGCTTTAATACTCCGCTCAGGATAATTTGAGAGACCGCAGTATTTGAAACTAAGTAAAAAAGTATACATCATTGCACAAAGTGTTTCAGATAAATTTATTACACAAAAATAACCGATGCTCGTACGAACGTTTTCATATATTATTTTAGAAATGGTTATTCAAATTATACTGGCGGACCACATAAATGGGATCACTTAAATATCTCCGGTATTTATGGGTATACAAAAAAAAACTGTTTGGAACATAGTAAACTGTTCAAAGGGGAAAATAGAATGATAGAAAAACAAATCCTCTCAATGTTATATTAACTCTTTAGCTGGAAGTATAACTAAAATTGATGGTAAATAATTTTGGGTTCCAAAACGGTTCAGTTTTTTAAATAACTCGGAGATGCAAGTCACTGATGCATTTACCACTGTAAATAATTTTTGCAGTAACCATGGAAACATTTTTCGATAACCTGAAACGTTGCTCTTATTTTCTTTAAAAAGTTGAGAGTAAAATTATTTTTTTATATTTTATTTGGGAGATACGTGTAAATTAATTGTTATATCAAAAGAATATTACTTGTGAAGTTTGATTTGATTAGGTATAGGTCACACATGGGCGTGTTCGGATTAAAAAAGCGAAAATTTTTTCCACCTCCAAAGAAGTGACGGAAGCGTCGACTTCTAATTCTAAACCCACGGATCTACAACGCTTCGACAATGTTGGCCAGTGAGTCGTGTTCAGCGAAGACAGACAGTAAAGCCCTTCTAGCCACATTCAATCCAAGTGCTATAATCTTATTCTCTCCTGCAACAAATTCTAAGCCGAAAGGAGAAACTGCGAGATTGACTCCTGCATACGAAAAAATCTGAACGACCAAAAGAAGCAAACACAGCTTCTGAGATTCCTTAAAAATACCAACCCGGAGTTGTAACTATTGTTACTATAAATCGAGTCGCTAATTCCAAAACTTAGAAGTTAACGCGACTTGAAATAACTGAATCTTAGTTGAATTTTAATTGAAATAACTGAGCGAAAATTCTATGGAATACTGCACACAAAGTGAATGAACAAAGCGTATTTAAAATCATCCCCTTCGACAAAAATTCCAGCGTATTGAATGTCATCCACGTTTGATCAACATTTTTTAATAACCTCGAAATATTCACAATTCCCCGTTCCCATTGTTGCCGGGTAATCCGGATGTTTCAAAATTTTGAAAGCATTCCCAGTAACGCGCACTCCTTCCTTTCCTTTTATTTCCTACCCAGGCCTAACCTGACAATGTTTTTTCGAAATTAGAAGTACACGCAACGGGACGCGCGGATTTATCTAACCCGCCGAGTGCATTGTTCAAATTGGAAATCGGTGGCCATCAGAAAAAGAAAACGACTGCCACAGAGCAAGTATCCATTCTTCGCGATTTTTGTTTCCCCCTCGCTGACCCTTCGTCCCAGCAGCCCTTTATTTATGGCGCTTCGAATTTGTTTTGAATTTTATCCGACGAGCTGCACTTCCGACGTCGCCATTTCGATAGCGAACAACCATGAAATCCCGTTTCCGGCGCTAACTGCACGCCGTGAAAATATTTAACTGCACCCATTGGTCAAGATTTTTCGAGAGGAAATAACTGTCACGCGATCGAAGCGTCCGTATTCCGAACAGATTTTCGCCGTTTTTGTTCAACCCCAGCGAAACTGCAGGCACCACCGTTGGTATTTGTGATTTCAGTTATAACTTAAATGTTTTGTTAAAAACTAAAGAAAACAGAAGTGTATGGAATGTGATAGAAACATGTATATGTTCAAATTGATTTTCTTGTTTTTGGTACATCTGCGTGTAACGTGACATAAATAATTTATTTTTCTATCTGGAGTTCAGTACTTTGGGTGCCGTTGAGATCGTTGGAATGGAGTCAATTGATGCAGTAATAAATCAAATGTATTAATTGCTAAGGGACAATAAAAAGAAACGATAAGGTTTCTGTTGAAGGAAAGAACATTCAAAAATATTTAAAAAATGCGACAAATACTAACGCTACATGTATACGTAGATATCACGTGTTTTTAATTTTATTAATTCTTATATTAATTCATAAATTTATTTGGCTTCCCATGAGGGCTCATCAAGATCAGCTTTGAAATATAAGCAATTTTTACTCAAAAGCCAGGAGGAACAAAAGAAGGCAGTTGCCCCCCCCCCCCCCTGGCTTTTGAGTAAAAATCGCTTTTTTTTTTGAAAACTGATCTTTATTAAGTTTTATACTAAACAAGGGAATATTTTTGTATTTCAGTTTTAAATTTTTAGTTAAATTGGCATTATAAAGTGGGTTAAAAAAAGCAAGAGGGGTATATTTTCTTTACCGTCATCCCCTGCTTCCATACTTCAATTTATTATAAACAAGAGAATACCAATATTTGTCATAAACATTACTAGTTTTTTCCCATCAACACAAATTTATCTGAATTCAACTTTATGCATAGAAAATTAATTTGATTTGCAGAAATAGCTATAGAATGGAATGGTATTCTGAAAAAAGTGACTAAAACTAAATAGAAGCTCTTGAAGAATGCATAAAAGTTCTTCCGGGAGTAGTTAAAAGAATATTAATCATTGCACAACGTTAATTTCATTTTAAAATAACTTTGGCACATTAAAATCATCGTTAAAAGACTTTTCAAATACATTAAGCTCCTGGAAGTTATTATATTCAGCAACGATCCGGTTCTAGGTCCCCTAGATATTCTTCCACCAGGAAATCGGCATTTATTTTTAAGTACCAATGACTTTCAATTGCATTCGACCATTTATTTACCGAAACTGCTTGAAAACTGGAAATGGAGGGGATGGAATAATTATTATCGATCATAATACTCGAGCCAACAACGTTAATGTAACATTATTCGATATTAATATCAAATTTGTACAAACTGCTTTCATTTTAATGATTAATATTTAATCCCACATCAATATCGTAAATAAATAGTATCATAAAGCAAACGAATGTGTCTAAATACTCAAATTTCTTGCAGCAATGTAACACTCGAAGCATATAATTCCTCGAGATGACGTTCCCCGAGTTATCCCAGCACCGCTCCTCGAAAAAGCAGGTAAATTTTCGTCGCTTTCCATTTATCATACCCATCCCGGTGTTTTCTCCGCGAATTATCTCAGACGCGGGCTAAACAAAAGGCGAAACGTGGTCTCGAAACCCGCCATTAACTGCACGGTTCGCAGGGATTCAAAAAGTTAACCGTGTCAATGGAACGCTCTCAGGGAAAAGCAAATGTTCCCTCTCTTCGAAACATTTTCAATTTACGCTACAATTTACATGAGATGTCTTTTATATAGACGCACCCTGTAGCTCGATACCCGTCCGATATCCTGTCTTTCATTCAAACGTCCGAATATCGCCAACAAACGATCATAAAATTCTATTTCCGTCGTCATCAGCTTAGGGGCTTCTCTTAAATAATGTAACAGTAATTTTCCTTCCTTTTTTTAAAAAAAAAACCTTACGGGGCATTCTCTAGAATAGTTCCAAATAATTAAAAAAAATCTATGTAAAGTTTGAGCTCGATCGGATAACGGGAAAGGGTGCCCCTGTGCCGTTAAACATTTAAATCATTATTTAAAAACTCGCTAAGTCGATTTTATATAATATCCTCCAAGTTATTGATTAAATAAAAAAATATATCAAACAAAGGTGTAGATCCGAACAAGGAGCATAATTTATGTTGTATTACTTTTTCTCGTGCGACAAATGGTTTTCGAAAAAAGTCCGAGAAACCAAAAAATACTTTTTTCCCCAAATTTTGGAAGTTCAAATGCTTCTAGAACACTTTTTAATTTTTATTCATGAAGGCGAACAAAAAATGGAATTTTTATTTTCAAGGACTATTTTTTTCAACATTTAGGGAGGGGGCATATACTGAAATATGCGAGAAAGATAATTTTTTTTCTGCTTATTTTCTGTGGTTGATATATCATGAATGTTTTCTGAAAATTTGGGACCGAAATTTCAGGAAACATTCAATTCCTAAAAATTTGGAACCGAAATTTCAGAAAACATTCAATTACATATCAAACACTAAAAATAAGAAAAAAAAAAAAAAAATCTTATTTTCAGTGTTTGATATGTCACGAATGTTTCCCGAAATTTCGGTCCCAAATTTTCAGGAAACATTCATGACATATCAAACACTGAAAATAAGAAATTTCTTTTTATTTTTTTCGCATATTTTGGTATATGCCCCCCGTTATTTGTTTAAGATCTCCGACCCTTTTTTTTAGAAAAGCCTTATGTAATTTATGGACGACTCCTTAATACGGGGGCTACAAACGTTCGAACAGGGAGTGGCGCGGTTCGAAAGAACGAGACAAGCATCTACCCGCGGCCGCATCAAATGATTGTGCCTCAATGTTTTCATTTGCTTCCATTCCGATTTTCCGTTGTTAATATCGCGATGGTTGGACCGTCGGTCATGGGTGCTGGCTTACAATCAATTGAAATTTCGGATACATATGTCGACACACGCTTGCACGCTGGATTATTAACGTGCCTATTAACTTTGGCGATGCCAACGATTGCACAGAGTGTCCCTTTGGAAAGCCGATGGCGGCGTACATTTCTATTCCATTTGAAACCAAACAGAAAATTTGTTGGATTGGCAATTCTCAGCCGGGTTCTCGTTCCCTTATTCACCATGGCAGGCTTCGGGAAGCATGTGGTGGCTCCCTCACGCGACGTTTCTTGTATAGCCATTTTTAAGCGTCATTTCATTTTTGTCTTACAATTAACCTCGTGACGAATCTGGGGAATAATTCCCTGCAAGTTGTAAACAATGTGTTATAAGTCCTCAACGATTCGACATGTGTTAAAATTTTTACAGGTGTCAACGGTAAAAAAAATAGTTTTTCGTGAATATGTCGTTATTTGTCGGTTCTAGGGCAAAAATAGCTATTATA
Organism: Andrena flavipes; assembly: GCA_963971345.1. Classification (NCBI taxonomy): domain Eukaryota; kingdom Metazoa; phylum Arthropoda; class Insecta; order Hymenoptera; family Andrenidae; genus Andrena; species Andrena flavipes. The sequence continues at coordinate 14,388,509 of OZ020482.1, forward strand.
CAATTTGTAGTTTAGGAAATTTTCTATAAAAAAGATTGTATGAGTTTTTTTCGTAGGAGTAACCATTTTTGTGTATAACGGCTTAAATGTTTCAACACTCATACTTTTGACAAGGAGAACTCCGAAACCCAGAAATTAAAAAATTTTGAAACTTTGTGAATATATAGGGCATGTCGTCCTGAGTACAACGCATTTTTTTTGCTGCCCAAATACACGTTAAGAGGGCGAAATTGACCTCTGAAAATGTTCCGAGTTTGTGTTATTACTCGCGAACTGTAAGAGATAGAAATTTTTTTCAGGAAAAAGTTACTTTTAATTACAATTATCAATTTGGTTACTTACAGTTCTTACAGATCACGAGTTAGAACACAAACTCGGAAAATAGCCGGATTTTCAGGGGTTAGTTTCAGTGAATTTGGGCGGCAAAAAAAATGTGTTTTAGTCAGGAGGACATCTCCTACATATTTAGTTTCATAATTTTTTGAATTTCCGGGTTTGAGATCTTTCAAAAGTATAGGGGTTGAAACTTGGTAACTCGTCATACATAAAAATGGTTACTCCTACGAAAAAAACGCACAGAAACTTTTTTGTAGACAATTTCCTAAGCTACAAATTTTATAATAACTATTTTTGCCGTAGAACTGATAGATAATGAGATATTCACACGTAACAGCTTCTTTTTACCTTGCACCCTCTGTAAAAATTGTTAGCGGATAGCTGGGTCCATTTGACATATTGTTTAAAACATAGCTTGATGAAAATTATTCCCCAGACAAATCCTAATTTCACTAGACTACCGGTCTACAGTTTTTGTATTTATAAAGGTACTGAATGAAACACCCATTTTCCCCTAAAGAATTAATAATACGTATTTACGTTATGTTCCTTTCTGTACCTACATCATAAAATAAGTGATATGGGCGATATCTTGATGCAGGTAAACTTGTTGTTTCCCTGTATGATATTATCTTTCAGATTGTTTTTCTATTGTAGGGTAAACCAACCAGTAATTTACCGCATACCAGTGAATAATCATTAGGCAAAGAAATGTTAATTATAAATTTAAAAGTATTATATGTTTATAAATGGAGAGTAGCTGCACTTTTAATATCCCATATTTATTTGATTTTGTATAGATACAGTACATTTTTGTATTTTCGTAAATATTATAAAAACTGAGATTCTTAAAATAATTACAAACATTTATTTACTATATTAATTAAATTTTTTTGTGAAATTTCAGGAAATTGTGGAATTCGAAAACCGGTTTAAACGGTTGTTCGAGAATAGCGGAACTCGAAAACCGGTCTAACCGGTTGTTAGTGCATAGTGGAATTCGAAAACCGGTTTAACCGGTTTTCAGGATATAGTGGAATTCGATAACCGGTTTTATCAAACGTCTGTTTTTATATAAACCCTACTCACAGTTTGTTTGAACCCGAGCACCGTTCGAGGTTCGTGGAAATATCGAAGGAAAAGGGGTGCAGTATGGGGATGGAGAGTAGTAAAACGAAATGATCGAACCGCGATCGGTGGCGAAGATAATGTCGTTACGAGGATCCGTTCTTACCGTGGCGAACCGATCGGATTATCATCATCGTCAGCAACGTTGTTTGAATATGCCGCATCAATTTGTACCGTCGGATGTTTACTGTTATCGTTGCTCGTGATCGATCACTACAGGGGGCTGCTTGGCGTTTGGAGGGGGCTGAGGCGGTGGACGAGAGACGCGCCAGCCACGCCATTTTCTGTCAAACGATCTGGCGAGGCTGTCAGTTTTTCCCTTTTTCGGTACACGCCGAGAAAATGACCAAATTGACGTTATGCCCGTGCTAGTCCCGACAAATTATCAAGTTTACGAAGGGGAGACGATTACGTAATATGGAGAACACAAGACTGATCAGATATTATCGACCCCAGAGTTTCGGGCCCCGTTGGCTGGTCTGTAGAACTTCGCCTCTCTTCGATGTCTCTTGATGCACTGGCCTGAGGGCTATTTTTCGAGCGAAAAAAAAATTCTCTGTTTTCAGATGTACCATTTTCTGCTGGCCGACAGTAAATTGAGACACGCGCTTAATTTGGACTCGCATTGCGGGATAGTTACGTTCCTCACTTGGGTTATGGTCCTCATCATCCTTGTTTGCACGCTCGCAGTGAGTCCTGCCTCGATGTTCTAGCTGTAATGCTTTCTTAGTGATTTTTCTCGGCTAGCAATGATATTTCTGGTTGCGATATTTGCATATCTGTCTGCTTACATTTCAATGTCTGTCTGATTCGTATTTCTAACTCTGCATGAGGTGAATGTCCCAATTTCTGCTTATTTAAGAGGTTACTCGTCATCAAGAAGATGTAAAAAGTTTGTTTGTGATCCAAAGTTGCAAAGGAATTGATAAATTCTTTAATAATAAATCAACCAAGTCGAAAACTATTTAAGAAAGATATTTCGAGACGTTTAACTATTAGTAAATTTTAATTAATTTCTACTCATCATTTGTACCAATTTCTGCTCACATAATAGGGTAAAAGCCCCAATTACTGTCACCTTAAGCTATTTTACTTAAACTAACGAATAAATAAACCATAGTATATAATATATAGTATAGATTATGGGTTGAATTACATAATTCTTTTTGTGTACGACTTTACAACGTTATGTTACTAAAATTTTGGTGAGTAGAAATGCTGACACTACAATGATTCACTTGACCCTAAACCTGCTCACCTGATTTCGAAATGTGCAGAAATGGGGCCATTCACCTTACAAGTTTACCATATGTATTCTGTTACAAGCTGATTGTACCTTACCCAAATTTTATTATTTATTGCTGTTTTGCTTAGTCCTATTTTATCCTCATTTTATTTACTCTTCCCCTTCAACATTATCTACTTCTTCCCCCTGTGCTATTTCTTCAACTTTTTCAGCCATTGTTCTATTCTTTGTTAATAGGGTCGTTTCTTATATTTTTAATAATTATTACAGGGGAATAACCTAAGACATCTATTCCTTTTATACGTGTGATGTTTTGAAATTTGCATGGTGACTATGCAATGCGGAGGATTACTTATTTGAACGACGAGTTAACTCGTCTTCCTAGTTAACAGTTTCTAGTTACTTCCTGCAGTCCTTTCCAAAGATGTCCTGTGCATCTATAAATAATTTCTCTCTACATATTTCTGATTTTTCCTCATCTTTACACATTTCTATAAATCTTTCGATTTTTCTTTTCGTACTTTCCTTAATTGCCTCCTTCCTTCACCTCGTTTCCAAATCTTATTAAACTTCTTCCCTTTGGGCTTCAAGTGTCTGTGTACACCCTTCATCCCCTATTACGCCTTGATTTTTGCATCTGTTTTTCTTTCCTTAACCTACCAGTTCTATTAAGTCCAGGCACAAGTAATTTGCAGTCTCTCAATTAAAATGCATGTCTGTATAAAAATACACATGTATAAAAAATATCAATATAAAAGATATTTGTCACTATTTCCAATGGCCGCGTGCCATTCCTCTGGCAATTTACCAATTTCGTTCCTGTAGAAGTTCCGTAGCTGTATTGAAAAATATTCGCTTGCTGAATCTATGTCATTCGCATTCGAAAAATTTGTCCCGTTTGAAAAGTTTCGATAAGGATCGAAGTTGGTACAAATTTACTGTTCCCAAGTTTGATCTAATTTCTAATTTCCCAATTTTCCCTACATTAGCTGGGCGAAGTCTACGATCACAGCCTTTCGGTTTATCAAAAATGAACCTCGAATGTGTCGTTGGTTGTTGCTCTTACGTAAAAATTCTATGATATTTAACTTTTGCTGGATACCAATCGTCGACTGATTTATCGTCAGATTTTCTATCTAATTATTTTCTATATGGATCAGTATCTCAATAAGATATTTGTATGATATAAAATACTTATATGTACCTCAAAATTTCCTCGATACTTTTTAACGGCGAACGTTGAAAACACGAGTTATATCCAGTATTACTTTTTAATTAAATATTATTACATTTTGTAGCATAAGGATTTTTGTGCAAACATTTTATGACTTCTCTAGTTTTCTGAAGTTACGTTTTAAGTCTCATAACGATCCGTTAATATTTACTCAATTTATCGCAATTAATGTTTAAAGAAATAATGATTTCAGACGATGAAAAAAATTTTATTTACAATTTTTAGCTCGAATAGTAATGATTGGATAAACAAACTATAAATAGAAAAAATGTGTGTCGCGAAAAGCTTTACAACTGCAGTTTAACAACGTTTAATTTTCCAATCTTTCTTGGCGTTTGGACAATAATTTTTCCCATTTTTGAGCGCTAGTCCCCTTATTGCATCTGTTTGTTAATAAGTTAAAATAAAGCTAATTTAACATACTTACATATAATCTCAATCATAATCTAAAATAATAAACACATATTTGTACTTATAAGAAATTACTTACCAAACTTTAGAAATAACAATTTCCTGCATAAAACTTGAAATTTTTTAATAAAACCCTAAACACTTCACCAACAAGCAGCCTCACAAATGATAGTGGCTTCCTTTTCTGACATACCTACTATAATAACATGTACAAAACAACTCTTAGTAGCATGTAAAAAACAATATTTCATTTTGCCTGACCATTTCATTTATCTATTCTTTAAATTAAAAACGCACTTGTAAAAGAACGACTACTACCCAATATACCATTCCCATCGTGCCATAGTTTTTACTCGAAAATTGAAATTGAAATTGGAAATTACCCGAACCTCAGATTACAAGTTTTACTTCCAATTTCTTCCACCTCTTTATTTCTCTACCACAATATCTTATTTCTCCAAAGAATCCTTTCCTTCCCTCTTTCCAACTATCCTCCCCTACTCTCCCCCCCCCCCTCCCGTACATCCCCCCAAAAAGCTCCCGCTGATTCACTTCCACCCTGCCCCCATTTTAACTTATCCACAAAACTTGGGCTTGCGCGAAGCCCTAATTTGGTATATTTCCACGTTCTCCTTAAATGCTCCGTAATTTATCGCTTTATCGTCGCGTTAATTGCTCTGTTACTTGTCGGCTGATTAATTTGTCGAGCGAGTGGCATCGGGACGGGTCCTACCAGTTAAGAGAGCATCCCTCGTAAAGTTTATCGTTATCAGGATCGCTCGTTTGCATCGTTCTTCCCTCTGTTCCTTCTTCTTTCCCACCGAACTCCGGGGTTAACTGGAAGATCGCAAGTTTTACTGACGTCTAACCGAATAGAAAGGTTAATTCAATTGAACACGAAGTTACCGGTGTATCGGAGGTCGCGTTTTATTTCGCCCAGTTCCTATCGGATTCAACAACGTGTCCTTTATTTCTGAGCTCCCTAGCTCGCCCTCGATGCTCGCTTTATTTTAAAAGAACACGAGATGCAAACGACCGTGTATAGATCCTCGCGAACCATCGTCGATTTATTAATTTATCTACCCTGCGACGTCTATCGCAGAGCGAAAGAGCCACCGTTTCCAGCAAAGGGGACTTTCTCAAGCTGCAGACGGAGGCGGAGAAGGTGCGTCCAACAAAGGCCGCAGGAACTGCGGAGCCAAAGTAGTAAGAATTATCCTTCATTTGCAGAAAATCCCGCGGAAGAAAAGCGTGGCGGACATTAGGCCAGCTTACAACTGCATTCATAAGCACGTAAGTTTGGTTTGAGCTCGAACTAAGAGACTTTTGTCTCAGCCGAAAGTGCATTCCGTTGTTTTAGTTTGAGCTTGTCATAGCTGCGGAGCCGTCGCAACAATGCGGTTAGAGTAAATGGTAAAATTGCTTTCTGATTCCCAGCTGCGGCAGACCGACGTGTTCCAGGAGAAGACGAAGAAAATGGTGGGTCCTCCGTGGAATAAATGTCTCTGTCCTCGGGATAAACTTAACCGGGGTTCTTTATTTCGACAGCTCTGCAAGGAAAGTTTGGAGCTGGAGATCTTGAACAGCAGAATGAATTGCATCAACAAGCTGCTGAAACCGGAGGTACATGGCTTTTAAAAAATTAATAACGATTTGCTTTTGCTAAAGCCGCCCGGCACTTTAAATTTCACAGTTCTTTTTCCGCGAAACGGTATCCTCCTAATAATCTCTTTCTAGGGAAATTAATATTCTGGTGATTAAGTCGGAGGTTTACACACGGCTTCTCGTAATATCGCTTGCGTATTCGTTCGCGGAGAATTAATTGCATTAAAGATCAATTATTCCATTACTTCCAATCGTTTAATACGAACGCACGTTGCTGCGGAACATTTTGGTGCAAAGTTTCTTATATTTCGTGGTAAAATGATGGAATTAACAAGTTTATCTTTCACTGGGTTGGTAGAATATTTTGGAAGATATATGGGTGTTGTGAGAAATCTTTTAAAGTATTCATGGAATTTTGAAGTTGCGATATCTTGAATTTCTGGACTTTTCGGAATTTTGAATTTCCCCAATGGCAGATTTCGAAGGTAGAATTTCCCGAATGTAGAATTGGGAAACTATAATTTTTTAAAACTTGGTATGTACTTAGAATTTGAAATTTTTAGGATGCGAGGTTTCATAGAATTTCTTAAATTAATATTAAAAAATGGGAACTAATTTTAATTTTAATGAGTTTCTTTAATTGCTACAATTTAGATTATGTTGACTCCTCGTAACTTAAATTTCAAAAAGTTCGAAGTTTCACCTACAGAAGATCATTGAGCAGATTTTGCGAATCCAATTCACAAACTCCTTTGCTAATAACGGGTGCCTCAAATTTTTTAATTATACTTTAGATGAAAAAATAGACGGTAAATACGGAGTAAAACATTTTCAAACCTCGCTTCGTGTTCGAGAAAATTGACTAACCTGCGGGCAGGTACATTCGTAAGCACCGAAGTACAGTTTTGGACCCCTGAGGGGCACGCAGAGCCACGGGAAAAGCTTCCGCTTCGTGCGCTCTCGCTTACAATGAAAACTAAGCGAGTTCTGACAAAATTTTATTTTATATTTTTCACTTATTTCATATTATAAAATCGCCGCTCTGCCGCTTATACCATCAGATACGAAACATCCTGTATAATTTACTTAATTACAAACTGAAATTTGATTAAAAGTTCATATTATTTCAGTGCGCCCAAACAACGCAAAACGGCGAAAGCTCATGTTACACAATCAATTAATAAATTAACACGTTGTACGCTAGAGCGACACCAGACACGGGAGTTTGTTTGGCGAACACCTGAACGCCCAGATTCTATATGAATTTCGTGCAATTAATGAAAATGAACTGAAAATCGCTTCTCTGATATTCTGGGCAGTTGCAGGCATAAAAAATAATTGAACTGGGGTTATTGTTTGAATTGAACAGAGACGAAGTAGAGTGAAGGTAAGATATCTTCCAATGATATCTAAATAAATTAACACAATCTAAAAGTATGCGATTCTCAAATAGGAAATGTGTTAAAAATCAGGGACATCATATCGTCCATATTTTTAATTTTGAGGAAGGAAATTGGAAATTGTAGGTAATTAGCGACTATATCCATAAAAATATAATTGTATTATTCTTTTATGAATATTTATTTAATACATTTTTGTGTGCGTCCTATACAAATTAAAATAGATCCCATCAAAACAAAATTATTGTGGTCCACATTGAGATTATTCAATTTTTGTATCAAATGCGGAAGCGCGCAATCAATTTTTACAATTTTTTCCACAAAAGAAAGTTACACATATAGGTATGTAAAAAAATTACATCACAACTTTTGTTTATTTTTAATCGAAAAATCGCCCATTTGACTGTACTCCAAAGTCCAAATTGATAGGTGATCGTTAAATATCTATTTCTATTGCTATAAAAACAGCATTTCGTCTTATATCTAACAGGGTTTGCATATGAAACAGGAAGCACAGTAATTTTGTAGCATAGCTAATAAACTAAAATTAACAAAATCAAGTGAATATTAAAAGTAAGAATTTTTTTTATAATTCGTCAAACCAATTTCTTTTTTATCTATAGATCCGCATTGGTACAGAATCTAGAGGAGATAAAACTTTGAACTCGATTATCTCGCAAAACTTTTATGAGTAATGTCAGGGCCGGCCACATGGGGAGTTCAAGGCACCGGGGCATCGGGGAGTACAGGGGCGTTAGAAAAAGAAAAAAAGAAGTAAAGAGAAGGGAAAAATTTTAAAAATGGAAAGGAAAAATTTGTACTTGATTAAAATTAATATAATTTTATAAACACAGAACTTGGAAATATTACGGACAAAAATGAAATTAGAATACAATTTTTAATATAATAATATAATAAACTAATTGTATTAATGATATGACAATACAAAATTCACATGTTTAAATATGTTAATGTTAATTTATTTCTTTTATTTTTATTTTATTTTATTTTATTTATTATTGCTTTATTATCCCCTTTGTCCACAGTATACGATTCGTGTTACTGCTCAGTGTCACTCAGTACAATGAAACAGACACTACACGTATGTAACTGTGTAAAGCAAACGTTTTAGAAAATGTTAGTGGAATAGGGTAGAAGGCGTGTTACTTTCATGACGCCGTTACGTTTATCCCCACTGTCCCCTACATTTAACGTTGGCAAATGTGTACTTACATTTACCAGTAAATGTAGAGATAAGAAAGTCTTCTTAGAAACTGTATTCACATTTACCTATCACATTAGTAAATGTGTACATTAGGGTGGCTCTTATTTTCTACTTTTGAATTTTCTTCGGGGCACCCTCCAGAATAATACCAAATAATTAAAAAAAAAAACGTGTAAAGATTGAGCTCCATCGGATAACAGGAAAGGGTACCCCTGTGCCCTTAAACATTTAAATAATTATTTAAGTCGATTTTACATATATAATATCCTCCAAGTTATTGATGAAATAAAAAAATGTGTCAAACAAAAGTTGTATATCCGGACAAGGAGCATATTTCATGTTCCATTACCTTTTCTCGCGCGACAAACGGTTTTCGAAAAAAGTCCAAAAAACTAAAACCTTTCCCGTTATCCAATCACTCTCAAACTTTACACGTTTTTTTTTAATTATTTGGAACTCTTCTGGACGATGCCTCCAAGAAAATCTTGAAAAAAAATTTACCAAGAGTAACTAAGAGCCACCCTAGTGTACATATACCGGAAAATGTGTACATCTACCGATTTTATACTTTCACCGTTACATATATATATATAAATACCACCCCGAAGTGATGTATTTTGCATTTAAAATCACACATGCTATGCACCAATTACCCGCAGAATTTCACCCGGATAGCTGACCCGAGAATTCTGCACCCCTTGCCAGATAAATCCTGCACGAATAATGTAGAAATCCTTCGTCGTTTCGTTATCCAAAAGAATCAAACGACACCCATTTTGAGGCAGCCTGTACCCCAGCATCCGTACCCTTCACAATGGAATCCTCTTACAATTACAGCAGCTTCCGTGGCTGCGTTCATCACATTTTTAACAAAGCGCGGTCACGCTAATAGACAGCATATATCACACAGATGAGACGTATGATGTTCATTCAACCCAACGGCAGAGGCTGGAGGGTTAAGGGGCCGGTGCTGGAGGGTAGCGCGCAGAAACGTCGCGTGACAACTTAACTCCGCCATTCACCCCGTTAAACGAAATTCATCGCAAGAACCGAGCCACCCCAGCGGAGGAAAAACCGAGATTTTACAACCGCGATAATCACGAAGTCTACGGTGGGCGGCCGCCGACCGACTGCTCGAAATTAGATTAAAACAATTAAATGCGGGCCCCGACCGAAAAAGGGGCGCGATTCCCATCTTATCAATTAGGATGAACCCGCGGATGTTCGCGCGGCTCTGAGATATATCGCGATTCCAACGGGCGTATCTCGTCGTCGTGGTCTAAAAAGTGTCTGGAAACTTTTCCTGCCTGAGAATGGAGGGTGGGGACCAACCCGGCACGATATTACATTTATAATTACATTTCGCCGAGCACGAATTACCGCGGCATTGATGGAAAGAATACCGTTTGTTATTTAGGTGCTTTACCATGGTTTTTTTCTCTTTTTTTTTCGCTCGATGGCGATTCCGCTGTAATAAGGAATCATGGAGATGGGGGTCTATTGAACTTTCAATTACTAGAAGGGCTGCTGGAGGAATCGAGGCATTAATGTGGAAATACAGGAATATTTCCGCTGCTGTGCTTGATAAGCTTGATTACGTTCGCAAATAAGCTATGGTAACGGAACGGAGTGATGGGATCTTGGAGCAAGAAAATTGTCGACCGTTTCCTATTCCTGCAACGGGGGTATTTCCTTATGCAAAAATTAATGAAGAGGGTGGATTAACATTTTTTCAGTGAGGCTTAGTTTTCGGGAAAAAACGATTTCGAAATTTTGAAGGACAGAATTGCAGGAAGAATTAGTAAAATGCAGGGATTCCTTGGATAAAAATAAGACGAAATTGTGGAACAGCTTTTTCGAATAATTTTGAATTTGAGGATCTAAAAGTCAGTTCCATGTTCAAATTGAGTTTTTCGAGATGAATTTCCATCTGAAGAAAGTTGTTCTGGAATTTCGAGTTATTTGTACGCGAGAAATTTTATTCCTCTCTGCTCGAGTGCGTGCACACTTAGCGATTTTTGAAAATCGATTTTCTCGGAACCGAAGCCTCGGATGTAAAAAATTTATTTTACACTTTTGATGTATTTTTTCATTTTAAAATGAAAAGTTTGAACGAGCGGGATTACGATCTACAATTATTTATTATTAATATTATTATTCATAATTCATACAGCATTGCCAATCGATTTTAGATTGAATTATCGTCTGTGTATTGATTGTTTTTGAATTTACTATTTGTAGTATTATGTGGGACCAAATCAAGGTGGGTGTTTCCAATTGTTCAATTGAAAATTCATCGTAGCCTGTAACATAACTTTAACGCTGATACTAATGTTACTATTAACAATTTCGGTGTAATCTAAAATCAAATGAAGGTACAATACACATTAGAAATCCAATAAAAACCTTGGTTTCCATTTTTATTTTTAGAAAAAAAGTGGTCATTTTCCACTTCTTGATTTTAAATAATCTCATGTGCCTACAGAGGATTCAGCTATTCTATTACAAAACAAGTGCTTGTTATGACTCTGAAGTTTCTGAAGATTTCAAAATCACATTTATTATTTTATTCAGAATATTCAAGTTCATTCTGTATCATTTTGTTTGCCTTTGAATCAATAAAAGAATATATTATGAAAAAAAGAATACCACTTTCCATTTAATAATATGAAGATGATCTCGAAATCTTAAAACACCTGACAATGAGACTTAAAGAAAATTATATTCAGCTACTCGATAGGTCCCTTTGGAATAAAACATAATGTTTATTTTTATTATTTAATATATTATTTCTCCCAAGAGACATTTTTCTGTAACATGAAAGTTCAAGAAGTTCTTTTCTTTTGATACTAAGTTATTGTGGCTCACCTATACACTCCTAATATATTTTATATGTTTCTCCTAACAATATTACTGTACTCAAATTTCTTGAATCTTCAAGTTAGCAAACTTTCTTTACATATGTTCAACACAATTCCCATGCTCTGTGCTCCTTGTCGCTTTTAATTTCAATGAAGATACTCCTGTTTAGAAAATGTGCTCACGTGTATGTTTCAGGCGCAAAATGAATGGCGGCAGAGCAGGCTGCCGAAAGTGTATTATCGTCCCATTAACTCACCCGCGACGAAGTAATGGCCAGCAGCGTAACAATGTAATTAACCAAAATACAAATGCGTCCAATAAATAATTACATCGACTTATTACACGCAGACGCGTCATGACTTCGCGATATTCCTGCTCACACTACCGTCCGAAAGTTGGAATATGTGTTCTCTAACGATTCTCGAATGTGTATTCGCCGCGCCAAAATGTGACAAATTCTATAACACAATACCATGTTGTTTAGTAAAATAATAGATTATTTAGTCAGCTTTAATGAGTTCCCATGATGAAAATAACGTTTCCAACTAAATTTGATGCAACATACAGGATGTCCTATTTTCATCAATTTACAGGAGTATAAATTGTTAAAGGAATGGAAAAAGGGATATTCAACACTGGATATAATTTCTGCAGAAGTAAAAACATTTTGGATATCAAAGGTTGACATAACTTTTTTAACACCCAACATATCAGCAGTATTGTAGCCTCAGAAACACAAAAACATTTGCATATATTTTTTTCTTACAAATTTATAATTCCAATTTAATTTAGAATTTTAGAATTTAGAATTTATAAAAATTTCTCCTATTAATATCCAGAACCTCCGATGGTATAGTAAATTTAAGAAGTGTATCCTAACTTACAGCAAACGTTAAAAAGAAATACTGTTTCCATTTTTCGTCTAAAATTCTTCCGTCCAATAACTCCTACATATATAGCTCTGACTTTAAATAACATTATCTGATTGTCCCTGTTTCATCTGCCTCGGAGTCGAAGTCTCCCAATGGAGAATCGAGATTCGATAATTCCGTCTACTAGATCACTACTTCCAGGAATCTTTTGTTCGCTTCCAATGGTCCACATTTAAGAAACGATCGCACGTTCCATGCTCCATTTCGCCATTACGTAATACAGGGTGATAAGGGATTCGTGGCACAACTAGATAAAGAAATAAGTCAAAAATATGAAGTAAATTCTTTTTGTCCGATAATCTATATTCGTGAGGACGAAATTTACAAATCAGGCTGAGGTATTGATTGACGATGGTTTTAAATATAGATAGTCCTAATTCTGTAAATATGTCACGAATTCGGGTTAGGAGCAGTGAATAATCTTTTGGCTGTACTTCATCCATTGCACGCTTCTTTCAATTTATATTAGTTTCTTTATCCATTCTTTTCTGTTTTGTGTATCGTTATTAATTAGTGTGTAATAATGACATTAGTATTATTATTAAATAATCCAACAACTTGTGGTGTTCGCAGGGCTGGGGAAAATTTAAAATAGTTTCTTCAGACAAAATGCCAAAAATCGAAATATTTCCATAAACAAATACTATTTGAAAATACTACTTCATTTGATGCTCAAATCAAATACTATTTAAAAATACTATTATCTTAAGTATTTAAATCATGAGCAAATAAGTACTACATATTTACTATTTTCACTCGGATTCGAATACAAGGAATAGGAAATCGAAAGTAGGAGAATGTTTACACACATTCTTTGTGTTGTTAATAAATCAGTCATTATTTGAAGTACTATTATTTGAAATATTGTTATTTTAAATACTATTTTCTTATATTTCAATGAAATATTCATTTTACAATAGTATTTCTGTGAGTTAGTATTAAAACATATATTTGTAATAAAATTTCTTTATGTACCTACAATTACTCAAAGAAATAAACATATTTATTTCTGTTTCTCTATTTCAAAAATCTATTTTCCCCACCCTGGGTGTTAGTCGTGACTTCAGAAGTCCTTCCAGAATTAACCCCTTAACGGCGACCTCCTAATCTTGTGCAGACACCATACTGTTTGAGACAGATCGTGTAAAGCACATTACTAAGGTAATGCTAATTTCGCATAGTTAATTCTGTTACAATTTTGATTGAGATAATTACAATAATAACATAACACATTAATCCAATAACGGTATAGTGAAGTCAAGAGTTTGCAGGCCTCAAGGGATTTATATATAAGTATACATGTAGCACACGCGTAACCAACAAACTTGTAAAACTAATTTTCTCAAAAGCAAAGCTTCCAACGTAAAACATTTATTCTACGATGTTTGCCGATTTTTGCCAAGGAAATCACTCTCCTCCCGACTCTGCCACGAATTTCTCCTCGTCCACTGTATCCACGAAACGTGGAACGTTAAAATCGAATCTTCGCGATCAGCAGCGTATGTTGCTGGCTCCGTCGAATCAACTTCTGCGTTTACCAGCCGTGCATAATTCATTCGCGGGTTTGACGTATGTAATAATAGAAACAATGGAACAACAGGCCGCGGTAACGCGCGGCAGCAATAACTCATGGTTGTCCCTGCGCGCATAACTCCTCGGGATGGCTATCTTTTGAGACACCGGGCGTTGTGTATGTTGATTAATCAAACCGAATAATCTGGTCGAACTGGATTCAAATAATACTGCTTACCCTCCACTAACGACAGTTTCGGTCATCGCACCGTAAACATTAATAACAGACGACATGGAGTTAGATGCGATACGATAGATGTCTAATGAAACAATCGATTACAAAGATAGCTGCGGGATCACGAGTCACGTGTCCATTACTCAAATTAATTGTAAGTAGTTTAAAAGTGTGAAGAATTTATGCACAGTGTGTAATAAAAATTATGTCACAGTTCACACAGGCGATTCTACATCTTTGGATTGGTGGAGATCTGTTAAAAAAGTGCGTCACAAAATTGATTTTGCTCTCGAAATCTAGGATCCATTTTTTTTTTTTTTTTTTTTTAATGTGTTCTACTTACTGGCAAGGTGAGAAGTGTTACAGGGACCATTGTTTGGAACATAGGTACCTAGTTCTTTTGACACTTTCTTTTATTTTAGTAGTCAAATACGGTAAAATAAAAAAATTGACCCTAAATTTCAAGGGCAAGGTTAATTTTGTGATATACTGTTTTAACAGAACTCCATCCATTCGGAGGTGGAGAATCACCTGTGTGCACCATGACATATCATTTTTTTATACCCTATAGATACAGTATCGGACAAAAGTATTGGGACACCATTTAAAACAGAATAACTTTTTTAAAATTGGTCCAAACGACTTGAGTTTTTTTTTTTTTTGGAAGTTAGAAGGATTAGTTTATTAGCGGATGTGTTTCGGCGTTTTGGAAAAAATTGTAATAATTGGTTGGAAGAGCGAAGAACATAGTGCAGGTCGCTTTTCAACTTTTTTATCCGAGCTAGTAATGAAATTTGAAAGATCCCATTTGTAGATTTAAGTTGTATAGGGACATGCTGAAAATTTCATCGAAATCGGTTGATGCAAAAATAAGCGACAGGCATCGAAATATGTAAAATCTTTAGGAGTACATACAGTTATAGGCAGAAAACTATTTAGTAAGATTTGATTAACGCTAGAGCAATAATACATTCGATTTTTTATTTATTTCAAATATCTTCAATTAAAAAGTAGAACGATGTCGATCGGACGACTTCAAAATTTTAATATTTTAAGCTATCTTTCACAGAAAAACATAGCGTTAGCGGTTAATATCGTACAATTAATTTATAATCATCATCTCCAATATTTTGAATCCGGTTTCGTTCAAAAAGCGATCGTCTCGGTTGTAAATAGAGCATAGTCAATCAATCCCATGGATCATGCATCTTTGTAACGATTGATTCGGCATTTTGCTCTAAATATGGATATCCGTTGATCATTTTAAAGTTATACTTGCTATATGTAGATTTTAAACACCCATTACTTATAGCCTCTCTACAGGCCCGAATTAAAGGAGGGCTAGGGGGGCCTAAAACCTTAATCCGGGCCTGCCTAATTATCTTTCAATGACACCTATCGATCCCATAGACATGACTATTATCCAACTTGCGATTTCTGTGAATCTCGCACTACATTGAAACAATTAGTTTCTTAAATTAAATCCATCTAAAATTGAATCCCAATACTTTGCACGTGGCATACATATACAGACTATTTAAAAAAATTCTACGACTTCAACGACGTACATTACTTACTGGTAAGCATAAAAAATGTTTAATCAACACGCGTTCTAAAATCAATAATCTTGATGTGGAATACAAAAGTTTATTTTCACCTGCAGGACGTGTCCAATGTATTTTTTGTTCCATTTGAAAATAACACACATTTATGAATCATGGGTCAACGTGTATTTTGATACATTGCTAAATTGTATTTTATTGTTTGGCTTGTCCGCCGTGTTTAACTCAGAATAGACGGATATTGACAGCAAAGTGTAATAGAAATAACTAGCAAAATGCTCGTGCTTCGCTACGGTAGAATAATAAAAAAGAACTGCTTTTATATCTGTCTTTGGAAGTAATTTTTTATGTAATTCTGTAATGTAATATTTGTATAACGAAGATTTATATTCAGTAGCGGACAAAAAGTTACCACTTTTTCGAACCACTCTACGTATGTTACTTTTTAATATTAACTTAAAACTGCAGTATGTGCCTAATATACATATTCTGAAAGAGAATTAAAAGCTGTGTAAAACCCAGTTACAGTTGGATTTATTTAACTAACAAACAAAAACCCTACATTACATTAAACAAGACAACACATTTTTAAAGCCAACAAAAAGTTACCACTTTCGAACATTAATTCTAGATTACCACAAGTCGAGATAAAACGAAGAAAATTGTAACTTTTACAAATTTCAATATTAAAAGCTAAAAATCTACAGAGTTGATGTTCGGATATAATATTTTGAGAGAAAAAATAGTTTGTGAGTCTTCTTTGAAAAAAAGGAATTTATTTTGCATATGAAAGGTTCAGAGCGTCAAAATCAGCTTATGAGTGGCTCACACCCAGAGTGTCAACGAAGGGTTAAACGATTTGAGCCGAGTCAGTCAGTAAGTCAGTCACTTTTTCTTTTATATATATAAAGATAACTCTCACTAACAAGGGAACTAAGGAACTTTGTGGGTTTTATACAGTGACTCAAGACCAGAACAACGGTATGTTTCATTTACGCCCAATCGCCCTTTACGAATGTAAAACCTAACCTCAAAGTCTATTAGGCGCTCCCTCTTTTTCACGTATAAGTCCTAAAGCACGAGAGAGAGAAAAAAATGTTTCGAACAAAGTTTAATGGTCCATTAAGCGCTGCAAACTTGTGTTAACAGAATTTAAAAAAAAAAATTCGTTAGGTACTTTTTTTTAACTCTTTTAAAGTTTTGTTAACTCAAGTTTGCAGCACTTAGTGCACCACTAAACTTTTGTTTGAAACATTTTTTCTGTCTCTTTATACTTTACGAGTAATATGCGACAAAGTGGGAATTGCCTATTTGACTTTGAGGTTAGTTTTCACATTCTAAAAGAGTCAGTCTATAAACCCACAAACTTGTGAGTTTCCTTGTGAGCCGCGCATCAATCCTAAAGACTTCTCAAATGCATTTGTCTATCAAGCAATTTTATGAATGGCAATGTGATACGATATTTTTTCTTATATTCCGTAAATTATTGCGAAGTGTTACAAAAAAATTCACATTTGTTACAAGAATAAAAAATCACGTTCTACACGGAGAGCACAAGTTTTCGGTGCTCATGGATTTTTACTCCCATAAAGTCGTAGACACTTTTTTTTAAGCACCCTGTAGATACGATAGGTAATCGCCTGGTTAAAGTCACCAGCTCAATTTACTCGTTCCAGCGCGAGTATTTGCGGTAACAATAAAAAAAGCGTGTCTCCCCGGGTCGCGTGAAATCGTCCTTTAAACGTTTTCGCCGGTTATTATTTATTATTCCCAACGAGATTACCGTATCCGCGGATAATATGAAATACCTGTTTGCAAAATTTATCTCGCGCGTCGCCCTTTGTGCGTCCCCCACTGGACCAGTGTTTCTCAAAGCGGGCACACCGTCCCCTTGGGGGCGTTTGAATTATCTAGGGTAGCAGTTAGGCATTAAGGGGGAGGCTTGGGAGCGTTAGACAATAGAGTAGGCGTTAGCGATTACGATTTTAATAAGATGTGATCGCACATGATTACCCAACAAAGTTCATTAAGAGTGTAAAATTCTAAACGCATACGCAGATTTTCTTATACCAACTGAATATTTTTTAGATACAACAATTGTGTCAATAATCATTGACCGCAACTTTGGAATGCTTGGAATAGTCGCAACACACAATGTTGCGTTTCGGTGATACAATCCTAAGCTGTAGGAGATAATCGTGTGGAAGAATTAAAATGGGACACCCAGTATATAGCATGGGGTGGTTGGAATAATTTGATACAAGTAAGGGGGCCGGTGGCCTAAAAAAGTCCGAGTAACACTGGCCTGGACGAAAGTATTTCACACGAACCTCGTGCCATTTGAAAAACCGTGACGATACGTGACCGGAAAGGGGCGCGATCAAGAACGAACCCGTACGCTTGGAACAGTTGTTTTCATACCAGAACTCGCGGTGCCGAATCGTTTCAGTAAAATGAAGTAAAAGAATAAAAAGATGGGCCTTCCGCTGAATCCACTGCACTCCATTTCGGGTGCAATCAGTTGAGCAACCCGATACGTTTTAGAATTGACTGTAGAGCGTAGAAAATGCAAACTGTTACAGATCTCTGGCAAACAAGCTATGCTTTGTTGGGATTCGACGATTAAATTCAGTTCAGTGTACGCGCAGTTGTGAAGTTTGGCCCCCTTTTTTGAATACTTAAAAAGACTTTGTTGTACTAGTTTGATACCGCGCTGTACCGTTGAGAGGTTTCAAAAATTCATAACCGTTCTTTTAGAAAATGAGAAAACAAATATTCAGGTGAGCCCCAAGGGGCGGAGGGAGGGGGGGGGGGGCAAGCCTGAAAATTGATTTATTAAAGTTTTTCGAAAGCGGTTTCGAATTTCTGAAAGCTCTCAACGGTACAACATGGTGAAACACCAGTACAAGCCGGTACAACAAAGACTTTTTAATTTTTCAGAATTTTTTTCAATATTGTGACTCGACATTTTCCTTATTTGCATTTTTCTTGGAAACCAAAAGAGTTAAATAATTTTTCTGACGCGGTACAGACCTGGTACAAACTGGTACAATAAAGACTTTTTATTTTTCAAAAGAGGGCGCCAGCTTCACAGACATTAGTGTGCGTAGAGAATATACACAGTTGCTATTAGAAAATCGGTGTCGTTATTTAAATGGGGTTAATAATTGCAGTGTTGTAGAATACTTCAAGTGTACTTTCTCTTCCGACAGAAGTTAACTTAACCCTTCGTTGACTCTCTGGGTGTGAACTACCCATAAGCTGATTTTGACGCTCTGAACCTTTTATATGCAAAATAAATACCTTTTTTCAATGCCAACTTACAAGCAATTTTTTCTTTCAAAATATTATTTCCGAACAACAACTTGGTAGATTTTTAGCTTCTAATATTGAAATTTGTAAAAGTTACAATTTTTTAAAGATTTTCTTCGATTTTTCTCGACACGTGGTAATCTAGAATTATTTTACAAGAACTGTCATAAAATTTCAATAAAAAAATTATTGGAATACATTCTAGAGACCTTGAAATTGACCCATGATTTTTTTCATAATAACTGGATTCTTTGGATGAGAATGGCACTCGTTCAAAAATTGCTCTAATTGATTGAAAAAAGAGGTGTCTCATCACCTGAAACAAAATTGCTGTAAATAGTAAGTGGTTGTTTCACCGATTAGAATATAAAAAAAAATGTGCGGGCAAGTCACACACATGGGTTGATTCCTATTATTAAGTAGGTATACCTAAATCTTAAGCAGTCGTTACACTATTAATTCAATTTTCAACAATTCACTAATTTAAAAATACTTTACCTTCTTCTTCCATTCAAATCAACACAAGTGCTTGTAACCCCTAAAAAAGTGCAACCTGAAGAGTGGCTAAACTACCATCCCCACGTTTACAAGTACCAACCCAGTTCCTGATCAGAACACAATTCCTGATCAGTTTGGTATATAAATACCAAATAACAAGTTTATCAAATCACAAAAAATGGCTAAATAATTATGAAGTATTTTTAAATTTATATTCAAACATATGATAGCTCCTAGTAAAATGTTCTAGGTTGATCAGAAACTGCTCCCTTTGCATCTTAAGGGATCAGGACCTGGGTCCTCGAGGTACCTACTCATCCTTATTCAGCAATCATCATATTCACGTTCTCAAACGAAAAACCATATGCATAAGTGTTACCGCCCAACAACCACGACGCATTCCTCCCCTTCTCAGCGCATTAAAAGTTGCGTTACGACAATCGACGTCAATCAGCCTAAGACCAGTATCCGTCAACCGCGAGGTGCAAAGAGGCTCGAAAGTTTCCCCGTCCAAGACGAATTACGTACCGAGATTTGATCGTTGCGCACGCGTTGCCGCCTGCCGCGGCGAGCAGAGGGGGAAGCGCCGCTACCTTCTTTTTGCACCCCCAGTGCAGTTGGTCGCGGAATGTAGATGTCGCTACTAGTGCCATCGAAATACTAACCCTCGCCCCGCCACCTACCGCTCCGCCGACACCCCCGCGCCCCTCCTGTCCCCTACTATTTTCATTCAACCCCCTTCACCCACCCCGTGCCCTTTCCCTTCGCCGCGGTTCGACCGCCCCTGGCGCAGAAATTGAACCACGGGCTACGTGGTGCACGAGAACAGGGTCTTTGCTCCCGTTTAATATTTCAACCAGTCCATTGGCTGCCTTGAGCATCGACATGCGCCTTGCCTTCAGCTTCGCCTCCTCGTTCTCGTTACGTCAAAGCCTGACGCTCGAAATCTCTCCTTCAACCCCTCTCCCCGTCCCAGCCCCTCCTCGCCCCCGTTGATGATAATCCACTTACGGAGGAGGGTGGCGGGTATCGATACACACGGAAATATGAAAAAATCGATCGGACCCACCAGCGGTGGTCACCTCTTCCTCCACGCTTATCGGCTTCACCGGGGGTACCACGGGGTGGGATGTAGTTCGCCCTAGGAGATCTATATATGCGCGCATATTTTCGTTCCGACCGAACACGGGCTATGAGGCCAGCGCGATAATGCGCATCCGCTCGTACCCCGCGATTCCGAACGTGTTCCTTTCCACGGGCCAGATTTTCCCATGCAACCCCTCCCTTGCTCCTCTTCTTGCCTTCCTTTCCTTTCGCCTTTTTTCCCCCTCCCTCGCCCCCCTTCGTTTCACCCGCTTGTTTTTGCCCCGGAGCAGCGCCTCCGGAGACCGTTGCTTTATCCCCCCGAGGGAAGTATGGGACGATATGAGAGGGGCCGCCGTGGTAAGACGATTATTTCACTCGGCTGAGAACTAAATCTGACTGGGAGGAATTTTCTGTACCGTGGTTAACGGAGTCGCGTGCGCCACGCGAGAAGCGCCCGGCGTTGGCGTTATTATTCGTCAGCGTGTGTACGTTTCCTTTTGGCTACTTTCCGGGGGCCGGAGGGGGGATTCGTTTCTACGCTGAAGGCCTCTCCAGCAGGGTCGTGGGACTTCTTGTATGTGCACATCGAGTGTGTGCTGTTGTCATCGAAAACTCATTTCCCTGATCGATAACTGTTTCTACGTTGCAATATATGTACTCTGCAGTCGCTGCTGGAGATACTCTTATTCGCATCGGCAAACAGCAGGTGGTTTCATAAGGCATCGACTTGCCGATACCTACCGTCGTTTTATCGCGGGGAGATTCTTCTTTGGCTGTGTGCGGTTGCGAGTGGCTCGTCAATGACGATTTGTAATGTTGTTTATGAAAGCTAAGGGAGACGAATACCCATATCAATCCAGATGCCAGAAATATACGAGCCGGCGTGTAATGCGATACAGGTTTATAGCGAAATGTATTAACCGGCAGCTTCATTAACCCTTAATTGCTACTTGTACCAAACACTCAATTAGGCCAGTTAATTTATGCGCATACATTTCGCGCCATTCGCGCGAAACTAACAAAACATGAAACTGACATTTACGAATCACCGATCAGTACACATCTTTGAAATAAGTTCTTTGTGTAACGCAGTGATGCACGACACGTCACTCGCGAGGTAATTAATTTTATCACACCTTCGCCATTGAGCACGTGACACACGTGCGACTGGTAACTCTCGGTGGTGAGCTCGCACACGTGCTCGACTGAATTTTTAATTTTCGAACGGAGCTTCGTGTAAAAAAGATTTCGGATTCATTTTCCTTGGGAAAGAAATCTGTCCTTGCTTGCGTCACGATTTCAGCCCACCCCGTCAAGTTATTTCCCTCTCGGCCTGTGCTACAATTCCGCCTAAGCGGGGCTGTAGTACCACTTTAAAAAAATAAAAGCTACCTTTGCCTTCTTTTGGAAAAAAAGAACGGGTAGAAATCACGCGATAAAAGAAAATGCGCCGTGCTCGTTTTATAGGCCTGTCTGAAACCGTACGGACCGCATGCGAAACGTTTCACTTTGTTGATACAAATGGGAGAAATATTTCAGGCGGTAAGGTTGTCTGGCCTAGTCCCTATACAGGGCTCCTAAAAAATTTAATTTTTAATTTTCAGTACGAGAAGAATTATTTATTAGGAAGTACTGTAATTTGCGAAACAGAAATTTGATTGAAAATTAATTGTCTCGTTCGCTTCGCTTTTTTTCTGGGGGTATATATATTCTTGAGGTTACTGTTTTCGTGACTCGTAACTAGGGCTGGGACTATTCGAATAATTTAATATTCGAATATTTTACAAGTATTCGAATGCTACGAATAAACTTCGAATATTTCAGTATTCGAACGTTATTATTCGAATACTATTCGAATATCGATGTATTCGAATATTATTCGAATACCGCTGTATTCGAATAGAGCAGTATTCGAATACTATTCGAATACCGATATATTCGAATACTGATGTATTCGAATAGTATGGTGTGAAGTGGGTCCAAATTAGCTTACAAGATTTCACCCTGACGAATGAACCTAAAGAGCTTGATTTATAATTCACATCATACTATTCGAATAGCATTCGAATACTCAAATATTCGAATAGTATTCGAATACTCGGATATTCGAATAGTATTCGAATACTTGGATATTCGAATACTTGGATATTCGGATTATATTTGACAAATAATTGAGCAACTGAAGTATTCGAATATTCGAATACCGAAAAATTCGACAAATAGTTCCAGCCCTACTCGTAACGCCTGAAAAGTGTTTCTGAAGATGTGAATTTTTTGAGGTAGAAATATCATTCTTCGAAATCGTGATTATTTCTTTCAAAATATCCTTTATACTCCAACTTATTCGCTCGTCATTCAACCAAAGATCTTTTTTTCAATGCTATACTTATTAAGGGGGTAGACACGGGTAATGCAGCGCGCTGTATACCGACACAATCTGGCCCGAAACATGGGTCTGGGATATTACGTTGTTTGTCCTTATATGAGCAGATTTTGGGCTGGGCGAGGTCTCATTCGAAAGAGGAAGGTTCAATGCAGCCCGCTCTGGTCATGGCTCAACGAGATAGTGTTGATATCTGATAATACGAGTGTTCAAAGTAGAGAAAAAATCGACAAAATACACTCCCAGATTCCAAGTATTTGTAAGACGCTAAAAGAGTTTTATGACTCAAACGATGACCAGAGCGGGCTGCATTGAATCTTCCTCTTTCGAATGAGACCTCGCCCAGCCCAAAATCTCCTCATATAAGAACAAACAACGTAATATCCCAGACCCATATTTCGGGTTAGATTGTCGGTATTGCAGCACGGTGAATCGCCCGTGTCACGTGGCGTGTTTACCTAATTAAGTATTTTTAGGTCACTAAAAGAGTTTTGTGACTGAAACGCTGAGCAGAGCGCTCCGCATTGAATCTCCCTCTTTCGAATGAGACCTCGCCCAGCCCAAAATCTGCTCATATAAGGACGAAAAACGAAAAATCACAAACCCATGTTTCAGGTTAGATTGTCGGTATTGCAGTACGGTGCATCGCCCGTGTCACGTGACGTGTCTACCCCCTTAAATACAATGCATTGGAATAAGAAAAAGTACAATACTGTGCTTTCAAAATCAGTATAAGTCATTTCATTCAGCGAATCACGAACTGCTCCTCTTTTACAAGGTTTAATAATACCATCATGTAACTTTGATTTAAGCTTCGGTGTGCCTGGGACATATATTTGGAGTGCGGAGGCTAATGCAGTCAGTTTCTAGCGTCGGTGAATCGTTTCAAAATAACCAATATTTCTGGAGCAAACTTAATTTTAGAAACCCTTGGAATAGGTACATTGTTCCTCACATACGTACAGAAGTAGAAAGACAAGTAAAAATAGAAACTATTAAGGGAGAGTTGCCTATATCGCACCACTTAAAACGTCATTCTGGCTAGATGTTTTGGAAAAAACGATTTGTTTTAGAACATTTTTCGAAATTACATATCGTCAATGTACTTTTTCACATGGTAAAATCTCAAAATCTATCGAACCGATTGCTTTATAAATTGAACTGTTTATTCTACACACCTATGCCTCTGGCTGGTACTACAACCAAGTATTTCTGTTCAGTCTAACTTACTTTTAAAATCGAAAACAGCACAAAAACACAGCTGAAATACATTGATTCTTGTATTTTGACTGCCATTTTCTTAATTTTAGGGATAAATCATTTATTCTAGTACGGGTCATAGCGACAGTCATACTAATTAAGAATCTGTTTGTATTTTTGGTTTCAGAGAAGTCCAACTGCTGAAATCACCTGCACGAGCGAAGCATGAATTTTTAAACATGTCATCAAAATCGCCTTCAAAACCATTTTAAAAGCAATAATTTTATTACTTTTATATTTTTTATTTACTGTGGAAATATAGTTTAATCGATAGAAAAAAGTTTTGTTCCATTACTATAATTCCGGTCTTCGCAATAAATTCCTGAAAATCGATGAATTTATCCAGAATGACCCCTTAAGACATTTTACGTTATATTTCATATTTGGTACTAATTTGAACACAAATGACTATTGGATATTTTAGTTTCATCTTTTAGACACCTACTGTTATATGCTTTACATTTTGTGCAGAACAAATAAATTTGTTATTGATATTTTTGTCAGATACTGTAAAAGGCACGGGTCTCCTAAATCGTACCTCCACTAAAAATAGTATCAATAACAAATAGAGAAGGAAATATTCCACATAAAGTAATGATTATTATATAGTTACATGCAGTGGTACAATTTAGGAAACATGATCGATTTATTTATAAATATCAATTTAAACTTTATAATGAATGTAATATGTACTTAAAACGAATGTAAAATATTCTATATTAAACCCGCTTTTAGAAAAATACAAAAATACAGGACAAAATTGCATTGTTTGATTATTATCAGCTAAAATAAACTGGTAAAGATTTACATCAATGATACCTGATTTTTTAAAATGTTTATAGTACGCCCAAAATACAGTGTAAGCTCAAAATGTTTTTTTCTATTTTTTATTTCGCATTTACTTGATATTTTTATTGTCAGAGGTCGTTTACATTCATTAATTACCGAGAAATTAATGAGGTACAATTTAAGTGACCAGTACGATATTGGCAACTCTCCCCTAAATCCCACCTTTGTATCATCCACATGAAATCAACAATCACATGCATCCTCCACATATTTTCAAAATCAGTTTCCTCAAAACCCAAAAACCCCTACAAAAAAAAACACACACACACACACATATTCCCAATGCATCATTCCATCACTAATCGCCTCGTTCCGTGTCGCGCCACATTTAAGCCAGCCTGTACAAACACGTCTACGTACACACCTTCCTTTATCCACCGTTTTCGCCATTACTGACGAAGTTGCCGGCCTGAAAAGAGGGACAAGCGCGAAACCGTAATATCCATAATTTACTTGGAAATTAAAAGTGAGCACGGAGAACAGGCGGTTTCGTGGCTCTTTTAAAATTCCATCGCCGTCCCCTTCAACCCCCGAAGGTGAGCGTCTAGGCGGTGAGCGGGGTTGGAGAGCTGCGATTTACGCGGCGGAAATGAATATCGTGACTCGTGATCTCAGGAAATTCGGTGAAAGGAGGAGACGAAGGGAAACGGCGATACGTGATTTCACACCGCAAACAGACTTACGCGATTACGATTACGGCCGGTGTACGGCCCGATAAGCCTTCCCCCTCCCCCTCTCCGCGCTAACCCCCTCCCTCCCCCCCCCTGACCAGGCACAATCGATTCCACCTGGGTAGCTTGTTGTTTATGCAAGTGTCGGTTACGTTACCACGCCAATAGCCTGGTTTTCAAAGTGTCTCGGCCGCTACTGCTCCGC
Organism: Andrena flavipes; assembly: GCA_963971345.1. Lineage (NCBI taxonomy): Eukaryota > Metazoa > Arthropoda > Insecta > Hymenoptera > Andrenidae > Andrena > Andrena flavipes. The sequence goes on from OZ020482.1 coordinate 14,414,461, forward strand.
CGCATGGCAATAACGTATGATTACTCTGTCATGCGACTTACCCCGGGGTAGAAACGAACCTCAGAAAGCAGGGGCGTGTGTACGTGCGCGCGTGTGTCCCTGGAACGATGCTCTTTATAGGCGCGAAACTTTTCACCAGCTTTCTCTATGATACCTATTTAAATATATATCGCGTTTCTGGCGCGTTAGTGTAAAAGCTTCGTCGCGCATTGTTCCCTTTCAGAGACGCAGGGACTGACCCGAGACCCACTCATGTACGTGGTGCGTAAAGCGATATCTTTGGAGGTGCAGGCCATTAACTGTTCTCCGCGTCCTTCCGTGGAGATGGGTCAAGATTGACCCGTATCCCGGCTTCGTTAGTAGGCGACTCATAGGATGCGACGAATATGTGTATATAATATATTTGCACGTTCCATATGAATTAATTGTTTTTACTTTTTATAAATATAGTGTGAATGTGCCTAATATCGCCAGGAAAAAGTTAAGGAATAATAATTGATATTTTTGCATGCAGTTCGTTTCAAAGTAAAGAGATATTATTCGGCTTTCATGTAGCATAAGTTAGAGTCGTTGAAATCTACACATTTTTAATTGGGAGTCAAAAACGTAAGATGTGCAAAAATTTGGTCCTGAAGAAAGTTTAAAATATGAGTTTTTAAAGTCATTTTCACATGTGCTTTTATTATTTCTTGCTCTATGTATAAATGTTTCTTATCAATCTTTGATTTTATTTTTATTACAAAAGTATAGAAATTTAGAAATATATATAGATTTTTAAAATATTTTATTTTTTACATTCCGATGTACATATTGGACAAATAAAGTTTATTTCAGCATGATTAAGTACATCATTAATTAGGTATTTCTAGTAGATATTCATGCATTCAAGGAACCTTCTCCGAATGTGTTGTAAAATTGTGTCAGTCCAATAAATTTTTACACTATTAAGATTCACTAAAATACTTCTCTTTCTGTAATTGTTGATCACAGTATGTCTTCCTACATATGTTTAGGTACTAATTCAGTGCATAACCGATAAATTTTAGAGCTTACTTTGCGAAATATAGCGTGTGGCGATATTAGGAGCAGTGACCCTATGCAGTGCTGGATTAAGTGAGGAATAGTATTTTATGGACTAAAAACATAGCAAAATATAGGATTTTTTTTAAGAAACTAGTATTTGCAGATTTAGGAATAAATATAGGAGTTATGCGTCACGACGCGCCAAACTGGTTGTCCGCTGGTGTGCATGATATTTACATTCCAGGTAATTTGAAACAGAAAAATGAACAGGCGTTTTACTTTGTATATATGTAGCTTCAATTTGATGAACCAAAATACCGCTAAGTTCTATTAGCAAAAAATTGGATAGTAAAAATGAAAGGTTGAGACTATTCAGTTTTTAAACTCTCCACACCGCTCAATAATATTTTTATTTTTTGCTGTTTCATCAATTTCAATCTACATATGTATAAAATAAACCACCGTTTCATTTTTCTGTTTGAGATTACCTGGTAGATAAATATGTACACCAACGAACGACGAATTTTGCGCGATGATGGTCGATCACACATAACTACTATATTTGTGGTTAAAAATTAATAAAACAAAACCTGCAGCTTCTTCAAAGATACATCAAAACAAGGTCCAAATTTCGGATGAATCGAATCGCTGATTTCTTAAAAAAAAAAATCCCAAATTTTGCTATGCTTTTAGCCCAAAGAATAGGATTCCAAAGAATATTAAAATCTAAATTTTGTTAGAAACACTTTCTAGTCAAATTCTCGGAAATACCTAAGAAATCCTATATAAGGGGGCCTCAAAATCGTTTCAGTTGGTAAGGGCCTCTAAAAGTCTAAAGGTCACAATTTTTTGAATTTCATAAATGTGTGTCTTTTGTCTGTTAGGATGAGATTTTGAAAATATCCATTTTCTGGTGTCTAGCTAAGCAAATTTTATCACGGGTCAGAAATGACCCAGCTCCGCCCCTAATTTCACCAGCGAACCTTCGGCCATCCGACATCAGACAGTTGAATGTGTTTCTCGCAACTCATTACAGAGCTGCACTTATCTGGTCGCATTGCTATCCACCCCAAGGACTTGAAGTACATTGCCTCTGCAGGGCTATAGTGGTGTCGTAAAAGTAATAGGGGGCGAAGAGGGTAGGACCCTTGAACGCCTCGCAGAGACATGTGGAGACCCCGGGGATGTCCTCAACATACTTTTGGGGTATTAGTATTTACTTTAAGGCCCTGGGATAGGTGAACAAATAATTCAGTTGCGTAATAGGAAGCGAAGAACACGTTTGATGGTTTATGCTTCTTCGTGCAACCCCGGTGGGTCCCAGGTCCCAGGGCAGTTACTATACCTCGAAGAGATACAGTGACGTCGTAAATGCAACAGGATGAGAAGTTGGTAGGGCCCCTGAGAATCTTGCAGAGACACGTAGAGACCTCAGGGATGTGTTCAACATACTTTTTTTGGCATTGGTACTTCAAAACCGTAGGAATGTGACAAAGTAAATTCAACTCTATAATAAGTTACGAAGAAGACATGGTTAGTACCCTCAGGGGTATCGCTTTACACAGCACTTGAACGGGTTCCAGGTTAATCTGCAAGGCACAACGCTGTATATGTCCCTCTTGATCAACAATTGGCATCCAAATGTAATACCTTGAATAAGAATTTTATTAAAATGTGGTCAAACTGTGGTATGGCATCTGCTTTTATCGAGGCTTCGTTTTAGAGACAAAAATCAATTTTGATAATTCGACGGGCACGTTTACACTTGAATAAGAATCGGTTACATTATGCAAATTAAAATCCCTGGAAAAGAAACCTTGGTTTCAGAGAATATGTTCCATTATTTTGACTCAGTTCTGTGCAATAATAATAAAAAAGGAATAAGAGATAAGTCTTTATTCAACTGATGCAATAAATATTTCCACTAGATACACTATTTATTAAATTCTTTGTGCCTGTTCTGGCGAGCACTATCCGATATAAAAGTGTGCAACCTTTCTTCCGAAACGACTGAAGATTATGTCATCAAATTTGCTACACAATGGATTCGAATAACGGTTAACGCGGTGGAGGGGAGAAATGCTAGGCTAAATGTAAATTATCGAACGAATCTTCGAAGAACAGGCTCGCCCCGTCGCAGAAACGTTTCTATAAATATATAAAGTCGGTTCATCTCAATAATTCAGCGTCCCCCGCGGGGTAAGTCCCGGTCAAGACGAAGTAAAAACGTTTCAGCCTCGGGATTCAGATTTCGACGGGTCGAGTCCACCCACAACAGCCGCTGCTGAAACGACCAGCAGGGCTATCGGCTGGAAACGAGGCGCATCAATACCGTACTCCGCGACTTCAAATTAATTCGATGCACAAGTATCATTTCGCCCGTATGGAGTAGCGCTTATGGAAATTGGTGTTCCCTTTGATACGCTCGCGAGGCACTTGGTACGCCAGCCGGGTGCAGAAACCTAAAACGATTGCGTAGAACGTTTGAAAGTATGTTTCTGGGTGCTTGAAATTTCGTAAACATCATGGAATTTCGGAATCTTGGAACACGAGTATTATTATACATGTGCATGTATGAATTCCTGTGCTTGGTAGGGAACTAACAATCGACTCACGAAATTGCTATTCGCCTTGTATGCGATTGTGGTAAGTGTATGATGATGTATGGCTAGAACCGATGACACAAAGTATAGGTTTCCTATTTTCTCGTATGTGTAAGTATGTACATACAGGTTTAATTTAAAAAATAAGAATATTTAACTATTCTGAACAGAAGGATTACTCAGCAACGAAAAATGTTTATTTTTTTTTTTAACGAAATATTGATATTGACTCGAGGCGCTGTCAAGTGATGATAGTCCAAAGGAGAATCAATAAATCAGTGATTCCCAACCTAAGGGCCGCCAAGTGTCTTCTGGGGGGTCGCCAGGTTATTTGTAAATTTAAGGGGTTGGACCACAGTAAAAATTTCAAAAATACAAAAGTTTTTTCGCTTAAACAATAATTTGAAGCCTTAAAATCATAATGCAAAAGGTCTCATCGTGGAAACGACATTATTTCTTGGGGTACGGAAACGAAATCGAAATCGTATACTTGTGTCCTTCGACATGCTTCGACACAACGGAGCATTTTGTTTTTCATTCTCAAATATGAGAAACGTTACGCCAGAGAAGGAGCAGTACGTGAAGCTAGGCGGCTGCTCAATGTATGAAGCAGGAATGGCTGATCAGATGTAAGTTGACGATACCATCAAAAAATTAAGTTCTCATACTTTAAGGGGGTAGACACGGGTAATGCAGCGCGCTGTATACCGACATAATCTGGCCCGAAACATGGGTCTGGGATATTACGTTGTTTGTCCTTATATGAGCAGATTTTGGGCTGGGCAAGGTCTCATTCGAAAGACGAAGGTTCAGTGCAGCGCGCTCTGGTCATGGTTCGACGAGATTGTGTTGATATCTAATAATATGAGTGTTGAAAGTAGAGCAAAATTCGACAAAATACACCCGCAAGAATCCAAGTATTTTTAGGTCACTAAAAGAGTTTTGTGACTCAAACGATGACCAGAGCGCGCTGCACTGAACCTTCCTCTTTCGAATGAGACCTCGCCCAGCCCAAAATCTCCTCATATAAGGACAAACAACGTAATTTCCCAGACCCATATTTCGGGCCAGATTGTGTCGGTATGCAGCGCGCTGCATTACCCGTGTCACGTGGCGTGTTTACCTAATTAAGTATTTTTAGGTCACTAAAAGAGTTTTGTGACTGAAACGGTGAGCAGAGCGCTCCGCATTGAATCTCCCTCTTTCGAATGAGACCTCGCCCAGCCCAAAATCTGCTCATATAAGGACGAAAAACGAAAAATCACAAACCCATGTTTCAGGTTAGATTGTCGGTATTGCAGTACGGTGCATCGCCCGTGTCACGTGACGTGTCTACCCCCTTAAGGGGCTAGACACGGGTAATGCAGCGCGCTGCATACCGACACAATCTGGCCCGAAACATGGGTCTGGGATATTACGTTGTTTGTCCTTATATGAGCAGATTTTGGGCTGGGCAAGGTCTCATTCGAAAGACGAAGGTTCAGTGCAGCGCGCTCTGGTCATGGTTCGACGAGATTGTGTTGATATCTAATAATATGAGTGTTGAAAGTAGAGCAAAATTCGACAAAATACACCCGCAAGAATCCAAGTATTTTTAGGTCACTAAAAGAGTTTTGTGACTCAAACGATGACCAGAGCGCGCTGCACTGAACCTTCCTCTTTCGAAAGAGACCTCGCCCAGCCCAAAATCTCCTCATATAAGGACAAACAACGTAATTTCCCAGACCCATATTTCGGGCCAGATTGTGTCGGTATGCAGCGCGCTGCATTACCCGTGTCACGTGGCGTGTTTACCTAATTAAGTATTTTTAGGTCACTAAAAGAGTTTTGTGACTGAAACGGTGAGCAGAGCGCTCCGCATTGAATCTCCCTCTTTCGAATGAGACCTCGCCCAGCCCAAAATCTGCTCATATAAGGACGAAAAACGAAAAATCACAAACCCATGTTTCAGGTTAGATTGTCGGTATTGCAGTACGGTGCATCGCCCGTGTCACGTGACGTGTCTACCCCCTTAAACACCTTTTTCTCAAACGTGTGCACGATTGCGCGAGATCTATTCACTCAATCACTTTGCACTTTTGCACATATCTTCACTATAGTATTTATTCGGCATTGACGATCAAAAATTTTCAATTTTTTATTTATTTACACAAATATAAAAAAAAACTTAGAAATTTTTCTTAATTCAACCTTCAAAATTCAAATGTCCGCCTTTTTGTTGCTTTTCACAAATTTTGAAATGTGCGATCGTCAGTGCTTGAACAATGTATTATAGTTTATCACATTTCTTGGATTTTTGTTTCAGTGAACTCGTTTTAGCGTAATCACGCACATCGAGTGAGCATGCAACAAAATAAGTACTTTAAACAATGGACTCCCGCGGCCATGGAAACCATTATTTTTTAAATGTTATGGTCGATTTGTATAGTCCATATGAGCATTTAATATAAATCAAAACTTCGTATTAATCCACTGATTACTTATATTTTTATGGTCTTCTGAAAATCATCTATATTTTCGTTCCGTCACTGTAGTCTAACCCCTTAATGTGGTTACATTGCCATATTCTATTGATTATTTAACACTGATGTTTCAGAAATGTAAGAGAGGAAATATTTATCTTACCTTATATGGGGGGTTGGAACTTATTCGAATATTATAAAAGGGGATCGCGACTCAAAAGGGGTTGAGAATACTGTAATAAATGATAGTAGGTAGAATATTTGTCTTCAGTGCAGTCGCGAAGCTGTTCTCTGCTATAGGTAACTATTCGAAGAGAATAGAGAAATTAGAGAAATTGCTAAGAAAAGAAGCAGAATAGAGAAATTCCACGCTCTACTAGTGCCAGGAATCCTTATAGGATCATTTGAATTTACTCTGCCCTAAGGAATTATACTTAGTTAGACTGCTGAAAAGAGGCGAATGTTTGTAAATATTTTTTGAAAAAATCAGAATTTAAAGCAGCCTCTCAAATGTGCGTCGCCTGAGGATGAGGATAGTTCCATATATATCCTTCAAAGAAAACTTTCGATTCTGCCCCAAGATATTTTGTACTATTTATGAAAAGAGTTCTTCAATTTAATTTATTTATCAAAGTTTTAGGTCCATCCATAATTATACGACAAATAAGAAAATCTTTGAGTTTTTTATTTCTGAGAAGAATTGGGGCCTCCGACATAATCGCAAATTTACAAAAAAAAAAAAAAAAAAATTAATTGTTTGAATGTGAAATAAAATACTCTGAAAGTTTAGGAAAGATCCGCTTAACAGTTTCTGAGGATGAGGATATTTCCACAGATAACGATGCCGAGCAGGCGCAAGAATAACAAATATCGGTAGAGGAAAGTATTGAATATGGAATGCCAAAGAAAGTAAAAAATAAAAGAACCAAAAATGCAACAACCACCCCGGCCATCCCGAACAGCCTCTCTTTTATCCCATCACGCACAGATGGTCCACTAACTGCGAAGACGCTAATCTCGAATCGATAAGCATCAAACACCGACGATAAATCTACCCAGAATTATCATCGATTCCGCAAGAACTCTCATAAGCACCAACACGTGCCCTAAATCGTCGATCCGTCTCGGTGTGTGAGAAATGTGCCCCATCTGACAGAAATAAGAAATCCTTCCGCCCGCATCGGCGACGTCGTAAACACACACGAAGAATCAATTTCTCCGCGGGAGCGGCTGCCGTAAAATACTGCGATGGAAGCTTGATTCGATAAATATCTAAGCCGGAGACGGAATCGAAGCAGCGGCGTAGGATCACCTGGGCGTAGAAAAACCGTGCAGTTATAAAATGTAGTCGCGAAGGTAGAAGAAAGAGGAGGCAGCAGAAGCGGGCGAACAAACGAGCGAGCCGGAAACTAGGAAGAGGAAAGCTCGGCTCGCGTGTAAACACGTTTAAGCGCACCACCGCTAACTATATTCGAAATATTTCCCCCTAGGGGCGGGGAACGGGAGAACGATATTGGCGGGCCTTTTACGGCCGACGATAACCCATGGCCGCGCCAGTAAATAGAAGCTTTCGCTTGCAAGGATTAAGGAGGCTATCTTGCGGTCACAGATCATCGTGGGACACGGCTGCGCTCCGGCACCCCATTGATACCCAATAAATTCCTAGGGCCGGCTCGTAGGTTCGTCGTAATAAATAGCCAGCGCATGACCGCAAAAATCTCTGGACGGCGTAGGGTAAAGTGGACATCGATTTCGCGTTTCGGAGGGGTTACGGCCACCGTGTCCCACGCAATTGTATCGGCGCTTTTCGGAGAGGACCGGCCCCTCCCGCCCGCCCGCCGTGACAAATGTCCCGCTTAAAACAAAGAGTACAAAATCCCCGTGTAATATCGACGAGGGCGAAGGAACGGTGTAGGAAAAAGGAGGACGACGAAGGGCGGTCGGGGTGACGGAGTGCGGATAAAGGTGGGCGGGGGAGGAGGGGAGGAGGGGGGGAGGGGGGGAGGCAGAGGCCCAAAGGAATCTAAAAATCGATCCGTCAGACCTAGCGTGGTGCGAGCGCTGCGACACTCGGCATCTACGCAGCTATCGAGCTTTTCCGGGAGACGTCGCGATGGGAAGAAGGGTGGCGAAGAGACGAAGGGATGCCGGGACACGGTGGCCGACAAGCGGCTCCTGAAAAATGCCCCTAAAGCGTGACTACCCTCCGCGGCGGCGTTCCCTCTCTTCTCTTTTTTTTTTTTCTTCTCTTCTTCCCTTTTTCTTTCTACCCGTGAGCCCGCCGCCGCTGGTCCCGTCGGCAGAGGGGGAACGCTCCGAAACGAATGGGCCACACGTGTGCAGCACATTCTCGTTTTTCCACCCCCTTCTTTCTCCTTCCTTCCTTCCTTCCTTCCTTCCTCGCCCAACACCACCGACATAACACGCCAACATCGCCGCCCTATCTCCCGCACAGCCCCGCGATTCACCCCCGTCGGTTCGCCACCCCGTCGCCCCTCGTACACCCTCCTCGCCCCCGGTGCTCAGTTGCCGGCGTTCCTCCCTCTATATCGGCGATTTCGGGGCTCGCAAGACAGTCGAAGTTGCGAAACTCCCCCGGCGGCGTGATTTACGCGTGTCACGGAGCATCGTGCCCGCCACGTGCCGCGGACGTTCGCCGTTTCACTTTCTCATCGGCTCGAAGGGAAAGAAGTTCGGAATCGCTCGCGTCTCGGAAGAGTAACGCTCGCCAGGGGGCCGAACACCACCCACCCACCCCCCCCCCCACCCCCGCGCTCCCCAACCCTTCGAAACGCTCGTAAACTAACAATGATTCTCGTGGAACGAAACCGAGGAGCGAGAGCTCCTTCGGGTCAACTACGGTGATTTCCAGATCGAAGGGATTTCTCGCGATCCTTGGCCCGTCCGCGGACATCCATCGGCGGAGGGATCCTCCGGGGTCGCTTGGCACTTCTGGGTCCGCGTGGCGCGTTCAGCCGGATCTGATTCATGGTGGACCAACATCCGTCGTTCGATCGCCGGTCCGTTCATCCCGGGAGTGCAACACGAAAAGCATTTTCACTGCAGCTGAGTTAAGGGGCTCGATTCTAGAATAGGCGGCCTGTTTGGAGGTTATGTTTGGAAACTAGTCATGGTAAAATGACCGAATCAATAAAATTTCAAATTTATTTTTCTCCAAAATAAAGTCCCACGCGGGAAAAATTTATTGTAAAATTTTGCCGTGTCACTGCACGATGAGTCGCTCTATATTCGCTTGTATCACGAATTTTCTATAATGTCCTGTCACTGGGGGACAAAGTAGCATGCATCTGTGTTTGATATTACATTGTATGTTAATATAAAATGGTCTGTTATAAAGCACGGTTTCGTGTAAATGGCGAAATAGAATGTTTATTAAATGGAATTGAAATATGTCTGTTTATTTATATATATACAATATTTAATGTGTACTTGCCAATGTTTTATTATAGAAAACAAATTTAAACACGAGAAGAAATAAGTTGGTATTTGGATAACCGTGGTGTGATATATTTTTCTTGGAACGATAGATTTTAGCTGATTCTGACAAATTAATATTGACAATTTTAAAATACACAGATATGCATTCAACAGAAAAATTGATCAATTATGATATTCTATACATAAACACAAAAATAGACAGAGATATCCCCTAATTTGAATATTCTATCAATTTCTAAAGAGAATATTTTTATGGTATACTATAATAATAAGTAGTATATAGTAAGCTTCACAAGAGTGTACAGAATTCAGAAATAAGTAACCTTTCGTGATTTCTAAAAATTTTGTCATATAAGAATATGAGATTATACTTAATAAATAAAAAAATAAAAATGTTAAATGTAATTTAAACCCAGGGTACTTTAGGAATTAATTTAGATGCGGTTTAATTTCATAATACCATCACCACCTACAAGTTAATTTAAATAAGTTTTGTTTAATTCACCCTCCAACTATACCATACACGGATTTTAAACAGCTTTCTTTTTATTGCAGTAATTCATTTTTCGATTTCTGCAGAACTTTCCTATTAGGTACTATTCAATATTACACTCGACGGGTCCAAAAAGACCCAAACACCATCGACGGATGGATAAATATAAATTCTATACGCGGTGAAATATTATTTCATATAAATTTCACTTCAAATTATATTATTTTAATACACAAAAATGAAAGCTGATATTCCATTCTAAAAATTACAATTTGCTTTGATATTCTCAATGCAGTATATATCAGGGTTCGAATGAAACTGTTAACTTTTAAAATTGAAAGTTATTTATCGAACTTTTAACTTTAAAATTGTTTCTTTTCAGTTTTATATCAAGTTTGTTCATTAACACTTTAACTCCGTTGTAAGAGTTCAGTTTTACCAGTTTTCCTATGTTCGATTAATAAAAGTTCCGGAGGATCATATACTTTCGAACAGATATTTACGGGGTAAAACATAGAAGATAGGAATATATTTTTAATTAGTATTATTTAAAGAAGTGATTTTGATATAGGTAACTATTTTCACTGAACGGTTCAAGGTTTCAGCTTCAGATCTGTCTACCTCAGAACATTTTCACAAATTCTGCTTGTCACAACTAACTTTTTCAGCACAGAATAAATGATCCTAGTTAACTAGAACTTTTTTTCTACTTTTTTCTACTCAAGAAAGTAAAAGTTTCTTATTTACATTAAAATGTATAGAATAAAATGTGCAGTAAATAGACTGCATTTTATAACAGTTTTCTCGGAACATAAAAGATAATAATCATAAAATTACAGTTATTTCATAATTTATTGATAATTTTAACAGTTTCATTCAACCCCTGGCATACATATGTACTTAAGTTCAAATTATTCTGAACACTGTCAAGAAAATAGTACAGTTAAAGTCTATACAGCTTCTTCCGTACACCAAAAAAAAAACAATGAAAGAAAATTCGATAATCTGACGCGAGAAGCAATTGAAACACAATTATTATTACATTAGGTATAAACTGTACTATCTAGTTTCATTCAATTGTATATCCTCTCAAATGATTAGAAACCCTGAATCCATTCTACGTAGAAGAATTCCGTGGAAAATAATTTTGCATATTTTTTATATCAAAATTTTTCTTCCTGTGTTAATCGTTTAACTGTGAAAAATTGTCCGGCCATTCGGACAGAATCTTTGTTCCTCCTCATTAGAAACGTGATCACCATGAAAAAGCAAATTTTCAGTTTCAAAGTGATCGCATAAAATTTGATCGCGAAACTTTGTCTCTTTAACTTCAGAAAGGTGAAAAGAAGACTGAAGTATGTTTAAAAAGAAAAATTATGTACCTTGTAGAAGTTAAAGATTGTTAAGGAAAAGGACTCATTACAGTTACTAATTAACATTGTTTATCCATTATACATTTTGTTTATGTCTATTGATTTTTTAAATTGTTGACTAAAGACTGAAGGATATTACTGTCCAGTTCTTCTTCAGTTATCGTGTTTTTACTCCTACAGTTTTCTTTACGTTTTTTGCAAGCTTTGCAGTAAACATGTTTACAAGTCTGCATTGCAACTGATGCCAGGTTATCGTTTGTACCTTTCGCTTTTCTATACAGAAGAAGTTCCGCTGTTTACCTGGATATTGCAGAATATTGATTTCTGTTTTCTTGATGGTATTTAAATTGGTATTAAACTAAACTGGAGCTGCTCTTCTATTGAATCAAACTGGTATTAAATCAAGCTGAAGCTGTTCTAGTAATTGAAAGAAAGCTAACATAAGCTTATTTCAGATGTTTATCTGTTGATTCGTCAAGCGACACAAGATGAAACATTGAAATTCGGTACAATTAGTTTTGTTTAATTGGAATTTGCAATAGTTGTTCGGGGTTCCAACTGGTAAAAAATTTAAATATTATAAGATCATTTATTTCGGAACCCATTTACAGAAACAGATTCCTTAAACTTTAACGGAGACCTTCCGGTCGAAACGCTAAAAAAATAGGCGAACTTTATGAATTTTTTACGAGCAGAGGTTATAAAATATCCTAAAAAATATTTTTGGCATTTATCGATACACGCGTTAGGGTACCAAAAAAAAAAGTTTGTTTTATGTTTTCGTACTCGAAACATCTTTCAGGTGGCATTTTTGGCGCTGCTAAAAAGAGAAAAATCAGAAATTCGACCTATTTCTTAAAATTTATATCAATGGCTATCGCTGTATCCGTTTTTGTGGCAAAAAAGACCAAAACTACGATAATTGGTGCACATTTGAACGAAGTGATGTAAAAAGCGAATAATTTTCCTCATAAATATGCAGATGAAAATAACGTGTTTCAAAAAAATATGTTATAGGGTGCTGCGATAGCGAATCCAATTAAGAATCAAATGCCTCAAGGTTTTTTTGATTCGATCCATTAGTTCTTCTGAAATCGTAGTTACCGTTTCGAAATATCATGTTTCGAGAAAGACGTGTTCAAAGTGTTCTTGTCTTGAACGTGCGTTTAGACCAAACGAACGAATGCTTGTTCGACCTCCACTTCGACCAAATTCAAATCCGAAAGAGCATTCGTTTACGCTCGATAAATAATTCGCCGAACGTTTTCAGAATGCTCTAGAAATTCTTGTTTCATGTGAACAAATGTTGAACGTATGAAGAACGTTTGGGAGATGTTCAAGTCATATTTATTATGCAACTGTTATAGTTGCATCTAATAGAATTATATAGAGAACATAAGAGTCTGTGGGATTCTACTTATGATGGTTATAAAAAGTATTTAAAAAAAGAATTGTGAAGTAACTAATGTACGAAATAAAATAAAATAAAACCGTAAAACTATAGCAAGTCTTTGTTCCGGAGAAATAGACTCTATAATTTGTATTTATCTTCCTATTTTGTTCGCTAATAGTCAAAATCTTCTGAGGCCATTTTAAAAAAATTTATAAACTGTCCACTTTCTTCTTGTGAACGCATATTCAAAAAATTAGTTTTCTACATTATTTTGTGTTCGCCTTCGTAATAAATTCGTAATCCACCAACATCTCTTCCTTCTTCTTCTTCTTTTATTTTCTTCTTCAAGAATAACTAATAAATAAGGGCCAATAAGTAATAAATAATTCGTAGGTACTCCCAACTTCACAGAATTATAATTCTCCCATGCTCTAAACGAGGTTTCGCTAGCATTCTCCGTGAGCATTCTCCGCTAGCATTAGTTCATCGTTCGATTGCCGTTTACACTGAATTAGCACGAATTTGGTCGAAGTGTGGGGCGAACGAGCATTCGTTCGTTTGGTCTAAACGCACCTTAAATCGGTTATGTGACTGTAGAATCCATACCGTTACGAATTTTCGTGTGAAACTGTTACAGTTATTCTCGGATGTTATGCTACAAAAATAGATTTTCTAATAATTCTAACCGGAGAATCCACTTAACAAGATATGTTTCCAAAAGAGGTATGCTTGAACCACAAATACGCAAAATTGATTAAAGGATTTAATTAATGAATTAATTTGCTAAAAGCAGTGAGCCTAAACTCAGAAGCCTAAAACGAGTCACTCCTGTTCTAACAGTTTACATTTATCTCAAGTAACCTGTAAATCTTAAAAAATAAAAGTGTTATAAGTAAAATAAATTATTTCTATAATTCTTTTCGATATCAAAAAATCGAGATCCTAGTGATATCAAGAAGCTAATAAAACGTGTAATGCTCGTTGAGACTTAAAATTCGATAAAATATTAAAGCTTGCAGAAAAACTCGAAGAAACTAATTATACAGTCGAAAAAAGTCAGCCTCGTTTATGCGAAATCAGTCGCTGGTGTATAATTTCCTTGCGTAATAGTTTGCTACGCTGAAAAGGAATATTAACACGAAGACAACGCGACCACTTTAGTAAACACGATTTAATTATATAAACAATTCGTCGGCGAGCAAACGTACTAATTGCAAGGAAGAAAGTCCAGCGGAGTAATAGTGGCTAAGTCAGTGGCGAACTTTTCTCTTAAAATACAGTGCAACTCGCGAAAGAACTGGAAGTTGTTTTACGCGGGATCTTGCAAAAACTTCCCTCCCGTTGCTGCCGTTTCGTCGGCGAAATGAAAATGAGCCGCGAGCTTTAGTTATTTCTGTCGTCAAACTGAGCTATACGCCTCCGTAACAGAGTTCTGCCTTAAGCAGCATAGTGTTCCTGCTTTTATCGTTATTAGTTGTAATGAAAATTGGTCATCTAATGGCCGCGAATCAGGGCAGGAACGCGCGCAAGAAGGAGAACGGCGAACTTCGAGGCTACCGTCATTCGGCACAAAGCTCCGCAAAATGTATCTTCGTTTAACTGCTTCAACTGTCTTGTACGTGAAAATTCGAAGATGTAAACATAAGTTTTGTCAAAGTACAGGCATTTCTGTTACCTAACTAGCGCAACCTTCGATATGTTCGAAAAGTTTTGGAGAAGGACAAAAATTTGTGTAAAAAATGCTGCATAATAGAGAAGCTATATTTTCACATTTAAACTTTTCTTTTCTCCTACGCCGAATAGTCTTCTAGATATCGGGACAAATATGCATTCCGCCTCTAACTTTGACCGCCATTTTCTCCCATTGGATATGAATAGTAACAGATAAAAAGAATGTGGCTAATATTTTTTTAAAAACTAAGTAGATAATAAATACCCAAGTTTCATCGAAATCGATGATTACCACTTCCTTGTGTCTTCTTGATGTTTAACCTTTAGAGGACCGTCTATTTTTGAAAAACACTAGTGACTTTCAGTTTCCAAAAATATACATACATACATATATATATATATATATATATATATATATAATATATATATAAATATATATATATATATATATATATATATATAACATATATGTTGTGCACAATTAGAGGACTTGCATAAAGCTTCAAAAGGGATGAAATTTATTTCACAAGCCTTCTTTTGCGAAAAGATTCTATGAAAAACCCGTCCTATGATTTAATCCACCGGATGGTGTTTTGATTAATATGTACGAAATTTCTCCACCCATTAAACATGATACTTCAGTTTCAAAAATATCAAATTCGCGGGAATACTCGCGCAACACCCCTACGAATGAAACGAGAAAGGAGGGAAAAAAGGGAGAGAAGGATTCCACCGAAATTTATTTAATCCACCAGAAGAGGTGCAGACACGTACGAATTACCGCGACTAATCCCGCCCAAAGGCTGATAAATATTCATTCCTCGGGGTGGTTTTTCTGTTTAACAAGGTCGCCCTGGGAAGAAGATCAGAACGTCAAATAACCAATAATTCAGGGGCAGGATTCTGTCGCAAGCTTTCTGACGGGAATAAATCATCTTCGACGGGTTCAGCCGCAACTGGGGCCGCGGCTAAACGCGAAACGAAAAGAACACTTCCGACGCCAAGTACTGGAAGTCAGGCGGTTGTGACGGGGTGTAAGAGAAGTTTGGGCCACCGTTTTGGTTTGAATTTCGCACATACTTCATGCACAACATGTAGCTACGATATAATCTGTCAAAATCACTTACTAAGTAGGGAATAATCCGGGAGATAATCGGGTTCACAGTTTCGTTTCTAGACTCTCGATATACGTATGCACTCGTGCGTAGTCACGAAACCCGCAACTAACAGAATGAGAACTCGAAAATTTAAAAAAGGATTAGAATTTGGCCAATTTTGGACTGTGGTGGCAACGAAAGTTTTTTACGAGATATGATAACGAATCCAAAATGTACAATTTATTATTCACCCTGGATACGATGGGAAAGTTATTTATTTAGTTAGTTAATTAAATGGAAGCCTTTTGATAAATACAAGAAACAATAATTTATGGACTGAAAGTAAACATTCACTTATAAGGAATGGAGTTTCCCGATTTGGAATATATATTTTTAAAGTACTCATAGTAACTAGGAAATCCTGAAAATGATATCTGCAATGGACCTATTTTACTCATATTATCAATAACATTCAATATAGCCCCAATGCGTATGCGAAATACGGCAAAATCCTCTTATTGAGGAATACTTAACTAAAATCTGGCATCTGTGTGTTTTTTTGAGGTGCTGAATTAGAATATGGTGTTATTTTTTGTGTAAAAAATTTTTCTAAGATAGTTCTCTTAATAAAAAATCTATTTCCTGAAGATTGTTTGTTGGACCAACCTATGAATTTTGCCGTATTTGGTTTGTACTACTTTTACACTTCAAGGGAGAAACCACCCCTTTTATCCGAATCTTGTGCTTATGCGCTTATAACTCGTAAATTACGAAAGATATTGAAAAAACATTTATATAAATGTTAAACCGTTTTTGAAGGTCTATATAATGGCCGGAAAGAATTTTCAAAAAACAACTTTTTTTAATTTTCGCTTATTATTTATAATTAGGGCTACAGAGTTTTCTTATTTCTCGATTTTTTACGGAATTCTACGAAGAAGTTATAAACAATGCAAATTTCAGCCTATTTTAGCCGTCTAAAATCGGGGGACTTTCGGATATGTATCCATAACTTCAGAAAAACAATAGTTTTTTAATTGAAATTTTTTTTAAACTCGCTTATAATACTATGTAAAGATAATAAAAAAAGCAGGAAATCTGCATGAAGCCGTTGGCTGGTAAAAAATCCACAAAATGTACACATTTTCCGAGGGTTCAAACATACCCTCTTAAGTATGCAAGATTTGGCTGAACGAAACCGAAACATATGTATTCATATTGTCAGCGCCGACACGGTCCGACACGTTCGACCACGTTCCGTATCCGACGAAGTATTCTTTGCGAAAATAATATCGGTATTGTCGGTAGGTGTCTGTGCTGATACGATACGACACGTATAAACACCTACATACAAATTGCATTAAAGAATAGTTTTCTGATCGGTCCTGGACGGATACGTTCCGTGTTTGTGCGGATAATATAAATCGACCTTTATCGAAAAATGATCCGTCACGTCTGTAGGAATAATAAAACTAAAACTTTGCAAGCGTTGATAGTGTATTACCATCGAAATTGTAGTACCTACAAGAAAAGAATTATTTTTTAGCGACTTTAGCATTCTAGCGTTTAAGGGGTTAGACCACCTTGGACGGAGCAAAATTGTAATTATTTTTGGCATTTTTTTTGGAAGGTAATGAAATATGAAGCTATTTTTAGAAAATTTTAAATTTATTCCTACAAAATAGCGACCGTAGAACCGTGATATGCAAGATCTTGTGAAGAGACATTTTCCACGGTGTTCAATCTCACGGCTATACCGTTTGATTTAGAACAAAAAACCAAAAAAATTTATTTTCTGTATGGGGGGTTCAAAATGGGCCAAATTTCCATAAAAAATTGACCATCGTCTTTTGAAATTTTGCAGAAATGTAGTTCAAGTGATGCCAATAACGTAACACTTTTTGTTCTGTGAATGAAACGGTCCTGGGGGTGAAAACACCCCCTCACAGAAATTGCGAGCCTTTTCACGTTATAGTGAATATCTGCAAAACTATAAAAAATGGTTTTCAATATCCTACAATATGCTGATAAAAAATATTAAAAAAAAAGGGTTGTGAAAACTTTAATTATTTCGAAAATTTAATTTTACCCGCTCGTTTTCCAGAAATCTGTATTCCTCCCCAAACGAATAGAAGCTTCTATAATATTCTAAATCCAACGATGCACATCAGTTTATAATTACTATAATTACTACTTGTAAATTTGCCACCCTACCTCTATTTATTTCGATTTCGATTTTTCATTTTTGATGAAATTCTTTTGCTTCATACACTGTATGTAACATTTACTCTACTATAAGCTGTAATATTATTTATTTAATTGTGCATATTTCAGCATTAACTAGCCATTCTCATAACTCGTAACCAAAAGCCAATAAAATTCGTTTGCTTTTCTCGCCATTCCATCTCTCAGATTATACGCTCATTACACGTGTAACACAGCGATTATCAATCACACCATTAATAAAGTTACAGGTAATTTCAATAGCGAAACAAGTAATAACATCGAATATCAGAGTACAAGAATTAGATATCACATTGTATATACCCAAGAGCAAATCCATAGGCGTTAACTAGTTCCGAAAGAAACTATTTACTTCCAAAATACGCACCAAACGAATCCACCTACTATCAAATTGGCCCCATCCCTGCCAGTACAGCAGGCGCGGCGCATATGGGGCGCAAGGTGTTCCCGCGACCCGTGGATTCACGGCACCCCTCTTTCGTTTCAAAGTTTTCCCCGCGATAAGTGCCGGATGATTTATTCATCTCACGGCGCTGCAGGCAGCAGTACAAATTACGCATCCCGTTCAGAAAACCTTCCCGCTACGTGACAGTAATTCATACGTCTGCATTAACCTACACGCGCGGCTTCACCCTTATGCTCGCCCGAGACACAGCAAGGGTCCGAAGGCGGGCCGCCACCCTCCGCCGAGTAATTCTAATTCTTTTACCGCGCTCCACCGCGGCCTTTTCTTCCTTTCTGTCTTTCAAGCGTCGCGTCGCCGCGAAAGGGAAAGTCGCTCGCGCACTTTTCAAACGGTCGTCGCGTCACCACCCCGCGCGCCGGGGGTGAAATAATTGCGCCGATCCTTTCGTGTAGTGTGTGAGCTTCGAGAAAGTCGACGGCCCCTCGAGTGGTAACAGCTGTTTCGTAATTTATTATTTTAAGGGAGAGAGGAAGGGGGCGGGAGGGGATCGGCGGAGTAAATCTTTGTCGATGGAAGTAGCTGTTACCGTCGCGCGCTCCGTGCAATTTTTTCCCGCTCTGAGGAATTGTAGTTTTGAAGGCAATTTCGGGGATCGCGTTTCTGGATTGGGTAGACGAATGAAGTACAAGGGGCGGAAGAAATATTCGGGTAGTTAGCGGCGGCTTGTTTTTCGTCTATTCTTCTTGGAGTCTGTTTAGAGTGGTGGAGTTGTCAGGGTTGTAATTTATTGTTTAGTAGATTCTGCTGATTGAGTAAATTGCGTTGAATGAGTATTATATTCAGTATAGTTAGTATATTGAGCAGAATCGGGAAAATTAATAGATTAAATAGAGTGAGTGGACTCAGATGTAAACTTTCACTTATAAGGAATGGAGTTTCCCGATTTGGAATATATATTTTTAAAGTACTCATAGTAAGTAAGAAATCCAGAAAATTATACCTGTAATGGACATATTTTACTCGCGTTATCAATAACATTCAATATAGCCTCAAGGCGTTTTTTTTTTTTGAGGTGCTGAAATAGAAAATGATGTTATTTTTTGTGTAAAAAAATTTCTAAGGTAGTTCTCTTAATAAAACATCGGTTTTCTGAAGATAACTAAAAAAAGGAAAGGCCGAAGAATTTTTCTAGATGGACGACTTCAAAGTTATCACGAGGAAACATGATGAAAACACTTACAATTTTATTCGAACACGGTAGAGCAGTCAATGTGAAGATCGTCGAACAATGCATGACTCATACATATACTCACAGACTGTTTTTCAGCCTAATATAAACTGGTTATAAATTGGTAATGGTTATGAATTAAAATGAATTTTGAAGTACATTAGTACGAGTAATCCGGAAAAAATATTTAAAAAATTCTCCGGCCCTTCCTTTTTGAGTTATCTAAAAAAAAACGATTTTTTATTAAAAGAACTACCTTAGTAATTTTTTTTACACGAACAATAACATAATTTATTTATAATTAGAATTAAATTTAATTATTCATAATTAATACTGTATTTACTTAAGTAGAGTAAGTAAATACAGTAGATTTAATAGATTAAATGAACTGAGTAGATTTAACAGACTAAATAAAGCCAAGTAAGTTAGTAAAGTCAAACTTTACTTACAATGTAAGTTGTTTAAGTACAAAGTTAACTGACAACTTTGGCCAAATTGGACAGACTGAATGCCCAGATAAAGCAAATTAAATGGAAGAGTAAATCGAGTAGACTGAGTAGGTTAAGTGGATTAAGTAGATTTAATAAACTGCGCAAATTCAGTGATTTTAGCGTATGTATTGAGTAAATTCAATAAAATTGAATACATTTTGTTCAATCTGTAACATTTAAATATAGTTTCCTTGTGCAAAACAATTTTAGTTTCTAGTCAAAGATGCATGAAACGATATTAATAGCAATTGTTATTCTAAGGAAGAATGAAAACTCGTTGCTATTAAAAATCAACAGATGTTCTAGTTCGATAACCAGACGTTCATCGATCGAGTCCACTAGAACGCGAATATAAACAATCGAAAGGTTCTCAATTAGTATCATTACTTAACGTTCATGATGTGCATTAAGCAGTCTTCGATACGAAAATACTTACATAGCGTAGAATGCAAATCACGCGCGCTATCTATAAAAGATGCCTTAACCATAAAATCGTTAATGTCTGAAGAAAACGTATTATGAAATATATTTCGCTATTCTGGCTTGTTTCGTTACGATAATAAATACATTATCTAATCTATCCTACAAAATGTTCTTTCGATTTGAAAGCAATTAGTTAGCAAATACGGTTCTTCATAACAAGAACAAACATGTTCTTAAATACATTAATTTCTGATTTATTTCTGCATAGCAATTTATGAGACTTTGGAATTTTTTTCGGAAAATCAATTTGTAATTTTGCGGTCATCCACATTATCTAGAAAATTAACTACTTACTTTTTGTGAATTCAGGGATGATACACAAGATCAATCGGTTAATTTAACAATATTAAATTAATCTTAACTTAACTAATCTTAACTTCCACTTTCCTCTTAATCCTCTATGACCCAAATTTTTGTTGTGTTCCAGGAAATTTGTATACACTAGGGAATCGATAAACGTTAAAATTCTAAATGAATTAACTGATAAATTTCAGTTACAAACATTTTATTGCAAAATTATGGTCTGTAACTGCCAAGTTACAATGGCTGATAATGGAACATTTGTACATTAGCGTATGAAATATGAATCCATATAGTATGATGTATTATATCAAGGCTATAATAGATTATAGAAGAATTGCCTCTGCAATGTTTATAGTTCAGCAGTAATAATGACGACAACAGTATATGTGCAAAATAAAATTTTAGACTTGGGCAATTGTACGATTCTAAGTTTATCAATTACCTGCTTGCAATACCTACATTATTCACGTATTTTAGATATCGAGCCGACACACAGTGGTTCGAGTATACTACATGCTACCTGGACAAATTATCTCTCCTTCCGAGCGTCGCACTCGAAAATAATTCACAAAACATAGTTTTGTAAATTTTTGCAGATCGATCGTTTGATTAAAATAAACTAGAAAGTCCCTACTTTCCGTACATTCAACCCTTGTCGCGTGGAACGACGTGGAACATATAATAAAACACTATTTTAATAGCGATGCAGAGAAAACTGATTGCAAAAACCAAGTTTTAAACTTAAAAACTCAGAAATTACAGGAATAGACATAATGTTACAACTGGTAATTATATTTAAAGTACAATACTGTGGTTTTGTTTTTTTCCTTTATTGAATTAGTCATATTTTTATTTTATTGATATTTTTTCCAAAGATCTCATTTAACCCTTCGTGGTCGCCTCAGGAAATTTTTCTTCCTTTGCCAATATTTCTGTAAATTTTTACACCTTAATATTAAAATTAAAAAAAATTGATGAATTTTAACAAAACAAATCGCTTTTTCCACCAAATATTTTTTCAAACACAAGCTTCATCATATGAAAATTTACATTTCTAAAAAAGGGCTATTAGAACCTGATTGTACGAGTATTATGAATATACAATTATCACTCAAAAGTTAATAAATTTAAAAATAAGAAAATGGTAACTCAAAAATGCGGTTTTAGCTAAGCAAAATTATTTTTGTCACTATTTTGTCCTATACGTGTATATACTTTTAAAGTATTCACTAATTTATTATTTTTAATGTTACTCTTACTTATTCATACTTATTTTTTGCTTATAAAAGACCATTAAATTAAATTTGTGATTATAAGAAGGTGTGACCACGAAGGTTTAAAGTTCAAGCCTGCTCTATTAAGCCTTCAGCTAAAAATATCAAAACCCTCGTACTAAAATCATTACTTAAACGATCACCGAAATTATCTCAGGTATTCCTGTGCTTTATCAATTACAAACTTGCGAATCTTCTACGCGTCACTTCACATTCTCGGGTTTAAGGGCTATTTCACACTTTTCTGCCATCGATTTAAGGTGCTCCAGAACTGTCGACGGGATTTCAGCCGAATAATCCGGCATACTGAAATTCAGTCACTTAGAAATTGACGAGCGAGATTGACTGGCGCGTTCGATGCACGATGATTCAATTTTAAACGCTAAAGGACCGACGTGACACACGCGACTGACAACGAGGCCATTCGGGGGCAGAGGAGTTCGTCAGAAACGGAATGGGATATTCCGTGGGATTTATTAATAAAATAATACAGAGTGGAGAAGGGGGGGGGGGGCGTAGAAAGGAATTGCGAAAATAAATACCGCTCGAGATATTCGGATAAAACGTAGGTATTCCAGGTATTCAGATTTTCCACTGTGGCTGGTCCTGTTGTCTTTCTCCATCCGCACGGCCGCGTATACCGGACCGAAAGGAAAATATTTTTAAGAAAGTATGTACGAGACGGACACGAGTACTTTAAACTGACCGCCCGGTGATATTAAAACCGCGCTTAAATCCGTGCACCGCGAAACAGTGGAATTTTTAATATGCTGATGTGCTCGAATAAACACGCAGAAACGTCACTCGCGTAAGCGTAGGCGCGCATCGAGCGCAGGGTGACGCAGCGCAGCATGCCTCTACGCTTTGTAAAGAGGCAGGCTTCTGGTTCAGTTGCCTCGCGGCTTCGAACCTCGGAGAATGTATGGAGTGACCGTCCTAAATTTTTACCTGATATAAATATTGAACAAATACCGAATGCTGCTGCGCGCAGTGTCCACTGAGAGATCAGTTATTACCCACCGTTTGTGAATTTCAGGGAATAATTTATTGGGATTCGTATTCAAGGAGAAGCTTTGCATGATTAAAATAGCTCTTCGTGATTAAATGGAGATATTATATAGAAACGGTCGTAATTAAACTGACAAGTTGTCTGACGTTACTCAATACTGATATATTTTAAACAAATGAAAGATAAAATGTGAGCAAAGGAAGATAATAAATAGATAAGCGAGGCACCGTCACATTTTCAAACCGAGGTTAGAAATATTCCAATGTAAAATGATGGATAAATTATTGTAATTATAATTAGCTTGAGGAGAAACGATATTAGTAGAATATGAAATCATTAAACCTATCTGTGGCAATTTCGTATACAATTAGGAAGATGTCATACATCCGTGTATACAGCTATTTTGATTAAATGTTATTAGGAACCGTCCTTAAGGGGCTAGACACGGGTAATGCAGCGCGCTGCATACCGACACAATCTGGCCCGAAATATGGGTCTGGGAAATTACGTTGTTTGTCCTTATATGAGGAGATTTTGGGCTAGGCGAGGTCTCATTCGAAAGAGGAAGGTTCAGTGCAGCGCGCTCTGGTCATCGTTTGAGTCACAAAACTCTTTTAGTAACCTAAAAATACTTGGATTCTTGCGGGTGTATTTTGTCGAATTTTGCTCTACTTTCAACACTCATATTATTAGATATCAACACAATCTCGTCGAACCATGGCCAGAGCGCGCTGCACTGAACCTTCGTCTTTCGAATGAGACCTTGCCCAGCCCAAAATCTGCTCATATAAGGACAAACAACGTAATATCCCAGACCCATGTTTCGGGCCAAATTGTGTCGGTATACAGCGCGCTGCATTACCCGTGTCTACCCCCTTAAATTACGTAAGGGTAATTTGGACGACTTTTTACCCCCTCCCACCGCAGTACAAAAATTCGTGTAATTTTATATTCGTATACCTCCTCCTCCCCTTCTTTATTTAATATTTGTTACATTTCATTTTTTCAGTTATTAAAATTCTATTAATTTAAACTAAATTTAAGGAAGTTTAAACTAAAACTACTTTTCTGGGACACTAATGATAGAATTGGTATTTATTCTTTTTAGGAAAATCCTGATTTTTTTATTTTTAGCCGTTTTCAAAAAGGAGGAGGTTATAGATTCGATCCGATTGTGTTATTTTTTCATTATTGTCCCCGCAAAACTCCTCAGCATATGGACCGACTTTGATGATCGTTTTTTATTCCCATCCTCCACTGCATCAGCATTGACCCAATATTTTGCCAGTTCTGCAGTATCTCCTCAGCATGTTGTTTCAAAATATATAAAAAAAGTTAAAAATAAAAAAAAATAAAAATGAAAACAGACTTCAAAAAAATAAAATTGCACTAAAAAGTACAAAATAATTTTTTCCCTTAATTAATCCACGACTCTCATATTGTTTAAGTCGCTGCTGCATCATTTGCACTGTGTTAATCTGGCGCCGACTTAAAAAACATTAGAGTCATAGATTACATAAGGGAAAAAATTATTTGTTACTTTTTAGTGCAATTTTATTTCTTTCGAATCGGTTTCAATTTCTTTCCTGAGAAGAATTCGTATCGATGCATTTTTGTCCACACTTAGTCGCAAAAGTAAGCAAAAAGTTCCGAGTATAACAATTTTTTATATAAATGGAGAAATATGGCTAGAAGACCAGTGTTACACCACGCATAAATCTACCTATGTATTATAATGTTAAGCCAATGCTATTAAGTATAATACTATTAAGTATTACATACATTATTATGTTCGACATCAAATTTATTCAAAAGGGAAAACCGAAATAATTGAGAGAAAAAATTAGCGTTTACTGATACCTAGTTTCAGAGGCCCTGGCGAAATTAAGAGTTGTAACCGATACGACGAGACAGTGCATCACAGTAGAATTTCTACGGATGTATTTCTGCCCTCAGAACGCTTGGTACATATGGTAATAGGTAAGTAACGCTTTAAAGTTCATGTAAAAGTGGCGGGCACGATTTTTTCTATTCGTGTAACACGTGTGTTACACTATGACTGACTGATACTAAAGGTTAAAGTTCTTTACTTATTCCAGGCGGAAATTTTTTCACGATTTAAAACAAAACTATCTAACGTGTGTCCGATAAAACATCGTTCGTTACGCCACTCATATTGGAAGTTACGATAAAAAAATATAACTCTCTCCCCCTTGTAATAAAACGTAAGAAATTCGCGTTCTCTAAAAACCCTTACATAATTTAAGGACGACCCCTTAAATACCTCTCAAAACATGCCAATGTCTTCGAAATGTCAAAAAAGAATGCGTTGATAATCTTATTACTTGTTTCTTGTATTATTAAAACCGATGGACATATTTTAGTTTCCATATTTTAAGTGATCCAGCCCTCGTAACATTTCTAATAATTTTTTTGTCAATAATCGTGTAATGCAAACAGTGAATTTCATTTCATAAAGTGATAAATACGAAACTACTTCGAACGCATCGATTAATATGATTACTTGTATGCTCGCTCTTTTTGAGAGACACGGGAAATCAGTATCCATAAATAAAACCACAGGGGAATTAATAAATGAAGTTCAACAGCGATGCAAAAGTGGCTGGACGATACACAAAATTGACATTCACCTTATACATGTCAATTATTTTAGTTAATGCAGTTTAAGAATCGCACCGTCATATGCCACTATAAAGGATTCGAACAATGGAAATTGACACGTAAATATATATATGTGTATACACTTTCGTCCGAATGATGATTGTGCCGCTTCATCTAATTATTGAATATCGATATACATATTCCAATCGTGATTCTCCTCCGTGATTAACATACTTAATCAGATTCGAATTATACCTGTTCTATTCTGCGTTTGAGCTCTTTGTTTCCTCCAAGCTAAGACGATTTTAGTTTATAAATAGATTCAAGATATAGGTATTGTATAATTCATACGATTTATCCTTCAGATGGTGAGGTGGGGTCTCGTGGACCCCAAGATGATGCTTCAGATGTGAAACAAGTGCTTAGAGTGTGAAACAATTAATTGTGTTTTGTGTTCTATATAAAGAAGATTTTATTCTTATCATTTGTATTAATACACTTACTGAAAAGATTTGAATGTTTTCTTCTGAAAAGAAGGTCGCAATTTTACTATGTAAATAGAAATAAAAATTGGGATATATCAGAATCCACTTCACCAGTTAGGTGACAAAGTTACCACTACGCCAGTGTAATACAGGTGTATAAGCGTTAAAGTTATACACAGGTCATTCCAAAGGTCATTGTGTATTCTGGTGAAATATGCTGAATTTCGAACAAATGCTTATTGTGATCTGTCGCAAATGTACACCATACATATACACGCAGTAAATCTCTATAAATACATTAATATATGAGATATTCGATCATTTTCTAGGTAAATTGTTTATCGGTAAAGTGTAGTATTTATTGAAATCATCGAAGTACTATAATATCATAAAGGTGCAGGTATAATTATTACGTGTGTATTAGAATCGATAAACATTATTCCTATTATTAGGAATGGGCTGTTTTGCATCACTGGCTGTGTATATTTACATATTTTTCAAGTACACAGAATGTCTCATCTAATTTAATTAACTGACATACTTTACTATTTTCTTTTAATATTTTAAAACATCTTTTCTAAATATTTATATTATTTCACTCAGTGCATCCTTTTATAAAATTAATTTCACTCGATGTTTAATTGCCAATGAGACATGCAAATCGTCTTAAATTTTTTACAGAAAATAGCACAATTTTTAAGGGTATCTAGTAATAACTTCTAAGGCTCGTTTAAGAACTCACAATCCAAATCCATTTATTAAAAAATAAACTCATCCATAGTATTTTCATCCTCTGTTTGTAAGTTTCAAGTAAAGTTTTTTTCAATTAAATTTATTGTAAAATGTTGTCTTAAGATGTACAAATAGAGGCATAAAGTGTTAAATTAATGCAATTTAAGGTTTTCTCTTAAAAAAAATCCAAATATCATCTTTTTAGGCTTTCACACTAGGGAGACACCTTAATAGAAGGTGTCGTTTCATTTAAGTAATTAGATCGTACGTGTTATTAATACAGATGTTCCAACATATTCTACAATCTACATGAAAGGGTCATGGTTGTCTTTGCTCATGAGCATCTTTCAGTTTGCTGTTTCTAATAAATACACCGTAGTGTTTGGCCTTAATTTTTTACATCAATATTAGTTACAGTAGTGAGGAGAGACTTAAAGGAAAACATACATATATATGTATATATAAGACATCTGCTATAGCACAAGAAGATAAACTGGCGAACATTTTGAACGTCTTAAAATTGAATGACTTTCAATTTCAAGTTGTTGATTTTCCTGAATTATATCATATTATATGTATAAAAAGAACTATTATTAAAAGCTCTATTATGAAAATAATCCTATCATATGATACTCCAAATGAAACCACGCAGCTTTTGTAGAAAATATTTCTTTAAATACTGTCAGCAGAGACGAAATTAGATGGTATACACTCTGTTTTTAATTCCTTCTCAGTTACCACTTTTAATTTAATGAAACCTCGACCAAAGAAATCTAATGGAATTAAATCTGAAGGTTTCGTCTTTTGTAGATCCTTCACGCCCAATGAATAAACGATTCGAATACACGATTACTGAATCGTTACAGAACAATTAGGACACAATCGTATCGCAACTAATTGTCTTGAAAGAATAGGTTATAGAGGACTGAGACACCGCAACGTACCAAAGCGCACAGTAACTTTTGTAACGTCTTGTAATTCCATTCCATTTAAAAATACGAAAAAATACTTTCAGAAAGAAATTTTTATGACTTTTAGTAGTAAATACAACTTTAATAATCGTCGGTCGTCAAGATTATTAACAGCGTACATACATATTAATATTCCTCGTACGTTGAAAAGAACATGAAGACTAATTTAGCAGTATATTCTAACAAAACGTTGATTTAAAAAATTACGAATTGAAGGAAAAATGTTAAAATAGTGCTATCTTAGATTTTAATGAAAGATGAAATTCAATCTACTAGATAGATAGTTCAATATATTTATTTCATTCGTAACCATGTGTAGCCTTGATGGTCATAGTATACCATATGGTTGAATTTGTCTTGACAGTCGCTTTCATTTTGGATACTCAAATATATAGAAGACCAAAAATTGAGGTACCGTATTATGTCGTGTATAAAAAGCAGTAAAAGTTTTCCTTCTTCAGTTTTTCACAAATACTTATCATTTTCGAGAACACTGTATAAGAATAGAAGATATAACCGCTTGGACGCTGCGATTACCGCACGGCTCAGCCAGTCGAGTCGGTGTCATTTGACGCAACGTCAACTTTCGGCAATTTTTACAGGGCCAATTTTAAAATGTCCATATTTTAGAAAAATTTTCCATCAAGGGGAAGGATAGAACTATATCCTCCGTTTTTTCAGATTTTTTAAATCGCGCCCGATGTTAAAAACCTGCATTTGTTTAAAATAATTGCACAAAAATGGTCCAAATTTTTCTTTTTTTAAACTAAAATAATTTTTTCTTAAGACTTCAATGTCTTCGCTATAAGCACCGTAAAACTCATCTCCATCCGTTTACTACTTCCATAGCTATAATTTACTGAAAAAAAGTTAGCACTTATCTTCAAACAGCTGTAAAATCGACATTTCTCAACATTTTGAAAAATCATTTGAGGTACCTTTAAATATCACTGAAGACTACAATATATTCAAATTTCAGCAACATCCGAAATGCTACTCCGAAATACAACTGCCAATGAATGTACGTGTTGAACATGATATATAGTATCAGCACAGAAGCATAAATTACTCAATTAATAAGAATACATTCAAAGTGAAGAAAAAGCCACGTTGACTGGGATGAAAATTATGATGTACCCACAACGTAGAAAAATATTTACATCAAGTAATTTGCGGTACCACAGAAATATTCTTTTCAGTAGCACCCTCAAGAAATTAAATTTAATTTCTGCAATTCATATTCACGTTGCTTTACGAAAAATGTAGAAAAGCCGTGGTTTACTCCCCGAAAATTCTTTGTCGGTTCCACGAAAATTATTCCAAGCCAATTAGACCTCAGCAGAGCCGTGAGGCCAAATCAATAAACCCTCTTCACGCACAGACGTCACCGTTCGAATCTCGATCAACGCACGCTGCGAATGGATTAATCACAGTGTACAGTCAGCCGTGAATAAATAAAATCCCGTTTAATAACATTGTTCTGGAACGACGCTTCGCGGAGGGTGTTCTTTTTTTTCCACCTCTAGCGTAGATTCAGAGGAGCCATGGTTCACCGCAAGAGCGTAAACTCGCCCGAGCACAGCCTTCACTCAAGGGAATTTTTGATTAAAGTTTAATTTACAGGAATGGCTTCGTCCTGGCGCACTTTAAAATGAAATTTTTCATCCTTACCCCTAGCATCATCCTCTCTCGCACCCACTTATCATCTTCCGCTGTCGGACTACGCAGAATGACGCCTGCAAGTGTCGCGGATTCGCCGCATTTGTAATCTTTCCTGCCGACCTATTCCCACGGACGAGAAGCGTTATCAATATTTCAGACGGGCGAATCGCTCTCTACATCGCGTTTGATTGCAAACACACTCCGGGGAAGTTGAACGTTCCCAGAAAAGTTCCCTTCTTTTAATACCTCTTTCCTTTTTTATAAAGGGTGGTCCGTTGTTCGTGGAAAAATCGTGGGATCGTTCGATTGCGGCCATGTGCTTTCGATTAGGGGTCCACGTCACTTGGTTGGTGTTTTCCTTCGCGAACATGTCTGCAGTATTTCGTGAACAGTGTTCAAGGCATGTTCAAGCATACTGGAGGTCTCATTGCCTTGTGTTTCCTGCTTAGAGCATATAGACATAGAGGTCTCATTGAAAACTTGAAACTGTCGCCAACCTGGAGCGAGAGAGAAAGGCATGTGCGACCGAGAGAATTATAGAGTCCCAATCGACCGTAATGCGCATGCGCTGATATTGTGTGAGAGCGAAAGACGGGCGATTGAGAATCTATCTTCTCTCTCTCGCACCAGGTCACACGTTTTTCTCTCTCGAATATTATTACATATGACTTTCCTGTAGTTAAGATGACGGGAGTGGAGGCACAGTAATGTTTCCTCGCGTAATAGAAGTGTTCTAGACGGAAACCTATGCCGCGGCAATACCTTGAACTCATATTCACGAAATATTGTATAAATGGTCCCGAAGAAAAAGGCTAATTCATCAGTGGCGGATTTAAGGAAAAAGGCCCAGGTGACAAACATTCTGGAACACCCTGTATACATAATAGAATTACAAATAAATTTATGAACATGTGGTATGAAAATTATAGGAACCAAAAAAAATATAGTTTTTGAATAAGATCATAATTTTTTTGGAAGTTGGGACCCTGAGGGTTCTTCATTAAATGTCGCTCATTAAATCCGCCACTGTTAAGGATGCGAAGTCGACTAGTTAATAATTAATCAAAAACACGCGGTCACATCGAACTAGCCGATTCTACCATACGAAAGACGTCGAACATGTACAACATTTTTCCATTTAGAGCTTCGTTTGTGGCAAAGTCGATTTTGAGTCGCAAGTAAGTATGCTGCAACTGTGGATAAAATGATTGAATATAAATTGTAGGATAACTTTCCTTCGAACGAGGCTTTGTCCCCGAGAAAATCGATTTTGTAAACAGAATTTCTGACACATTTTTCAGATCAATTTCTGCGGAAACAGAGCCCATGTACAAGAGGAAGTTGTTCTACAATTCTGTCTCATTTTTTTTAAAAGATTCATTTTATCCACAGATGTGTGGTATTTGCTCCTGTGTGCTGCCAATTTTTAGTTAGATACAAGGTTTATTTAACAGATATTCGAAATAATTTTTTATTTACCTGAACCCCAAATAGAAAAAAGTTATTACCTCTCTTGGCTGTACCAACAACAACGGACAACCCAATGTTAATAATTAACCAACCAAGCATTTTGAAACAAATCCACGCTGGTTGCCAATATTTGTCAAAATTCGCGACTATTTGCAGCCGTGTCTTCTTAATAAAGTCGGAACCTTTCAATGGTAGGTACAGTTTTATAGGTGATAGGTATGAAATCAACTGGAATTTTTAAGATCGCAATCGTGAAATCACGTATACGTGACAGCAGTAGATGAAGTGGTAATTCAATGGATGAATCAGAACACTGCAATCGCGTTTTTGATTCTTTTCCTCAGTTCCGTTCGTCTGTTCCCTCGCGAAGTGGGGAAAATTAACTTCATAAAAAGTTAAACTTGCACAGCAGGAAATATGATTGCGTTAAAACCCTCCCCCCGCCAAAGAAACCCGAGTAAATGGGAAAAAGTGCTGGGGCACGTGATTCTTTCCCCGATTTATATCCTGTACTAATCCACACGGTTTTACGGATTACTGATATTTCACAAGAATATTTCAACATTTCTGGAAACCAACAATACGAGGTAGACAATCGAAATTTTTGGCTTCATCGCGTGGACAAGTATGGACCTGCAAGAAATTCAATTTTTACCATTTACAGTGCAACTGGGAAAGAGGTGATTCTGTCACAAAATAAGACGAAATTGAAAAGTCCTTGTAGAAAACACTGTAAGTGCCATAAATCAAATTCTATACTATAGTGTTACCATTGACACGTAGAACATTTTCCGATAAATTGTTTTTTTAATTTTGGCACTTGCAGTGTTTTCTATTAGGACTTTTCATTTATAGAATATATTTGTTTGTATAGAACTTCCTTGTTAATGAAATGTGTGAAATCTCCACAAAATTACCTTTTTTAAAAAAAAGGTACAAAAAAGAGCGCCAAGTATATAATCCCATCGAAAAGAATCCCATTTAAAAACATTGTCGTAAATTAATAGTTTTACAAAACTAATGATATACACAAATTGCGCCAATTATACCAATGGCTATTTATACAAACAGGACCGTTCCTGGGTTGTTGGTCGCCCAGGTGCGAAAACAATATTGCCGCCCTTATTAATTTAATATTCTTTAATTAAGAATTTGATATGCAGTGCTTACTTTTACATCTATATATACAAAAAAATGTATTAACCAATATTAAGCAGATATATTTTTATTTTATTTTATACAAATAAATATTTCAATACCAATAAATATTTTATTCAAAATACTTGGCGCTGCTCTCCGAATTGGTGTTGATAAACTGAATAAATATGTATAAATTGCATTAATCTTTTTCTTTCTTTCTTGTCCGTGCGATCGTGAATGTGTGTATGTGTGCGTGTGCATATGCTGCGTATGATATTAGAATTAATTATATGTAGAATAAATGTGACTGCGTTTCTAATATAATATGTATATGTATATGTTTATCTATTTTAGCCTGTAAGAGAATTATTGCAAATTATTAATACTAAGACAATTGTTTTAACATTTCTTCGGTTTCGCAGCGCCAAGTATTTTGAATAAAATATTTATTGGTATTGAAATATTTATTTGTATAAAATAAAATAAAAATATATCTGCTTAATATTGGTTAATACATTTTTTTGTATATATAGATGTAAAAGTAAGCACTGCATATCAAATTCTTAATTAAAGAATATTAAATTAATAAGGGCGGCAATATTGTTTTCGCACCTGGGCGACCAACAACCCAGGAACGGTCCTGTTTGTATAAATAGCCATTGGTATAATTGGCGCAATTTGTGTATATCATTAGTTTTGTAAAACTATTAATTTACGACAATGTTTTTAAATGGGATTCTTTTCGATGGGATTATATACTTGGCGCTCTTTTTTGTACCTTTTTTTTAAAAAAGGTAATTTTGTGGAGATTTCACACATTTTGTAGTACTAATTACAGGAGAATATGTAGCCCGCCACAGAAGAATGTTGTAATTAATAAAATAATAAAATAAAGTTTGTATTTTTATAATGTATGGTGAATTGACCAATGAATGAACAGCTAAGCGTTTTTTCAGTTTCAAATAACGATAAAAATTAAATAATGTCCTAATTTATTCAT
The DNA here is from genome assembly GCA_963971345.1 of Andrena flavipes. Taxonomy (NCBI): domain Eukaryota; kingdom Metazoa; phylum Arthropoda; class Insecta; order Hymenoptera; family Andrenidae; genus Andrena; species Andrena flavipes. The sequence continues at coordinate 14,447,555 of OZ020482.1, forward strand.
GAAACAAGAATTTGTAACAGAATAGGCTTTAAAAATGTCTAAAAAAATTGTTTGTGATTTTTTACTTGACCGGCGTCAGAAATAAATCATAAAAATGTAATCAATGCTCAATATACTAGTGAATGAACAAAATACCCAATAAATGAATACCTTCACCCAGTGATTGAACACAAAGAATAATACTTCATTTTCCGACGAGAAAACGCTACAAAAGAAGAAAGGAATTTTAGGCGAGGGACCTAACATAAGAATATAAAGATATAATCTATATATTATAATAATAGGAATTTGACAAATTTAGTTATATCAGAACACAGTTTACACAATATAATGGTTAACTGTCATCGTACGTGTTTTCTTACTAGGTTTCTCGCTGAGAATGGCAGTACCCGAAACCACAAAACAAAAAAATTAATAAGCGATCAAGACGTTCATAAATTCAAAAAATATTAGTATCGCCGTTATCTCAATAAATTTTCCTTCATTCCAAATATAAGATCATTGTTTTCAATGAAATAGTATTCTTGTTATACACGAAAAAAGTCAATTTGTTCATTCACTGGTCAATTCACCCTATACGCATACTTTTCCTTAATAAACCCTTAATATTTCAATGACGGTTTTTAGTTTTTATATCAATTTTTAAATCATTAGATATTGATTTATTAATAAAATGAATTTAACTTAAGTGTGAAATATAATATTCTTTCTTATTTCTTCTTTTATATTGCTATTCTCTGCATTAGCAACAAGACGCATAGGTTCCAAATTCCTAACACATCTTCTAAAGGTATCTCGATAGCTGCATCAACGAGTCTCAACAGCTAAAATTATTCTCTGACCACCAAGAGCTAATACCTGGGATTATAGAGCTGGAGACTTAAACTCTTTTAATAAATTGTTCACTTTAGCAGTAAAATCCTTATCTAATAATGATTTGCATAATAAACCCTTACAAGTGCCAAATGGCATCATTCTTCTTTCAGCTGTTCCATAGCGTGGTAATTTTTGTTGGCTTATTTATTTATTATCATTTTTGGTAAGAACAAAATATAAAGATCTTTAGCGCCTTTGAGCCATTGCCTTTTTTTAATTTGCACGTCATCAGCTTCAATCCAACTACTAGTCTTTCCTTTTTCTTTACATATACTGGTGTAATGGCCATCCTCAATACATGAACCGCTATGAAATATAGCATTCATAACTTTATATGATTGTCCAGCTATTAATACTTTGGTTGTGGTAAATTGAACCCGAATTATAAAATTCCAACTAGAAAGAAGTTGTCAAATAATTTACTGAATGCAAAATTTCAAGATTATAAAAAATCAATAACCAGTGTGGAATCTAAACATTCAGTTCTACTTTTAGATGGTTGGAAAAATTCATCATCCAACAATAAATATGTAGTTGCAATTCTGAATTGAAGTGATTACAGGTACATTTATCTTGATGCCTGGAATTTCAGTTGTATCAGAGAAACTGGTGAAGCATTAAGAGAAGTTGTTAATCAATGTATGACAATGGCACAAGAACAATTTAATTTAAATATTATATGCAGTAATAACAGACAAATGTCCATGGGAAAAACAATCAATGTATGGCACATGACTTGTAGTAGCCACAGTGCGAATTTATTATGCAAATCATTATTAGATAAGGATTTTACTGCTAAAGTGAACAATTTATTAAAAGAGTTTAAGTCTCCAGCTCTGGAATCCCAGGTATTAGCTCTTGGTGGTCAGAGAATAATTTTAGCTGTTGAGACTCGTTGATGCAGCTATCGAGATACCTTTAGAAGATGTGTTAGGAATTTGGAACCTATGCGTCTTGTTGCTAATGCAGAGAATAGCAATATAAAAGAAGAAATAAGAAAGAATATTATATTTCACACTTAAGTTAAATTCATTTTATTAATAAATCAATATCTAATGATTTAAAAATTGATATAAAAACTAAAAACCGTCATTGAAATATTAAGGGTTTATTAAGGAAAAGTATGCGTATAGGGTGAATTGACCAGTGAATGAACAAATTGACTTTTTTCGTGTATAACAAGAATACTATTTCATTGAAAACAATGATCTTATATTTGGAATGAAGGAAAATTTATTGAGATAACGGCGATACTAATATTTTTTGAATTTATGAACGTCTCGGTCGCTTATTAATTTTTTTGTTTTGTGGTTTCGGGTACTGCCATTCTCAGCGAGAAACCTAGTAAGAAAACACGTACGATGACAGTTAACCATTATATTGTGTAAACTGTGTTCTGATATAACTAAATTTGTCAAATTCCTATTATTATAATATATAGATTATATCTTTATATTCTTATGTTAGGTCCCTCGCCTAAAATTCCTTTCTTCTTTTGTAGCGTTTTCTCGTCGGAAAATGAAGTATTATTCTTTGTGTTCAATCACTGGGTGAAGGTATTCATTTATTGGGTATTTTGTTCATTCACTAGTATATTGAGCATTGATTACATTTTTATGATTTATTTCTGACGCCGGTCAAGTAAAAAATCACAAACAATTTTTTTAGACATTTTTAAAACCTATTCTGTTACAAATTCTTGTTTCATGAATAAATTAGGACATTATTTAATTTTTATCGTTATTTGAAACTAAAAAAGCGCTTAGCTGTTCATTCACTGGTCAATTCACCCTAGACAGAACAGCTAAGTAGTATCACAGTGGTTATGAGTAAAGTGACTGACACTAGCTAGGTTACGTTGACTAGCAACCTGAACATAGATGCTTTTTGATTTTTTCGTACTGCGTGAATTGGCGGTACATTTCCTCACCCTTTCATGCTCCCCTCTTGCCCACACTTGACGATGGAGAAAAATCTCTTAACGTAAAATTCGCCAAATTGGAACTTTGCATTGAAATATCTCAGCTCATAAGGCACGTAGGAACAAAACGAAAACATTTTTCTTATGTAAATCAAACCCAAGCTATCCATTAAGACCATTAAAAAGCTAATCGGATCAGCCGTTATTGAGATTCGGTAATCTCAGGGTTCTCGATAGCGCGTCGCGGCGTAATAGATACACTCCGTGTTCGCGCTGCGCATATATATATATATATATATATATTATATACTTGGCGCGAGACACTACCGTGTCTCTTGATGGGAGATTTTATTTTTGGGGGATATGTGTGAACTTGATTTATTTCAAATCGAAAACAAATGATGTAAGAAAGAAAGTAAGGGAATAAACGAAAAGACTCTCTATTTAAAATTAACCTAAATTACTCGAGAGAGATTTTTCTCCAATTTTGCACAATAATAGATTCATATGGGAGACATCGATTCCAGGTGTCAGTTTCTCTGCAACCCTCCAGGGTGGCAGGGGGAAGGGGTGAAAGTGTGAATTTTATGAAATACATCAGCGGTCGTAACTTTTTGTGTCAAAAAGATGTCGAAACGTAACTCATACCAAAAAATCATAAAAAATCAAGCTTTCTATCCAGATATACTTTTATGCACTTTAATTGTTTTTTAATATAAGTTTTGCGTGTTTTTCTGGTATTCGTAGGTCGGGAAACTTCACAAAAACTTCAATTGCCCAAAAACCGTATCGCCTGATTTTAATAAAAAAGCTGCATAAATTGCTTAATCTGTGCCCTTTCAGATAGTATTTGCCAAACCTTGAAGAGACTTCTTTATAGAGAGAGTTTTCGGGTTATGGCCTCAAGAATGAGCGACACTTTGAGTACGTGGTGGAATATTAGTTATGGCTTCTGGCAAGGCATACATACTTTTTCTCAATTTGCTCACAATTTTTTCTCAATTTTTCCAAATTTTTCCTCAATTTTTTCTCAATTTTTCAATCGCTGATTTGGATGAAGTTTACGTAGAAATATAGTTCCCTCAAAAATATTTGACACGTATTTTTGTTAGCAGCTGACTTCGCATTGAAGGGGTAAAAGCAACCCTCAAAGTTGAGGGTGAGAAACATATTTGAACGAATATCTTGGAAACTACTAGAGCTAGAAAACCGGCGAATATACCAAAATGGTGTATTTTAAGTGGAGGTTCTGGTCTAAAAATCGATTTCTTTTTCATTTCCTTTTTCGAATGATCAGCCTTTTAAGAATACGCGTTTAAAAGGAATTTTTCGCTCGGCTCTAACGTAAAACTTTAAACGCGTTTTTCTCCAAACAGTGTTTTTAAAATCGGTGAAACCAATATCTTAAATAGTTATTATCCGATTCGACTGAAACTTTTTTTACTTTCAGAAATATACTTCTGTATAGTGGAGAAACCAGTGACATTTTAATAAAAATTGAAAATCTGTAATTTTTAAAGGTGTTCAAAGGACGAAAATGTAGGGAAAAAGTGATTTCAAACTTCAAGTGTCGTTATTTGCTCAAAAATGTCATTTTTGACATTTTTTCTGGTAAGTCTACCAGCGAATTCCACGCCCTTTAATAATCTGTCATTCTTTTTTATTTCAGACCAATGGTTTAGATGCTACCTACAGTTTCCACCGTTTTGGATGAATTTTTTGACGCCTCGACTTTAACGACCCCCCAGTTCCGTCTGCAATGATTAATTATAAAAAGAAATATATATTTAGTCCCATTAAATTATATGTAGTAGTTTTCCTTTAATTAATTCCTAAATATCACCGATTTTTATGGGCTCCAGATCAGAACAGATTCCTGAAAACTCCCTTTCTTTAAATAATACATTAAAAATAACACATTTTTGTTAATTTTCTGGAACTCAAATCCATTTCCCTGTACAGTTGTGAGTTAAATGTATACATGTACCCGTGTAAATATACTGTTAAGTGGAATTTTCATTTTTGCATTATAGAAAAGCTTTTATAGTTGGAGCCTTCATTGCAGTCTGTGTAGAATGTAGTCGTTCAGTGCGTATAATCAAACAGGTTGTAAATTTCCATGATATTTGAGGTATTTTGCTATGGAATACCTCGGTAGTTGGCATTCGAATGGTCGGAATTCACAGTGCACGAGGTACCTATAGGAGGCTTATGGCGCGATCGGCACTGTAATAATACGTTTATTAAGACTATTGAACTCGAAGCTTTCGAAATGTTTGAAAAGTTCAATACGAGGTGTGCCGGAGTGCCGTATAGTAATCACTTTTACGAACGTCGAACACCTCGTTCGGCGAATGAAGTTCGCACTTTCATCCCTTCCCCCTCTCGCCCCTGGAGGACTGCAGAGAAACTTACACCTGGAACCGATGTCTCTCTTATGGACCTATTAATGTGCAAAATTTCAGATAAAACCCCTCGGGTAATTTAGGACGTTGAAAATTCATCGACTATGCGCGTTTTTAGCTCAATGTACTATATCGATACCATGTTAAATTTTGATTTTGTTGAACACAAAGTCTGGTTTGAAATTACTCAAAATTGAGCATAAATTTTTTCTTGACAAAAAAGGGAATACGCTTGTAATACTTGAATCAATTACGAGGGATCCAAAGTAAGCGAGAGTCACAGGAGATTAAACCGTATATCAAGAAAGTTCAAGGATACTACTTCAAATGTTCAATAAAATGTTTTCTGTTTTGCAAAATGTTTGACTGGATATGGTTCACACCATTTCGAAATCCTGCGAGTGAAGAATACTTTTCGTCGTGCTCTCCTAATTGTAAGTATCCGGAATATGGAAATGTGCTGAAGATAAATGTTTGTTAATTTTTAATAAACTACTCAAAATTGTAAGAATTTATATGTCATTCCATTTGAAGAAAGGAATGAAAACCCCACGGGGATGGTAGTGCTGTCATATGCATACATCACATAGAGGACCCCAGAGTGCCCTTAAATATAAAATAAGGATTTGCGCTGTTCTTAATGGTTTCCACGAAAACAGGTTATAAAAGTTTATACGCCCCATTCTGCATATTTAATATAGGATTTTTATAGAATATCTGTTCCCCATAGACCGAACAGGTTCCAAAATATTCATCCAAATAGGGATAATAAACGATTACTTTTAGTAATACAAAAAGGATGATTTTTTGATAAAAAAAAAAAAATTGAAAGGGCAAAACTAAAATATGCTCGTAAATAAAGTCGAAATTTAGGAACAGTGAGGAATGTATAATTGTATAACCTTGATTATGTCTCAAGTATTGAACCTCCTCAAAATACAGTGAAATCTCCAATCTCTGAACACTATAGCAACACGAAGAAATAAATTTAATTCAATCCAACCAAAATACAAGCTCAGCTTTAACTAACACAGATACTTTAAACTCTCATACTGAAATAGTAGAAGAATGCACTGAAAGTGATAGTAAAGATGTGCATTCTCACCCTGAAGAAGATACGTATACAATATCTATGATATTAAAACAAAGACTTATTGTTAGATGACTCGAAGCACGAACAGAATATTTGTAATTCATTACAACTCAACATGTTAAGAAACTTGTGTATTTTAGTAGTAAAATAATATATCGTAGAACCCACAAATTGTTGGAAAAATAGTGCATTTATCCAATCTCTCAGTTTTGGTGTTGTTCCTTGTATTCTTCTATTTGAAATACAAAATAATCATCATTAGGAATTTGTGTGTTCTATTATGCGAAAAATCCCTTATCCAGTCGTGTCTTCTTGTTATTTAAGATACTTTTAGTAGTTCCATTGCAATTGGTTCTGTTCACGTTAGAACAAACTGGTGGTGGCATGGTAAAGACTTATGTAACCGGTTTTTATTTAATTTGTTCGTTTAATAACTTGACGTATAACTGACGAATAGCTTGTCAATAGATTGACATGATAAAGTGTTCACGGTGGATTAAACAGCGAACATCGCCGAATCAATCTACGATTATGATGAAGTTTGGGAGATGGGTAAAGTGCCTATTCAAAAGTATTACACATGTTTTTTATTATCGCTTGATTTTCGGATGATTTCGGAACTAAAATTTGGAAAATACCTAGAATATTCAATTTTTCACGAGCGATAACATGGCATATAGAAAAGTAACGACATTATAGTCGCATTACACTAACTCAGCGAAGGCCAGTTCAAACCATTCGGGAGCCCAGGCTTTACACTCTTAAGGTGAAATCTGATGAAAGATCTCGCCAAGCTCGCCGATCCACGTGCCGTCAGATTTCACCTTCACAGTTTTCCTTATCAAAGTGATGACTCCATGTTTGCCATTCTCACTTTCTCTATATCTGCTATTGGGGGAATTAAAGACTCCAGTAAAGACGACCTCATTATCCAAGAGCTCCAAGAGATCATGTTTAATCTAAAAAACCAGGGCAAACAGATTATTTTAATTTTAATACCATCTCACGTGGGCATTGAAGAAAATGAAAAAGCTGACTGTGCTTACCAGTATCTGAGATGCTTGAGCCCAAGAATCTTTTCCTTTTTCTTCTTTTTTTTTAATTTAATTAACCTCATGTATCCATTGTAGTTGCTAATGACCATAACAGTAGATGCGACTTAAAACGCTTAAGTAATAAAAAAAGTTTTCCCTATCCGTGGCGCGCCCACGTTATCATTGGCTTTCGAGCTCCATCATGAAGCCCGGACTCTTAAATGACTCGAACTGGCTTTCGCTGCACTAACTATACAAGTCGCCGTTATATCAATATTCCTATAAAACATATATTTGTTGGCGCAAAACTGTCTAAAGTAAATAACAAGCTGTACTATTGCACACATATCGATGGCTTAGTGTACAAACATTGCATGTCCAATTTTATCGTTTTCCAACAAAAAAGCAAACATAGGTAAATGTGATTTTTGTACAACATAAAGGAACAATCAAGAACTATTTGTTGCATATAAAAACTCGAATTTCACCAAAGGTGGACATGCAATATTTGTGCACTAAACCATCGGTATGTTTGTTTATGCCATGTTATTGTTAACCATTTCTAACGTATTATTCACGTGCCCAACGTTTAGGAGACGCAGAAAGTAGGAATAATTTCTAAAAATTATATACATTTATTTATATCTTCTACTTAATAAATCTTCATTCTTAATAAAAAAAGTAAAGATTTTTTTGTTTTCTTTTTTACAAATTTCCTAGGTGTTCCTTATTAGGACCCATTTTTTCGAGCGACCGATTTTCACACTTCTCAGTTTTTTACTAGGGTAAGTCCGGGTGAGATGGTCATAGTTTCGTTTACAATCTGCTGCAGCCAACCTATTTGAAATAAAGCACCGAAAATGATGTAGAACAAAACTTCAATCCTTTGTCTACATGTCTATTAATATCGATAAACGAAAAATTATTATTTAATATACAAATTTTGCAAGTGAAAAAAATGTGTCATTGCCCATATCTCCCTTAATGTCCGGGAAAGATGGTCATATGTACCTTTCAGATTAATAAGTTGTGGTCCTTAACTGTTTTTTTTCAGATTCTTTCTAGTTTTCGTCCACCTTCGTTTTTGCCCGCTCAAAATTTTTTTGAGCTCTTGCTGTGGGTCTTCTAATCCGCATTTATGACACACAGTGTCAAACTCTGTGCAATTTTCATAGGCCCAATAACCACATGACTTACATCTTAGCCAATCTTGTTCTTTTTTCTCTGAATTTCACCAAAATATCTGAAATTACATCAAATACAGCCATGGCCAGCTCTCCTGGACAATAATTGACTATCTTTCCCTTAAAGCCCTGGTAAAATAGCCATTCCTCCTTCGCTTAGACTAACAAACGCAACCCCGAATATTTTAAGGTTAAAAGCACTGTAAATAATGCACTATCGAAAATACATCTTGAGAATTAAAAATATTCAGCATAAATAACACAAACAAGGTGACCAAAATATGGATCAAACATTTTGAAGCACTAGCTTAAATTTCACAGTGGATTTACAAACCTTTAAAAACGTTCTATTCCAACACTTTGAACTAAGAATGTTACTTTTCTATGACACTTTGTACCCACGTCGAGGCAGCGCAATCAGGCGTTCCCTTCTAAAAAATACTGCCGCTGCCCATCTCTCCCGTATGACCATCTCACCCCGACTTACCCTATAATTGCAAAACAATTGGATTTTTTACATTCGACTATGTAAATATGATTATGCATTAGTTCCTTCGCCCTCTCACGTCAATTTTATTAAAAAAAAAAAACAAATTCCCCTACTTTAGCCAAGCTTTTGAAATCAGATGTTCCACATTACCTGTCTTTACCCTTCTGTATTACGCCCAACTAAGGTTTTAAAATAACAATACCAAAATTAAAATTAATAAAACTCGATGACTCTCAAGGATTCTGGGAACGAAGCAGCTGATGCTAGATTAAAACACGATTGATCAAATTTCCCTGTAGATACACGGAGGCTAAGCCAACTCAGGGTTTGCGGGCCACTGTTGACACAGCGCTGATGCTCACCAGTACAGAGAAAGTTGGAAAAGTGAAAAATATTTGTCGAGATGGGGGAGAAGGCACGCATAGATTAGAGTCAGCTACATTACACCTACGTACACAGGAAAATATGAAAGGAAGAAGAACGCATCAACGTTGTCCCTCGCCTATACCAAACAGGAAGCAACATTCTCTTGGAAACCGAGAACTTTTTAAACCATCTCCAGGAACTCCGTAAATAGGATGTATAAAGGAGCAGCGTGGCCCAGAGGCAAAGGAGAAATCGCGCGTAACGGACGCGTATGAAACTTATAAAAACTCGTTCAGCCACGGGGAAGCCATTTCGCGCGGTCGTTGGATGTGTCGCGCCGGTAGGACGACGAGGCAAGGGAGGAGAGGCTCGACGCACTTGAACGAGTTTCCGAACGGGAGCCCGTATAAATTTCGCGTCTTAAATTGGTTCCGTAAGGAAAGTTCGCCGATGTGATACGATAGGATATTGCGACTAACTGTCGTATAGAGGATGGCCCCGGATATTCGAACGCGCGGACCGCTCGCGATAAAGAAGGGCCAAGTTCCCGCTTATACAGAACTATAGGCAAAGGTGTATCATGGAGATTTAAGAGCGACGGCGGCTCCCTGCTGACGCGTTACCCGAGGAATCATTACCAACGTGATTAAAACGCTGAAAGTGTATACCAGTGAATGGTCCTTCGCGGGAGGGATTTCATGGGCTCTTTTATGACTATGACGTCCCGGAAAGTAGTTACACTAACCGAGCTTGTGAATCACTGCCTTGATTCTCAACAACTTCCATCCCGAGGTTTCTTTCAATTCATCTATTCTGCGCGGTGGGCGTAAATGAACTGGGGTGTTTTCGCCACGTCGTTACCGCCTCGGAGGTTAACGATTAACTCTCATCTGGCGGATGCTGGGTCAATTTGGACCCATACAGGGTGATTCTCTCACGACACTCCTCAAACAGATGCCGCTTGGTACCTAATGGCGAAAAAAATTATGGCTCTCGACCCTCGATGGGGCTGGAATATCTATTGAGAAGTTAGAAGTCTCAAGTGCTGCATTTAGCATCAAATCTGTACGAAAATGACACCAATCGAGAACACCAAGAACGACGTAATTCGGATCGTAATGACGAAAATTAGGGGAAAATTGATTTACATAATTTGAAGCTAACTTCGCAGGAGAATCACCCTGTATTGGATTCAGTAGGGAATACATTGAACAGTCGTAAATAAAAAAGGAAGTTCTTATGAACCAGTTGATTTTGTTCGCGATTTGTAGGAAGTTTTGTATTCTGCCAGCATCTGAACAGATGTTCAAAACGACCACCCTGCATCCCAATGCACACCTGTGAACGTCCTGTCTTTGAGCTTGTTGCTCTCTCGATACCTATTTCTAGGCGTTACTGAGGTTTAATGGAAATTTTATTGAATTCTCTGGCGGAGCGCTTCAACTCACAATGTGACAATACAGTGCGAAATTAAGATTTAGTAATTGTTGCGTCCCAACAACAATGTACGCTTCTTGGAAGCATAACCCGAAGTGGAATCAGACGGCGCGTGGCTCGGCTCGCTAAGCCACGTGCCGCACAGTGGTCCCAAATCGCCAAAAGCTGGCTTAATAAAAGGGAAGGAAAACAAAGATGAGTGTCACCGAGTGCCACGCTGTAACAAGTTTCTTGATATAAACTAGTAGCATGTCAAGTATGATATCCAATTGAGAAAATTTGCGAAAATTTGCGTTTTTTAAGATATTCAAATTTAAAGCGCCAAATGTATATTTAGTATACATATGAATAAAACAGTTTTCTTTTATTACTTTCGACAATATACTTGAACCTACCAAACGCTGAAATGTTGAGTTTTTTCAATAGAAATGGAAAAAATAAAATTTTAAAAATTATTTTTAAAAAAGTTTTGAAATTAAGGGGGTAGACACGGGTAATGCAGCGCGCTGTATACCGACACAATCTGGCCCGAAACATGGGTCTGGGATATTACGTTGTTTGTCCTTATATGAGCAGATTTTGGGCTGGGCGAGGTCTCATTCGAAAGAGGAAGGTTCAATGCAGCCCGCTCTGGTCATGGCTCAACGAGATAGTGTTGATATCTGATAATACGAGTGTTCAAAGTAGAGAAAAAATCGACAAAATACACTCCCAGATTCCAAGTATTTGTAAGTCGCTAAAAGAGTTTTATGACTCAAACGATGACCAGAGCGGGCTGCATTGAACCTTCCTCTTTCGAATGAGACCTCGTCCAGCCCAAAATCTCCTCATATAAGGACAAACAACGTAATATCCCAGACCCATATTTCGGGCCAGATTGTGTCGGTATGCAGCGCGCTGCATTACCCGTGTCACGTGGCGTGTTTACCTAATTAAGTATTTTTAGGTCACTAAAAGAGTTTTGTGACTGCAACGGTGAGCAGAGCGCTCCGCATTGAATCTTCCTCTTTCGAATGAGACCTCGCCCAGCCCAAAATCTGCTCATATAAGGACGAAAAACGAAAAATCCCAAACCCATGTTTCAGGTTAGATTGTCGGTATTGCAGCACGGTGAATCGCCCGTGTCACGTGACGTGTCTACCCCCTTAACGTCGTCATATTAAAATCGACATTCTAATTATATCGTTTTAGTCAGAAATTGGAAAATAATTAATTTTTAAAAAAATTAATTTAAAAACAAAGTTTATACCAGTGATATTAGATCCGCCATTTTGTTTTTTGCAATTTTCACTTCAGATTCGTAATCAGCGACCTCAAAAACCGTAGGACACAAAGTTTAGACCGAATTTGATACGTATCTCATATACGCATCCGCAATATTGGATTCGCTATTTCGTTTTAAAAAAATTTGAATTTCAGATTCGTAATCAGCGACTCCAAAAATCTACGATCACCGATTTCTGACTAAAATGAAGTATATTTTGAGGGGTTTGCCGCTTTTTAGCGATTTAGGACCACTGTGCCCCGGCACAGTGGTCTGGAATTAAGATTTTGATGACATTTGTCTATAGCTTTTGAACTATAAAAGATATCGAAACGAAGTTTGTGCCAAAAAATAGGAAAAAATTATCCCCTTCTAATTATGTATAACTCAATATTTTTTACATTTATTTATTTATTTTTTTTTTTTTTTTAATTTTTCTCTAAATTTTTTTTTCTCAACTACTAAGTGATCGAGAAAAGGAGCTATCTTAGTTTTCTTACCGTCCACAGTTTAAACTTTCCTCTGACTTCTACTCTGTGTATATACAACGCATCTAATCATGAAAAGGAATATCTAGAACATACAGAAAGGCAAAGCATTCGGATAGTAGAGTATAACGTTCAGAAAACAGGTGTTCGCATAATGAAACAAAACTAATTATTAAACAGAACAGTAGATACACACTTCGTGCATAATTCATAAAACGCACGAAGGTGCTCATCGACGTGCTCAGTTCCGAGTAGAAATTACGGAGGAATTGTTTAAATAATGCAAGGACAGCGCACCAAGAAAAAAACAGCAGGAACCTTAAGGAGATTTAAAACAAGTAGACCAAGGATGCTACTCTAAAAGCATTATTCCTCTGTAAATTCCGCAACGCCTTGAAACCAATAAAGCGGATGGTGCGCGCTGTGCCGTCCTATTAAAGAATCTCTAGAAAATGTAAGGAAGATATAATCTACAAGTGTAACGAGGGCGAAGAACTTCAGAGAATTCCCTCCCCGCTTAAAGCATCGAGCCGATCGTACTTTCCCGGGGAAAGAAACGATTAGCCGCTGCTGTTGCTACATTCCGAATGAGACGGCAACACGATGGGCGCTCTTCAGTGCTCGCGAGCCTCGAATTAATTGAAGGGATTCGTGACGGGGCGTGAAATCTTTATAGATTTTTCTCTCCAGTGGACGGCATTCTACCTCGATCGTAACTCAATAGAATGTTCGTCAAGCTCTCGTTACGAACGGGATTCTTTCTTCCTTTTTCTGTCTTTCTATCTGTAAGATGTTCCATCGGAATTAATCGGTGCAACGGGCAGGAATTTTGTTGCCGCGTCTTCATCCCTGGCGAGAAAGCACGTCGCCCATGGAAAATGCGCATCGATGACAGGAGAATCGAAACCCCCCCGATTAGGTAAATTAAACTCGCGTAGGAAACAAGCCTTGCAGAAGTGCTCTCGGACCATTCAGCCCCTACGTTTATGCTGCTCGGTGCGGTTCGAATGCTTCAAGCAGAATTGGAACCATCGTGCATGGCGCACAGCGGCGAATTTGCCCCAAAATCTGGCCAGTAATATTTCCAATTCTGAGGTAAATTGAAGTATTTTACTGTAATGTGAATTTGAGAATATAGAAATGTAATTTTTGTAACGCTGAATGTTTAATTTGTTGTGGTTAGAATTAGAATTCTTAAGCGGCTTGTGGATTCACCCGTGTCTGACACGGAGTAAGTGTTTTCCTTTATAACTTAAGAACTAAGTAGTCAACGTATTTGCATGAGCCAAAGTGGAAATTAAAGCTAAAGAACTATACTCGATGTAAAATTCACCGTATTAATGGGAGTTTATTTTTTGCAAAGTTGTGTCCGTCTAAATATTGTAAAGGAAAGTGATGTTTCGAAATCTATGTAGAATGCAAAAAACAATCACTAAGTAGTTAAGTAGATTAAAAATTCGAAATGATGAAAATCTAGAAACAATGGGTTCACTTACGTGAATCTCAATTTTTGTTTTTACAACAATCGCCACAAATTTGAAATCAACATCCTTAAAAATTGTTATATAACCTGACTGATCTAAAGAAAATCTGACCTAAAGACTGATCTAATCGAAAATTATACTCATGTCAGTATGCACAAAAAATATGATTTTTACCGAAAAGGCAAATTGTTGCAAAATACTGCAATGGTGCCTTATTATGTATGCATATCTTGAGCTTGAATTTAAAAAAAACGCGGTCGTTTATCTTGCTTTAGTGTCAACTTTTTACTTAACAATAGGCAAAAGTGTATGTTTCCAGTTAATCATCTATAACAGCATTCAGAGAATCCTGTTTGCATTTCTGACAAAAATAGTACTTATAAGTAACATAAGGAAAATCTTTTGAACGGAAAATCTGGTAACCCACAGCATGCGAAAACTATTTGAGGTATTAGCACCGTCTTTTTTTTTGTTACAATCTCCCCTGGTCTCCTCTACTACTTACTTACTCTGATGGCTACATAAACTGTTATTTAAGGAAATTTCAATTGTTAATTTCAACCTATCATACCTATCTTCTAAAAAGGGCTGCAGTTTAAATTGTTCAATTAACAAGAAATTATTCGCAGATAGGCCCTAAACTAATTACATTAATTACTTTAGTAAATTAAAATCTTCATATTTGAACATTTGGCCTGGTTTTGGGACAAACGCACGGGTTCTTAAAAATATATCGTTAGAATACCTTATTTATGCGGAGTTTGCACCAGAGATGGACATTATATAGATGAAAAGTGATTGAAATAACTTTTCAAATAAAGAGACTTCATCTTTTTCCGTCGTCGAATAAAAGTCACCCGAGTTAGCTTTAGTCAAGGCGCCAGAGATGAAGCTGTTTATTCGAGGGGAATTCCTCAGACGGCGAAAGATACTTCGTTTATTCAAAGGCCTTTCCTCTTGTATTGTAAATAATGTTTCAGCTTTCATTGTATCCTTATACTAGAACAGGCCTACCCTTTAGGGTGAAAATACCTCCTCAAGTTCTGGGACCCGGGCAACAGCCGAGCGTAGAACTGTTACGTTGCTAACCACAGCATGGACTGTGGGAAACCTGCAAGACTGTGCGTGCGTCAATACTGACTCGTAGCACGCATATGGGCGCACACACTCTCTTGCAGTTCTCCCAAAACCCACGCAACGGTTAGCAAGGTAACAATTCAGGCCCCGGCTGTTGCCCGGGGCCCAGAACTTGAGGAGGTATTCGCACCATAAAGGACAGGCCTGTACCAAAGAACAGGGGCGTCTGTAGACTTTTTTTCCAGGGGGAGGCAACTTTGGGATGGTGGTAAAGGAAAATATACCCCTCTTACATTTTTAACCCATTTTATAGTGCCAATTTAATTAAAAATTTAAAACTGGAATATAAAAATATTCCCTTGTTTAGTATAAAACTTAATAAAGATTAGTTTTGAAAAATAAGCGATTTTTCTCAAAAGCCAGGGGGGCAACTGCCCCCTTTTGCTCCCCCCCCCCCATTTAAAGCACATTTTATCAAATTTTATTTTCTTTCTCTCTAACAATAAATACCTACACACATGTTCGATAGTCTAACATTAACAAAATTAAAATTTTGTATGAAAACAATTTTCTTCACAGTTACGATTTAATTTTATTCAAAATATCCTATAGTCGCTTTTCTGTCGTGCCATGTATTTCAAAATATTCCGTGTAAACACAAACTATCGATAAATTATGTTCGCAGACGCGTTTCGAGAATATTGAAAATTTTCATCGTGCTTTCAATAAGCTAAAAAATCGACATACCTCGGTTGACGTTTTATTGAATCTTTTTTTGCTCCGTTCCTTTTATCGAGGAATATTTATTCTGCAATAACAGCGTTCTCGACGGCTTTCGATTTTCTTCGTCCGCGTAGTACGGAAGGAAATTTACCAGAAGTTAGTAGAAAAGTTTGTAATTACCTTGTTTCCCTTATTTCAACGTTTGCAGGAAGGTAGAATTGCTTGAGTGCGCCCTTAACAGGTGCAATAAAATAGAATAGCGCAATCTTCCCTTGCGCAAACAAATATGAAAACGAATTGACCCTGGCCCGCAAAAACAGGCAGAATGGAAACTCAATGTACAAAATGAAATACGGAGAGCGTTGTACAAAAATTATTTGCAACGCTCCCTACGTATAACGTAAAGTTTTTCACGCAGCAGTAGAGTAATGTAATTCCTACCGACGTTCGTTACAGCACGTTTCTATGGATACATTTAAAAAGCCCAGCGAAGAAACTTCGGCGACCTGAATTCGGTGAATCTGCGACAAAATCTAATCATATTTCCCGTGCTTTACTAGATGTCCACTTGGTTAACAATTTGAATTCTCAGTTTTCGGAGAATAGTTAGACAATTGTGTTTTTATTATTAACTTCACGTTTCATATTGCGCTGCATAAGGGATGATATAAAGCTCCAATTTATAGCGCCAGAGAGCGAGCCGGCTTATAGCAAAACAGGATAAGTCCCAAGAATACGTGAGGAATTACGTACCTAAACCTCATTGTGTTACGCACCCTTAAGAATTCTGTAGGTTTATGATTCGATACATGTATAAGAAATATTAGTCCCCTTAAGCAGTTTTCGATGCTTTTCGAATGCTACCACGTAAATGAAACGTACTGATAGCAATCAATTTGACAGCGATCAAAGGAAAATGTCACTTTTAGTCGATTTGCTAGTGCACTGGAAAAGAAATAGAAAATTATATGTCATGGTTCGTATTGGTGATTCTACATCTCTGGATCGGTGATATGACAAATAAATGTACCTGTAATAGCATTTTAGTGAAAATTCAATTACGCTGTCGCCATTCAAATAATGTCAAATATTTCATTTGTGTATTACTGGGCAAAAGTAAAATTGGAGTAAGTAGAAACTATTATTGAACACGCATGCGCCTGTGGGATTGGCAAACAGATGGTCGATTGTTGCTCCCACGTAGGTAGCAACAATTCTGTGGTTAATCGGTTTTGCTTGACATTAACTTTCTGCAAACCAGGCTTCGGTAAAGTTGTTTGAAATACAGAATGAAAGGTAATATTTGAAATGATGAATTATTTGAATTACTTGGTTACTGGTACTTGGAAAATTATTTAGCAAGAGTAACCTTATTTTGTATCAAAACGAAATAAAGCATTTTAAAATAATTTTTTATTTTGGATACCTAATTTTATCAAATAAAATAATAGTTGATTTCAATTTTCAATAGCGTATCAGAAACTATTTGCGAGATTATTTCAGGAGACACTAATTAAAATATAAAATGAAATAAAAAAAACATTTAATTAATAACCAAATAACGAAATAATTCAGAAGAAAATCATTTGCCTGTATAAACTAATCCACGAGTATTTGAAAATAACTTCTAATCAAGTAACAGAATTTGATAATCATTTCTAAAATACTTAACTCAAATAATGACCAAGGCTGTTGAAAAAATCGATTTTTTTGGGCTCAAGCAATCGTTTAAAGTCTTAAAATATTGTGTAAAAGGTCCCCGCTGATTAGCAGTAAGCTAAAAAAATTCACGATGACATATAAAAATGATGTTTTCAAACTTTAAACGCGTTTTTCTCACAACCGTGTTTTTCAAAACGGTGTGCAGGACTTCCCAAGTTCTATTTGATCAATCGCTTTGAAAATTTACAGTTATCCTTGCTATTACATTTATTAAGCATTGACGATCTATTCTTTTAATTTTTCTAATTGTTTTGCGAAACATAAATAGGTAATAAGTTGACTCATTTTTGTCATAACCCTAACCCTAAATTTGAAATACCCGCCATTTTGTTAATTTATACAAACATTGAAATGTTTGATTATCAATACTTAAGAATTTATCATAATTAATGAAATCTTTTCTGTTTTTGTTGCAGGTAATAGCCGATCTGCCGGAATCCAACACACCAGTTGGGCATTAAAAAAAAAGATGTTTCCGAAAATGACGTCGAACGGCCTTAGTTATAAACATTTTTTAAATATAGCAGCGGTTTCTTTAATACGTATTATACTTAAATAAAGTACAACGTTTCGTATTAATCGGTTGTTTACTTTTTTTACTGCCACTTACAAATTGCCTAGTTTTCCGCATCGCTAGAGTTACCTAACCCTTTAATAATTATTTAGCAGGCGGATCGTCACGTGAGGAAAACGAGTATGGAACATGATCACTACGTGAGCCATAATCACAGTGTGCTCATTATAATTTTCCCATCACCTATGACGGATTTAACGGGTGACCGAGGAGCAGTTGCCACCTGGGCCGAATTTTCAAAAAGAAATTATGACTTTATCCAAACACTATATTTTTTTCTATGTAGCTATAGTTTTTTCAATTCCAGGAAGGTATTTTTCACTTTATAAATAATTTCTGAAGCATTTGCTAAGCTTTTGGCAGTGAAAATGCCCAGAATTCAAAATTTCCTCGGGTTATAATTTATTTCTTCAAAACGACGCAGTGAAAACAATTGAAACTCAGCAGATATTTTCATCTACTCATATGTAAAAAAAAATGTAAAAAAAAATTGAAAACATTGGTACCATTTCTTTAACATTTTTTCAGCTGTTTTATCTGTCAAGATCGTCTCTTTCCATAAGAGACGATCTACGTATAAAATCAGAGAAAATTAAAGCCGTTATAACTCAGCAACCGTTTAATGAATTCGTTAAAAAATTTTGGAGCACATCAGGAAGATTAGAAAGAGCAACCTCAAAATTTTTCATCAACTTGGTACCATTTTGAAAATAGGTCCTTAAATAATGATACCTTTCGTTGCTGCTGTAGTCCCAAATTAATCAGAAAGTAACATTCTCCTCTACTTGCAGTTTCATGAAACGTATCTTTGATCGCTCAACTATCCACCAGCTCAACAAACTGAGCGGTGTGAAAACGGACAGAAATGTTGCACTTGCCCAATAGCAAGCCTGAGACTGTTTCGTAACCCGCGAAGGTAACGAAGCCGTTCGTCGCCCCGGAATCGAAAATAATAAGGTCCCAAAGGATTAATTGTATTTTTTTTTTCGTGTAGACGACGCGCGTTTCATAAAGGGACCCTCTACCCTCGCTGTAGGAGCGCGACGCCGCGACGAAATTAAAACAGAAAGGTTGGCACAGCATCAGGGGAGCACAACCACGGGTAATTGAGCGAAGCAAATTTGACGCAACGCCGCCGAGTTACCGCAGCCACGGAAACGAGTGTTTGCTTGCCCGTAGAAACAATGATCGCGTATTATGTGCCATGAATGAGCCACCTTTGTCCACGAGACTGGGGCTGCAGAAGCGTTCTTTATTTTATGTAACCGTTTTTCCTTTCCTGCAATGGGAAACGGGGATGCAAAGGACAACAACAAGCATTTGAAGTATCCTCATCTGATTGCAAAGATGAAAAATATAATGGGGTCTCGATAGTCCGAACTCTGTTTAAGACCTAGTTGAGACCTGAGACGGTTAGGTTCGGGAAGAAATTCACTACAAAAAGAACAAAGCAATGTTCCCATTTGAGAAATCGATGGCCACCTTCAAATCTACAAAGCGTCTCCACCTAGAAAAATTCCGATTCACCCATTTTATGTCCACCTTGACACCATGCAACTTCGCTTTAATCCAGTTTTCTCTACGGATAATCATATTGACGGAAATCAAGGTGATAACACCTATGTTCTTTGCTACCGAAACAGATACGTTTGATATCATTAAACAAGAAGAATGTAGGTAATATTAACTGTTGTAACGAAATAGGAAATAATGGGTTTTTCAATAGCCACGCCTGAACTTTGACAGTCGATTGAGGTTATGTTTGAAATGACAGCGCTGTCATTCTGTGACTTTTGTGTTCTGCCATAGCTGCCATTTAATAATGGAAAACTATAAGCTTTAAGGACGCGTCAAAATGTTGAAAATTTATTATAAATATTTATGCTCTGTTCGCGAAACGTTCCGTCAGCTACGTGGAGATTATGCCGAAAGTTCAATTCAACGAATTATCGCGAAATTCGAGGAGATCGGTTCAGTTGCTAATCTAGCAGTGCCTGTGCGTCTCCGCAACTCTTGGTCGAAGGAGAATATTGCTGCAGTTGCTGAAAGTGTGCGCGAGAACCGAAACCTCTCAAAATGAGAGAAGCGAGGCGGTGACTAATCCTAACCTAACCCACACAGCACACGACGTCCCGAGGACGTAACATCTCTAACAGTACATTCATATTAATTTTCACTTTTGGTATTGTTATTTGTATCCTTTTTTTTTTTGAAGTTCAAAATATTCACCATAAGAAAAGTAAGTATTCTGTTACTCGAAAATTCTCCCTACTAATTCGGACAGTGGAGGGTCTACCGTACTAGTAAACACAGTTCCTAGATACATATTATAAAATACTCAAAATATTTATTTCAAGGGTGTCGAACTAGCGGCTCGCGAGCCGCAGTGGCTCCTTCTCCTCTTCGCCTGTTCCGTAGAGCCGTAGGGGAACGACCCCTCCACACCTACTTCACTCTGATGAATTTCCCCTCCGGGTGCCGCACTCTCTCTAGAGTCTCGTGCAACGCCTGGAGAAAAATAAGTGGGGGAACCTTGTGCGGCTCTCGGAGTGGGGAAGTTCGACACCCCTGATTTATTTCATACCTGACTTCATTATGACTTTGAACTTCACTGTATCTTAAGGGCCTCAAACACGTTGACATCTGTATCGATACATGTGGCTGAGATTTATATCGAATGTCGAACAACACATAGACGTTGAGACGAAATCATGAGACATCAGTTCAGTTCAAACCACGGTTTCATGGAATTTCCGGCTAAACACGTTGAGATCAACATCGGTGCATTGGTATCAGCTGATCTCGTCGCCTGTGTCAATGTACTGAAACGTCAATACCTCCAATATATTCGCCAATTGTACTGTTGGATACAAGAACGGTCTCAGGACACTCAGACTCTTTTTGCATAAAACGTAAAATTAGATTCCTCATTTTTTTTCTTCATACTCCCCCTAAATTTCGTTGCCGTATCTTTGAAATTGACAGAGCTAAGGTAAATTTGGTCAGTCGATGTTGACCAACTGATCCTAACCCGTAAAACATACATCAACCTGAACAAGACACGATCTATGACTATATTTTTTCAATATTCTATATTTTTTTAAATATCATGCAAATATTAAATAAATGATGAAAAATAATGTTAAGAAACAACAGTTTTTTCTATATTTCTCCGTTTTATACAAGAAGGACCTGGGAGGGCATTAATTAAAATTACTTTCACAGATTTTACAATAATATTACATATTCCCGATTGTAATAATGCAACTACAAAGGAGATATATCAAATTTTTAAATATTATAGGTAGTTTTATAACAACTTCACTATGTATAAAAAATATCTAACTGCGTAATATTTACAGATACTTTTCCCACACCTGACTTTTCGCACTGAGGCCCTTCTTGTATACAACAGTACCTACAATCCCCATTTTCTTTGATAATATCTTTACATTTCATTTCGAACGCTATTAATTGCGTACGACTGAAATCTTTAGTGTGTCAGAGAGCAGAAGCTTGAGAACTGAACAGATGTCTCATGATTCCGTCTCAACATGTATGTGTTGTTTGACACATGACACAAAACTTAGACACGTGCATGATGCCCACAATCTTAAAGTGGTGCACTTAGTTCTCAGTTGTTGCATCTATAACATCTAGGTAAAAATATTTGACTATAGAAAAAACAGTACTTTGGTACCGCGATACTGAGACTCGCAACATATACCGATACAGATCTCAACGTTTATGGGGCCGTTTGTATCATATAATTCGCCTTGACAGATGTTTCCGGGCAATATGAAAAAGAAATACGTATGCAGCTCCCCATTTAAGAAACTAGATACCGCACTCGATTATTCGTAAAATATGAAACGTGAAAGATTGATACAACCAATCCTGTCGCTCGCAAAAAAATAGCGAAACTTTTTCATCTGTTATATCCGGCTGATCAGTTTATTGCCCTTTTCCCTCGCTTTCTCCGTTCTACACTGCAATTCAGCTGGATCGGTTTACAGGGCGAAATCGCGCTTCGCAACGAGTTGATGACTGACGACTCTGCAGAATCGCCCCCCGGGCCGCACGCCGTTCTACGTCACGTGCTGCGTTGGTGATTCGGCAAATTCATAAACGGTCATTTACCATCTGGCCGGATTGCGTGAACCCTGCGGTAGAATAGGAATCCACGGACGAGAGGGAGGGAGTATTTGATCTGTTTTCGATTAGTATCATTCGCTTACCTATTCACGCTTTTACGCGGATAAGTCTGCCTACCTATACGGTTAGTGGGTCTAATGGGAATCGCGATATGTATCTCAAAACCGGGAGATTGAAAGCATTCGAAACCGTATCGCGCTGGGAGTGCTTCTGAATTGTGCAAGGACCACCGCGTCAGCTTCATTGTTACCGATACGCCAGACATTTTCCATCGGCATTAGTTAAGAGCGTTCAACCATCATCAACCGTATGTTAATTTGTAACTGACCTCTATTATTGTATAATCTCTACATATGCAGGAACGATTTCAGTAACTAATGGAGCAATTTAGATGCGGTTTTTTTAACGTAGAGGAGATTGGGAACAAACGTAACATGATGAATGTTACAACTGTTATGAAACAAATGCCAATCAAACAACAATCGGCTCCATGCATTTTTATACAACGATTCCATATCCCCCTCCAACTCAGTTGTCGCCAACACGCAGTAGTATTTTTATTTAAATAAAATTAATCGGGTTAACATTATTCGACAAATAAAATTAATTTTTTTATTCGCTGAACGTTTCAACTGCAGCGTCGAATAAATACTTCAACTGCAGCGTCGAATAAATACTTCAACTTCAACTTCAACTTCAACTTCAACTTCACCTATATACAGCGGGTACATTAGCTATGCACATTTGTTGCAGAAATGTCTCAGGTGTGTTGCGGTTTAATACTTGGAACATTGCACGCAATGTTGCCGAAAAGTTATTAGTAAATTGCTAGTCCGCCCCTGTGCACCATTGCAGGATATATTTCTGCAACATGATCTCAAGATCTCAAGATTTATTGCCGAAATCTTGCGCAAACGTGGCCATTGCAATATTACACGGCAATGCGTACGCAATATTCCTGAAATATTGCACAAACGTAGCTATTGCAATATTGCACGACAATGTGTGCGCAATATTTCTGTAACATTGCACAAAGCTGGCCGTTTTAATATTTCACGGCAATGTGTGCGCAATATTTCTGTAACATTGCACAAAGCTGGCCATTTTAATATTGCACGGCAATGTTTCCACAATTCTGCAGTAATATTGCACTGCAATCCGCAACCAAACGGCAACATTGCAATGTACTGCAACTTTTGTGCAATGTTTCTGCAACAAACTGCGCTGTAGGGGATGTAGCAAATTAGCAATAACTCCTATGTGAGTTGCCATATTGAATTAATTGTAAAATTGTCACAACTCTTTTAGATTAAAATATTTTATGTAATTTCACAGAAAGAGTATCTACACCCTCCTAACATAAGATTTCATCTTTAATCCTAGAAGACTACAATATTCGAAAATAGGATCAAATTTTCCACAATCAAAATCAGCTTGGAAAACAGTAGTAAATATAAAACGAAATAAGTAGACCACTCATCGCGAGCTAGACAATTACGTTAACATCCCCCAACGAACAACCGACGTACCTACCAAATAAAAATGCTAATCGTAAATGCAAGGGACTACTGATAAGTCACGACCCTCTAATAGCCGTGGCCAAGGCTAACTTGCAGCCTCAATTATTAAACAGCCCATACACCCCAGTCGTAAAACAGTTGCACGAAGGGAGATAGCGAGGTGGAGAATGGGGAAACCAGGGCGGGGGGACACGAGAAAGAAAGGGAACGAGAAAAAAAGGGAGAAACAACGAACGCGAAGGAAAAATAAGAAGGAAAAACTGAAAGGGGTGGGGAGGAGGGTAGAAATCGAGATAGTTGTCAGCTCGTCGGTGATGGCAGCGGGGATGCATTATGAGGCCTCGATGTGAATTTTCAGGCCGCGGCTGAATTCGCATTTTCCAGCTGAAAAATAATGCGTCGCGTTCTGGTGCGGATGCAGCCAACCTCGTACCAAGCCAGCCAACCTCCGCAACTCTATATCTGTTTGTTCTGTTCCACGGTGTGTGCATCGGGTATTTGCGCGGATCGAGTGTGCGTGCGTTGCACGGGCGCAGATGTGTTTGCCAGCATCTCGAGCCGGTATCACGCGCGACCGCGCGCGTATATACAGCCGTGTGCGTGGAACGTGTGCGAACCCTGCGGCGCGTAAAAGACGGAGATGGGGTTGCGTGCACGTGAACGCGGATGACTTTTCGTTCGAGCACGAACAGACTCGAGAGTCCATCGACGTCATATGAGACATGAATTACTAGGGGCCGAGCGTCGATTGCGCCCCGAGGGGTTAGGCAAGGAAACAGAGCCAGGCGAATGAGGAACGGCGCGGAGACGCGACCGACAGACCAGCGGTAGAAAAATAAGAGAAACGCCAAGAAGAATGGGCTGATGTTGGGCGAAGGGGGAGGATGCGAGGGTGGCTGGAGAAGGCGCGGAGGGGCGTTGGAAGGGGGAGAGCGGAAGGGTGGGCGAAAGCGTGAGGAAGCAAGTAGGAAGTCCATTCGCGCCTGCTTCATTAACGGGAGGCAAGGGCACCGCGGTTGAAAGAGATTGGAAGGTCGACTGAAAAAAAAAAGAGAGTTAAGGGAAAAGAACAGAAGAAAATGGAAGGACAGGCTTCGAGGGGAGGAAAAGAGGCGACCAAGTCGTGACGGTCAAGTCGTGTTTCAGCTTAGGTAGCTCAGGATTGGATCGGAGATATAACCGCGAGGACGTGGGCGGAGACGCCGGCTGAAGCTTTAGAGGCCTTAAGCAGCCCCTATTTTTTTTCTTCTTTTTTTTTCCTTTCCGCGGAGATCTTTTTCCAGGGACGGAAAGAGCCGAGATTTCCCTTCCCTTTGATACAGGCAGACCGAATGAATAATAATAGCGACGCGGCGAGGGACACGGATTCGGTGGAGTGCTCTTAATTGTCGCGGCGACTTCGGGACGAGTCCCGCAATCAACGTACGCAACCGTAGCGTTAGCTTTATCGACGTCCCGTGACGTCAACGCGATGGTAACCCTGGGGTGCGATTCGCGTGGTAGTTTAACCTGATCTGAATAACGTATGCGAATAGCTAAGCCGAGGTATTTCGTTGCTCGAGCGAGAGATGAGAAGTGATTCTCCTCGGATATCGATCATTCCGGGAAGCTTCTAGGGAGTGCTAGTTGTTTAGCAGAACTTGGAGTACCTAACCCTATTCTGTTTCGGGGAAACCACTGTCTTTGACGATTCATGTCTTCTGTTCATAAATAACGCGAAATTTATTGGAGATCGGGGTTGGTAGGCCTGTTTTTCAGTTTTTGATTTGTAATAAATTATGTGGGTGAAATGTCATTAAACTGGCTAGTATATTTGATAGAGGATACATTTGGCTATCTGATTAAATTATTAATGTTGACTCAATGTCACAACAATTGAGGTATTTTAATGTTTTTCTAACACCGCCCATGATTGGGGTTAGTTGACTTACAGTATGGGGTAGGGTATAGTTAAAAAAATGTTATTAGCAACTTATCTCAGTGGTAATAAAATAACACAATGTCATAAGAGTTGTTTCATTATAAAATATTAATTTCTTTCTTTCATATTTTAATAGGGTACATGTACCGTTTGTGGCCATTGCACTGTTTTTGGCCATGTGCATAATTATCTTATTTTTAAATTGCTTGCAGATCGTTATTGTGTGGAGAATTTCACATCATAAATATTTTGTTTAGTATACCGCCAGAAATTTAAGGTTACATTTATTGCTTGCACGGAAAAATATTATATTTTTTAAGGGGGTAGACACGTCACGTGACACGGGCGATGCACCGTACTGCAATACCGACAATCTAACCTGAAACATGGGTTTGTGATTTTTCGTTTTTCGTCCTTATATGAGCAGATTTTGGGCTGGGCGAGGTCTCATTCGAAAGAGGGAGATTCAATGCGGAGCGCTCTGCTCACCGTTTCAGTCACAAAACTCTTTTAGTGACCTAAAAATACTTAATTAGGTAAACACGCCACGTGACACGGGTAATGCAGCGCGCTGCATACCGACACAATCTGGCCCGAAATATGGGTCTGGGAAATTACGTTGTTTGTCCTTATATGAGGAGATTTTGGGCTGGGCGAGGTCTCATTCGAAAGAGGAAGGTTCAGTGCAGCGCGCTCTGGTCATCGTTTGAGTCACAAAACTCTTTTAGTGACCTAAAAATACTTGGATTCTTGCGGGTGTATTTTGTCGAATTTTGCTCTACTTTCAACACTCATATTATTAGATATCAACACAATCTCGTCGAACCATGACCAGAGCGCGCTGCACTGAACCTTCGTCTTTCGAATGAGACCTTGCCCAGCCCAAAATCTGCTCATATAAGGACAAACAACGTAATATCCCAGACCCATGTTTCGGGCCAGATTGTGTCGGTATACAGCGCGCTGCATTACCCGTGTCTACCCCCTTAAGAAGTGGCCAAAACTGGAGTGGCCACAAATGATGCGTCTACCCTAATTAGCTTAAACATTAATTATAATGTATTTATAACATAGTGTGAAGTTTAGGGTTGTTATCCCCAAATCACCCTAACGAAAGGAGGTAGAGATCTGCAATTTCTCTCAGTGTTTTTTTAGGCAAAGAGAGTTTTCCTTATGCTTATCCGGCTAGATCCATTAAACAAAAAATAAAAATCGCTTTATGAATAACAAAATAACAATTTAAACCTTATTAGTCAACCAACCCCGACCGATCATTTTGACTTCAATAATCTATATAACCTTCAATTATTTATGTATAAACAAAAATACTATGTCAACAGATCGTCTAATAAACAAACTTTAAAATAGTCCCTTAAAATTTATTCTATTGTAACTATATAGAGCGTGAAAAAATGAAATCTTTAAAAAAAAATATTTACTTACATAGTCAATTTTTCGACAAACGCTGATAACTGTTAAAAAACGTGCGATCGCGGGGTCGACTATAAATGCATGGCACAGTAGAAGTGACTTCTTTCTACAGTGAATGTTTCCGCAGTAGACCATATGTCGTTGCAAAGTTATTAACAATTAGTCAACCTACCCCTTGGGACAACCAGCCCCGGTCTCCCTTAATCAATGCGTAGGATATATTAGCAACAATGGTTTAATAATTGGTTAGTCAGCTGTATTGGATATTGACTTATTTGATTGAAGAGGTTTTTGTGGGAGATGCGATGGAGGCTGATAGCTCTAAAATTACCGGAGGTATAATGTTTTTGTTCCTTCAAGGATTATTTGATCGTGAGGGGGGCCTATCGTGACCTGATTAAGTTTTTGTTTTAGATGGAAGTTTGTAAATCCTACTAAAGTCATTTTTAATGGTTTGAATGGCAGCTTGTGTTTTTAAATTAGACCATGTTACTGTGGAAGAAAAATATCATACGCTTTCATGATTATACTGGGGAAATTGTGAGTAGAAAGCGGTAGGAAATTAATTCTTGTCACGTTACGAAAACAATAAATTTCCTACAATATGTAACCCTTTACATCACTCAAATAGTGTTATTATTATCATTGTTACTCTTCTGAATTAGCTCACTTTATGTATATATTTCTGAGTTAATGATACATATTTCAAAAACTTTTATTGAATTTAAAGGGTAAAATTAATCCATTTGTTAGTTATATATTTAAACCAAATTGAAATACATATATCGCGTATAGAACCACAGTGTTTTGCGTAATGGACAAAAGTCAAGAATTTGAAGTTTTCAATCCAGAAGTTCTTCTATCTTAAAATGTTAATAAAGGAACGTAAATTTTAATTTTATCCATAATTTTTGCTGAATATGCCAATTTGTTGTCAAAAGTATTACTTGAAATTTAAAATTTATTTATTATACCTATGCATGTTCGCAAAACACTGTGAGTGTGATTTCTTCACTCATGTCTGACCACATACTGACCGTTTCTACTTGCTCGTCTGATCTTATAAAGAGTTTAAGAAAATAGCCCAAAAAGAAATTGCTCACGAGCTATTATTTTTTTTATACAGCCATGTTTGTATTATATGTGGTTAAAAAATAAACTACAAAAGTGGGCCGTTACCATTTTTGTCCACGATGTCAAGGGTTCTTGAAAAATCAAGAAAAATTGAAATTAAAAAGTTCCTAAAAAGACAAATTTCATATACCCTGTGGTTTAGGGATATTATATAACATTCTTAAATTTACAGGCTGTATAAGAGAGCAATTCTTAAAGCCTCGTCAATATTTTAAGAAGTGGATCTGCAAATGGTTTGGATTAAAAGATAACATTGTTCAGAGTTTAGTTTCTGAGTAATAACAAATTAAAGTGCATACCTATTGAACCAATAATATTTAGCAGATCCCATATTTTCAAGACTATCGAAGTAGAAAAAAATCTGTCGAACAAAAGGTGTAGTTAATTGTTATTAATTCGACAAATATTCAATGCACATCCATCATAACTATTCTAAACCGATTTCAAAAAGGAGGAAGTTATAGATTCGACCCATATGTATTTTTTTCTTCTTATGTTTGTCCCCACATACCTCCTCAGCATATGGACCGATTTTGATAATCTCGTTTTTATTCAAAAGAGGGCTATCCTACACTGCATCAATATTGGCCCAATATTTTGCCAGTTTTAATTATTATTATTTTATGTACGTATGCGCATATGTCCTCAGCGTGTTGTGTCAATATATATAAAACTAAAAAGTTATAAATAAAAAAATTAAAACCGATTTCAAAAAAATAAAAATGCACTAAAAATTGAAAAATATTTTTTTCCTTTATTAATCTATGACTCTCATGTTTTTAAGTCGGTGCCATCACCATTTGTACTGGTGAATAATAAATAAGGAAAAAAATGATTTTTTACTTACTCTTTAGTGCATTTTTATTTTTTATAGTCGGTTTCAATGTTTTTATATTTTCTTCAGTTTATCGTTTCAAATGTACGAAATAGATCATATTAAGTTACAGAATGCCGAATATTTCCTTTTAGCAATGACACAAGAGAATTTGTAATATTAATAAATATTTCGTTTAGGTTATAATTGGTTATTAAGTCCGAAAATAAACTCCGGTCATCTTATGCTCGCGTAATATTTCCTACAGCTTGCTTTCTTGACTTAAATTGGAACTAGCTGGATATATCTACCACAGCCCATTCTTTCTCTAAATATTTAATTAAGCAGGAATTGCGCGAAATTTGAATTTTTCGCGAGTCACACTTCATACATTCCCATAAATGTTCTATTAAAGTAACATGAAGGAAGTGGGACAACGTTTCCAGACATTTTCACGTGTTACGTCCTTGCCCCGCCTAACTTGTCTCACACTTTAAATTGCTGTTCCGCTGGAATATGAAATTACCTTCAAAGTCAAGTTTAAAAGTGCCTAGTTGTTGAATAATCCTTTAATTTCTTCCGAAACCTCATTTCTGTGCATCAATTTTCGACTTTTTTATAGTCCGTAAATTATTGACCACTGACCGCAGTTGTGAATGTAAATTTTCCTTAACCCTTCGTTGACTTTCTGGGTGTGAACAACCCATAAGCTTTTATATGCAAAATAAATACCTTTTTTCAATGCCGACTTACAAACAATTTTTTCTCTCAAAATATTATATCCGAACAACAACTCTGTAGATTTTTAGCTTCTAACATTGAAATTTGTAAATGTTACAATTTTTTTAAGATTTTCTTCGATTTTTCTCGACATGTGATAATGTAGAATTATTTTACAAAAACTGTGATAAAATTTCAATCAAAAAATTATTGGAATACATTCTAGAGACCTTGAAATTGACCCATGATTCTTTTTCATAATAATTGGATTCTTTGGCTGAGAATGGCACTGGTTCAAAAATTCCTCTGGGTGTGGGCCACCCAGTATGTCAAAGTTGATCGAAAAAGAGGTGTGTCAACGAAGGGTTAATAGGAAGTTGTTCTTGATTTCGTCGATTCAAGACGAAAGTACACGCAAGGTGTGTCACATAAATTATTACAAATATATATCTGTTAAATGATATGAGATTATTATTATTATTAATATTATTCCACGGGTATATTACCTTTTGCTTTACATAAGAAATAAAGAAAACAGAAAAGAAAGAATTTAAATAAACTACAATTAAAATTAAGATATCAACAAAATATTTATTGGAACATTTATTGTTCCAGGAGTCACAGTTTCTGTGGTATTCTAAGTGTTTAAAATGAAATAACTTTGTAGATATGAATAAAGTTTCGTTCTGATTTTTAAATGAACCACTACATTTTTACAGTATGTAATAATTTAACGTACTACATCTCTCACTTTCTCTTCAATATATTCGGGTAGCTCGTCAAGTCAGATCATCTACCAAAATTTTGGAATAAAAATGTAGTGTTTCATATAAAAAAAAACATGATCTTGATATCTAAGAAATTAGTCCACGTAAAAAAAATTCAATTGCTCCTTGCAATCATGGAAGGAATCCTCCACTAAATATTTATTCGATACCTCAATTCGTTTTAGACATCGTGACTTCTAACTAAATATTTACGTGACAGCCTGCAGACAGTACAGCATTTATTCAATCACCCACCAATCCAAGTAGTGTGCATAATTCACGTACACCTAAATATAACAAAATGACTATATAATAAATAGTCTGGTATCCAACTTAATTTGGCCAAGACATCAGACACTAAATACTTTATAAATACAATGAAATACCAATATTAAGTCAAGTGACGCGGTAAATACTCTCAACGCGGTGTGTGAATTCTTAAATTTTCTTTCACCATTGCAGGTATCTGTAACAATAAATATTTCACGGTGCGCTGAGAGTGAATATTTCACTTTTTCTCGTACTACTTTTCTCTTTCCCATGCAAACCCGCGATCGATCCTTCCCACGGGTTTTGTTCAAGATTGTAAACACTTTTCGCCGCGGAACCAACATTTCCACCATTCCGAAGGGTTTTTCAAATCGTTCCAGCACATGGTTGTGTCTTTGATGTTGCATTAACCGCTGCGTTTACATCAGAATTTTCTTCTGCCATCCACACAATGGCTGTTTCCTCCGTGAATAGCATATTTCTTCGAACAATGTGTCCGCGATTTGTTCCTTTCTTTCGGCTTCATATTTTCATGCCTCTATTTCTAGCTTTTTTTACCGCGCAAACCATCGTTTTGCAGACTTTCATACAGTTCAGATAACTGACCTACACTCCTCGCACAGTTTGTCCCCCTTTATTTTTTTCATTTAATAACGATGTAACATTGTGTACACTGTGAGGCTACGATACACAACCCCACTTGACGTACTGAGCCACGAATAATAAGCAGCACAAATAATTTGTATAACGTATTAATCATGAATAATAAATAGGAATAATAATACATCGTACCTTTCAATCTATTGAAAAATAATACCAGGTGTACCAAGTTGCAATGCATACACGTTCCAATTGCACATGTTTTATGGCATTGCATATTGTGCCCAGAAATTATTTATATATCAAACAAAGAGGGTACGTATTTTATAAAAATGGATTTTTATTACACACATTCAGTTATTACAATTTGAGTGATTTGATAGAAAAATATTCGTAATTCAGAACAAAATGGAATGTTGATTATTACTATTATTATTTCTCATTGTATAGGTGGATTAACTTTTAAGACGAAAATTTTGAAAAAAAAACTTGGAAGGAAATCCGGGACAAACCCATTTGGAAATTCACAAACACTGATAATGCACGGCTTTAACGAAAATTCTGCCTTGTTAATAAAAATTGTTTGCAATCAGTGTAAGCCCCAATGTGTCCAAACAAAAAAAAAAACGCCGGAAATGTAAAATTTATACAACAATTCCGTGCCACTCGTTTAAAATATATATGAATGTAAATCTGCACGGTAAAATCAATAGTTCCGTATCAAACTCCTGTCGATTGTTGTCCGCAATGAAAAAGGATTTTCAATACACAAACAATCGACGTGACACTTTAATGCTGCTCTAGTCGAGTAATCAAACGCGTTCCAGCAAACATTCTGCCAGCGGAAATAGACATACGCTATCGTTGAAAACTACAGCATTGTTTGCATTTCAAACGTCCTATGAAACAAATGAAAAGTGAATCGTTTGGACTATTTCTAATTCCAATACGTTTCACCGGGATGCTTTGCTGATATGCAAATGGGTGTTATTACTTCGGGAGGGGGAGGGTGATTAATGCAATTCCGTCAAATTTCTGTTAAATTAAATACCAACGCAGTATATTTGGGTATTTGAAATTTGGATTTGTATATACGAAAAATTGAAGGTTATAAGATTTGTGGTATTTTATTGATGATGGGTGGATTAATAGCATTTATGAGAATGATATCAAATAAACGCAATAAAAGTTATTCCTAACTTTCCCAGAAGATGGTCGCAACTATGACCGAAACGTTGGAATTTATAATTAATTAAATTGCACAACTGCTTTTAATACGTTTATTTGACCGAACCAACGCGCCGATATCATTCTCATTTATTGGATTTATTAGAATTTACAACTATAATTGTAATACTTAATAAGTCTATTTTTATTAACGTATCCCTTTCATGACTTATAATGTCCCACTTAAAACCACCTAGTCGTAAAAGGGACATTTCCCATTTATTTGAAAATCGAAGATTTTGTTATTTTCTATTATAATTTATGAATTTTTAATATACTTTTATTAAAGAGAACTATGCTTTCTATCGATGTACTTGCTTTTTAAATCCCTATAATGACATTGTCAGAAATAAGCGCTAAAAAAAGTGTCCCTTTTATAGCACCTCTCCCCTACTTCCACGTGTGCTAACAATAAGCACTCTTTACACCGTGAGCCCTTTAACATTCTGTACATCCCCAAAATACTATAATTTTGTCCTTGAAAAAAAAAACACGAGGACACTCGAAAGGAAATAACATCACACAGGCACGAATTAATAATGTACTCCTGTTCAACGTTTATCGATGTCTGTATCTAAACGACTGGATGTCATGTCGCGAGTGGCAACGTTACCAATTTTCCCGACAAAAACAGCCGATAATGTTTGAGCCACGTCGTGGCAATAGAGACTTTTCGAATCCTGGCACGAAATTCCCTAGAATTGAAAGCAACGTCACCGGATATCAATTTCTCCCCTTTTTTCGAAGGAAATAGAGTCGTAGGAAAGTAGCGAAACGAATAGAATGATACCAATCACGGTATTGTTGCGATAACGCGATTGTCGGTTATGAAGTTTCGAAACTCGCCGTTTGTCCCCCTTCTGACCGCCTCGCCGATCGACCGTCGAAATTTTTCGACCATCTGTGTCTACCCTTGCTCGACATCACGGGACTTCTCTACGAAAACACGAACTTGTCGTCGATTACGTGAATATCGATTACACCCGTAAAGTGCTCCATCTGCCACAGATTGTTTATACTTGTACCATTTAGCTCGCGCGCTTTCGCACCAGCAGGCCTGGGTAAAATGTGTTTGAAATAAAAATAAGGAATAAAGATTCGAGGTGTAACTTTTGCCTGTTACTTGTAATACTGTTAATAAAATAGTATTTATTTATTTGACACAATATTTGAACTGATTCGTACATTTATTCAACGGCACTTGAAAACTTAAAGGGGATGAAATTAAATACCCAATGCTAATTATATATGCTCAACTGAACGATATCAATATTAAATTTCGCGATATTAGCAATTAATTATCCACAAATTGCTTTCATTTCGGCTTCAATTGAATGATATAATTGACGTCATAAAGCAAATAATTGAATTTGCTAAATATCTCCAATTCTTTCGAGTCCATCGCTCGAAATAAAAATATGCAATTCCTTCGTGATATTTTACTACGTCTCTAGTAGCATTCCAAAGAAGAGCAAGTACGGTTTCATCGCTTTCTAACGACCTTCCTAACGACACTTAAAAATGCCCCTCCCCTGTCATCAAAAGATGCCCTTCTTCCTTATCACCTCACATTATGAAAAACGAAATTATTTAGTTCACCATTCAAAAATGACATCCCCCATCCTCTTTCCTTCGTTCACCTAGTTCCTTTCTCATATTACAAGGTGACCCCCTCTAAAATCGTATGCTAAATAGCGAAACGCACGCTATTCACCCCCGTCGCCTAGCTATTTTGATGTTCCTAACAGAATAAAGGCGCGGAGCCCATACGCTCGCAGCACACGACACCTCGACAGATACTTGGGAATTGGATTTTTATTCAGCTGTCCCGCAGCCAGACGCTTCAGATTCATCGTAATTTCTCACTTAGACCCCCAACGTGACTGATCGATCTGACGTCGACCGACCCTCCTGCCGCTGATAAAACGCCGCTTACAGTAATGACGGATGGGCGGATTTCCCTTAGCCGCGAGTGTCACGAGCCCGCGTTTTGTCCGTCCTGCCTTCGAAACGCGTCACTTTTCCTCGCCGCTCCACATCCACGCGCCACGTGGATCAGTCTTTCTGCATGAAAGCCCGCCGAACGCTCGCCAGTTCTCATCGATTATCGCTCACCGTGTTATATTAAATCCCTCTGTCAGACGGCTCGCTCGAACGAATGAATTTCCCGCGTTTTGTGAACGTCGGGATAGGATTCAACGCCTATTGCATGTTGGGATACTTATCGTTTGGAAGTTACTTGAAGATGTAGGTTTAGGTCCAATATGGTCGTTTCATAAGCCTGTAGAAAACCGTGTGTCATATGTATTTCCGTAACTAATTCACACATTCGCGTGGGGGACTAGTTTTACACCACATTGAAGTGTTTGTCGATAGAAAATTGCCAGTACAGTGGCGCACCCACGGGGGGAGGGAGCAAGAGGCACTGGTTCAAAAAAGGGGTTTTGTAAAAAGAAAAGAAAAATTGGATTTAATTCTTTAAATAAATTTTTATTATCAACTAATGTAATTTTATTGAATTTGCATTTCAAATATTTTTATCAGTAGATTATCAATATTCTTTTGTTTTTAAAGATTTTGATGTTGTTTTCCACTGTTTTCAAAAGTGTACTTGTAGTGTTTTAGTAGGGGAAGGTGGGGTAAAACGGAACGCTTAACTTTGGAGGGTGATAACTTAAAATCGGGAAGAGAAAAAGACACGAGACTTCAACAGGAGTCTTCAGTGGACCTTAGACTATAAGAAAATCATTGATAAGAAAAATCTTTGGGAACGACAGAAAGTGAAATTTACCGGAGGTATCGAAATCTTCGCCTCGCTCAAATGGTGGGGTAAAACGGAACACCCACTCGAAGACCGTGTAAACGTACAAAATCTTTATTTTTATGATTTAAAATGTATTAATTTATGTTAAAATCTATAAATATATGTTTTAGGTATAACTATTGCAAATAAAATATAACAAAAATATATATTATACATATAAGAGAAAATATTTTATTAGATAACATGAAAATTACGGAAAATAATCAAATATAAATATAATATCGTAAAAGAAGGATAGTTTGAAGTCGGTTTTAATTTTTTCTTAAATTTTTTTATATTTAAAGAAATAGAAGGGGCCGGAATCACCCGCTGGCTGGAATTACCCCGCTTTCCCCTACACGTGGATTTTTACATGAATATCAATAGTTGCATGGAGAACACATCTGCATTAAAGGATTATGTTATTTAATACAATTTAAACTAACAATTTGATCGAATGAAAGATGTATCTCATACATCATAATTTTCTATACAAAATCAATTTTCTTGGAAACAAGAATAGTAATTAAAAGTTTAATCTACAATCTAATAATTAAAAGAGATAATAAACACGTACTAAGAGACGTTTCCATTCTTCCTCATGTATAATAGGCGTTCCGTTTTACCCCGCGAAAAGTGTTCCGTTTTGCCCCACGTGCAGTCATTTAGTAAACATTTAATATTTACACTTCAGCGTGAGGTAAATAACTTTTTATATACGTCAAAATGTAGCGTAAGAAATATAGAATCCAACGATGTATTTGCCGTTATTAATTTTCGAAGTCCAAGTACCGAAAAGTGGTCGAAAGTCCAACGCAATATTGAAACGTCGATACCGGAAATTTTTCAAACTCTCTTAATGGAAAAATAACTTGTGCAGGGGTCTATGGTCTATCATAAAATGCTATGAGGACCCTTTGGTTCCATGTCACGCGGTACCAACCCATTCGCACCTCTTATCTAACAGAAACATTGGTGTTCCGTTTTACCCACCCGTTCCGTTTTACCCCACTTTCCCCTATATTGGTAAATAATAGGTAAGTTACATTGAGAATTGTATTATCAATGACTATGTACATTATTCTGCATAGTACCCCGACTATTCGTAAACTAGAGTTCAATCTTTTTTTTAAATGTCAGCCAGCTGCCGCGTAATTATTAAAGAGAAACTACCAAGCAAGACTGGAACTCGGAAAATATGAAAAAACGGGATGATGACTTTTACGTGTATATATTGTAGCGAAGAATATGGTGTAAGCCATTTCCGCGAAGATTTTGTACAATGCGCAAGGCGTGGTAGATGGGCATTCCTGATGATTTTCAATGGTACCATTGTTAGTTTCGATTAGAGGCAATATCATAGTTTATACAGTTGTGGCAACCTTATGTGGAAAAATTGGAAAAAGAGGTTTCGTTTTCTTTTTGAATTTAATAGTATGATTGGACCTGTTAATTATGTTTTTGTTGTTTAACGCTGATTAGGAATTCATTTAATAAATACAATGTTGATACTACAATTTGTTGAATAAATAGAAAAATTATAGACATAATATACTTTTAACTATACGATTTTGTACAGATGATTTTCCCCTACTATTTTCGAAATACTGATTGTATACCATGTTAAGAGATTCCTTCGAAGACTCTACTCTACAGGGAGAACCCCGAATTAACTCGGAAATATGAAGTTCTCGGAAAAAAATTTCAGACAAAAGTTTTTTGAGGTTTAAAAAGTCAACTTGATTTTTTATTTTTGAACCACTATTTCCGACACCAGAAGTGAAAAGAACGGAAAATTTTACGTTAAAATATGTGGTCCTAAGATTGGGTGAAACGCCACTAGGGGTTATTTGACGGTCGAATCACTTTTTCTATCAAGACCCGGGTTTAAGGGGGAACACCACTGCGACGGCCGGAAAAGTGAGCCATTTCTAAGAATTTTTTTCAGGAATAATTTACAGCTTTCGTAAACCTAACCTAAACGTCGGCGGATAGTAATCCCAAGAATAAAAACTCTGTGCCGCTACATAATAATTTTTCGAGATTCAGAAGTTTCGAATAGCGTATTATATTATTAATATAGCCAGACTGAAATCATTTTGTCGGTCAAGGTAAATCGCAATAAGAATCATGATTCGTATGATTCACAGTCAGAGTAATAAATTTGAGTAACCACTTGATTTTATTCCAACTAAATTGTCAGAAAGTCCAAGTTTAAACCTCCTACTTTATTCAGGCATACGCAACATTTTCTCATATAACAGTTTTAAAATCAGTGACTAGTGTAAGATCTCCTTATAGGCTCCGCGGAATAACTAACTCAAAATTGTTGATACGAAAAGTAATTTTCATACCCTTTAACAAAATGTTTGATTCTAATATAAACAAACGCTGGAAGGCATAACCCATGCATAAACAATGGCTCAGTTGAGTTTTGTGAACATTTTTTACAGTGGAAAGAACTACGAAAACCACAAAGTTTGAGAACCATCGTTCTCAGAAGCACAGTTAAAGAAAAAACTTAAATAACAAATATGAATTGTCTAGAATTCTGTACCATCGTCAGACCCATTCAATAGCTTTTTTCTTATCGAAGCTTATATTCTAATACGATAAACAATATACTATAAACATATATATAATAAATTTACTATTACTATATTAATTCCTAAATATATAAATAAACTAATTAAGCTATTAGGCTCACACCTCAAATATAGAAAACTTAAATTTCTTTTATAAAAATTTATAATTATTAATTAAATTATGATTATTAATAATTTAATTCTCTAAAATTCAGAATTTTACATGTTTTCACATTAAAAAAAATATAATTCTATTGATTTATTTAATCAAATTAATTATCGATTATTTATTATTATCACAAACAACGAAGTTTGGAAATTTTAGGAACCACTGATTTTGGGTTTAGGTAATGGAATTTAACTCTCTGCCCTTCATTATTCGATTAAAATCTATAGCTTTCGTTTAGTATACCTACATCTTTGGTGTATTTGAGGTTAAACTACAGGGTTTACTCCATTACCCACGAACATATAAGTCCAAGATTAACGTAACGTCTGTTTATTTGGAGACACTCCATCTCGAGCCTTTAGTGCATATCCTTGTCAGTCTGAAGCTGGTGTGCCTGTTTTTGCTTGCATAGTCGGAGGATAGCCGACTCGTAATCAGTAATAAAACAGAAAAGACCAGAAAATTGAAGAATTTAAAACTGCGTGTTCACATTGCATTTATTTTATTATCTTTCTTTAAGTTTTAGAAAACATATACTAGAATCATTCTCTGTCGACACATTTAATCGTATTGTCAGTGCTTCCCATATCCCATACGAACGGCGGCTGCAGACGAAAACAAAATAAGGCAACAGAACTTGAACGATCGGGTATGGTTGAATGAAACACACACACGAGGATGTTTTGATCGAAAAGAATTTTATTCTCGACAACTGTCGTCATAGCACATGATTTACCGTACGTGTGAGTGTGTGAGAGGGCCATCCAACCATCTTGACACTCTCTTCCCTCGCTCGTGGTACGTAATCAGCTCTCTCTCTCTCTCTCTCTCTCTTTCTTTCTCTCTCTATGTCATGTATACGTTCAAAAAATGTGTAATCATGGAAATATAGGTACGCCTAGGTTCTCTAAAAGGTTCACCTGTACGCGCGTTCTTCTCGCTCTCGTAAAATAAAAGTAATATTTTTTGTGTTTTTCTTTTCCTGTTTAGTATTCTCCGCTATCGTGTTCACCGCGCCGTAGACGGATTTCTCTTGCGACACTAAATTACACATTTGTACATCGTTAACATCCCATAAAAGTAGCCTTCCCCTTCTCTCTTCCTTTCGCTCGCACCACCTCTCCCCCAACCCTCTCCCCTCGCTCTCTTTCAGTTTCGCCGTTATACTTTTCTCGAGTTCACCTTAAACATTTACAAACTAGGATATTTCGAGTCCCCTTTACAAGATATGCTCGCGAACGCGCTAACACGCGCGCATACACGTCTCGCCACACGTTCACTCGCGCTCGCATCTCCTTCGCCCGGGATTTATTAATTGGGGACTCTCTCGTAACTTCCAGAGCAGTCATCCCTCTGGACACGTTTTCTCTATCACACAAACATCGCACTCGATATGCATGCCACGGTTGATATGCACAAATGTATATGTATACTTCGGGAACTTTCGGGAGGGATCGAGGATGAGTCGGATCCTAGAAACGAGACACAAGATGTCTGATCGCGGGACCTCGTTAACAATACGCGTGAATTCCCACGGAGACTGCGCTCGCAACCGCGACGCGGCGCTTCATTCGCTCCTCGCGACAGTACATAGCTATCGTAACAGGAACAAGGTCCGCGAGAGAGATGGGCAAAATTTTATTCGGATGACGAGTAACGAATAAATTTCTATTCGACACAAACAGATATATTTTAATAAGAATTCTTCCGATTTCTTTTTTAACCGAATAATAATTTGTCTAGATAACATAAGTAATTCTGATGCGGATAATTATTTGCTCGTTGCACAGATTGTATGAACACACATTTACGAAACTAAGAGGAAATCAATTTATTCGAATAACTAACAATACGTTATTCGAATAAATGGGTGGAATAATATGTTACAAATAACGAATACGTATTATCCAGATGAAATGTTCGACTAAGTAGAATTTATTCGGATAGCTACCTTAGGTAAATATTTATTCGAACCAATTCGAGTAATGCCCAGCTCTGGCTCGCGGTAACGCGGCGGAGACTTTCTGGCGAATCGCCCATTCGAAATGTTCGTTGGAAACAATCGTATCACGTATTAGGCAGTGCAAATCGTGACCATTATTGGTAGCGAGATCGGTAGGTTTTTTGTAAGAAAATTGACTCAACAAAGAAACTTGTTTTTGTTGTAAAAAGACGCTTAAAGACGTGTTCAGGCGAGACACTTCGGTGGCTGGCGACTACTGTGAGAAGGTATGACACACATTCGGACTGCAGAGTGTCTGGCTTCACACTGCTTTTTCAAACCAAACTGAGCAACTCCACTTTTTGAAAACTTCTCGAATCTAATATTCCAAGATATGATTAGTACTACTTAAGCTTATGAATTTTCTATATTTTATTTTTCAAAGAGTTGATCAGTTTGAGCCTCTGAATGGTTCAATTAACTCCTTAAGACCCACCTCCGTAGTATTACGTAAAATAAATGAATAGAATTTTTGAATAGATTCACATTACACAATATTTTATCGTTGTGCGCGTATAGTAAAAAAAAAATTTACTGTAGGTTAGACGATGGGACATACAACGCCTGTTGGGTAGTCAACGTGATAACCATGTTAAAGACATGTCATACAATAAATATCCCCACCAGAAGATGTTACAAGGACATCATTGAATAAAATAAATTACAAATGCGTCAGATTTAGCAAATGTAAGAGTTATGAAATTTCTATTTTCAATTGTCGACAATTAGAAATCATTCAAAAGTCCTTAAGGATTAATGGAACCAATTACATCCCAAGTTTTTTAAAACAATATGTAAATTAATAAAAATCCATATGTGGAGCTTATGTAGTTTACAATAGCTTTATCGTCACTAATTAATCATTTTTAATTATGAGTGTAGAGTTGGAAACAAATTATTCTATTTTTTTTACGTTTCGTCAAAAGGTGAATAGAATTGTGTTACTATTTCCATATGCCATGGGCCTCATTCAACGTATTATTTAATTGTTACAAAAGTGGACAAAAGTACGCTTCAGCGCATACCAATAACAATCGTAATATTCTTTAAGAAAAAACATAACCCTCTTTCAAAAATATCCTTTTGAGGGATTAACGCGTGTTTACATTGCGCGTCCGTGGGTGCGCATTGGTTTGTTAAAGTCGTCAGTGTTTCGACTCTTAAGCAGGATTCACACGTACGAGTTCCAGAATACTGTTTCCCTATTTTGCAATGGAGAAGTTCATAATTGCCCGTGTTATTTACTGACAGTGACACAAAGAACTGAACTGTGACTGAACTGTCACGAAACTGATATGTGTGAATCAACCTTTATAAGGGGAATTACCGGTGACCTGTCGCCAGACACTGTGTGGCTCTGTCTGAGTGCTCGTATTGATTGCAACATGGACCTTTTCACATGAAACACATCTGTGCCTCGAGACTGGTATTTCAGTCATTTTTTGTATTTTTTTATCTTCTTCAAACTAGTACTATCTATAGCACTCGAATATCCAGAGAATACCAGTCGCAAGCCATAAGAAAGTATTGTGTGGAGAGGTCTTGTAACTTTAGTAGCGAACCACTTTATTTTGGAACGAGGCTCTCATAAGCCAAGCTTATTAACTCTATAAAATAAAATGTAAGAACATTGATAAGTTAAGCAGTAATTCTGCACACAAGTGCTATACTTGAGAAATCTACAGAAAGTGGAATTTATCAGTTTGAGGTCTGATCATGAGAGGCTATACTAGGCTACCTAGTGATTTTTCCTTCTAATGACTGAAACACTGAAAACTCCACAAGCCACTTGCGTCAAATTATGAAACAGTAAAGAAGACACAGAAGATAGAAATGTATGAATATTCCTCAGAAAACCGTCGCGAGCCACCAAATTATCTTGCCGAAAAGGGATCCCATATAAGTAAAAACGTTACTTATTCAAAAGCCACATTCTCCTTTCTACTCCCATCAAATAATATATTACTCAATTACTCTTACATCATACATAAAGTAATCACACAGCCGAACACAAATGTTACTCATTTACAATTAAAACTCGACTATTTTCTCTCACAGAGTGCCCCGTTCGAGTTGTTCGAAACGAAATCGCTACGTCCCTTGTTCATCGTTAGCCACGATACTTCCCACGTCAACTAAACATCAAATTTTCTTTCGAATCGATACGAACGTGTGTGTGCACCGCACGTGCAAATCCATCTCCCCGTATCCAACAGGATTAATATAATAAAAAAATGGCACAAAATGCTTTGCGCTCGCTAACGTCCACAGAGAGAACATGACGTACGAGTGTTTGACCCTCGGCCAACGATGCTGGGTCTTTTTGGACCCAATGGTACGAGAAACTGAAGAAATAAAAAAAATCACTTTTCTACTGCTCTAAGAAAAAGAAGATTGTTCGAAACGCGAACAGTAGGATAGTTAATACAGGGTCCAAAGTGACCCAACGTCGGCTTCCGTGTGATCAACCCGAACCGTCCGCCATCCAAGTGTTTAATGATTTGCACGAAGTGAAACGAGTAGACAAAGCTCGGCAGGTTAATGTAACACGCTTATCGGACGTGTTCAACAAACAGCTTCGAAACGTATTAAGAACACCTAGGTATGGAATCGTCGAGTGTGCGTGACAGGGTTATCGTTCACGTTACGGCCATACCTTATTTTCATCGTGGCGACGTCCTTTGTCGTTAGCGTCCCCCTTCGCTCCCCCACGCATCAGTATTCGCTAAGTTCATCCAATAAAACACACACACACACGCATGCATCATATATGTAAAAGCTACGGAACACCAAAAAATAACGTTCGTATCTCTCGTTTTTCGCTCGAACGCTTAAGGATACGCACCATGCACTCGTTATATGCCCACACATGTCCCCGTTTATATGCACGCGTTATATTCCCGCCTCTCCACGTTCGTATTCTTCAGTGACACCTCCTTACCGACGTTAGCAATTATCGCTGACAATCGTTGCGGAAAGAAGTGTCGACTGGCTTCAAGTAGCGCGAACAACAAAGCTCACACATTAACACGAAAGACATTGCACCCTTGCCTGTGTAATTAACACATTCTGCCACCGCGCTGGTCACGTGAAAATACGTTTCTTCCACATTATCGCTTAACCGCCGGTCACGTGAAATTATATGTTTTCTGCTTAGTTTTACTGTATGGATAGGCTAAATATTAGGTCAGTGGAAAAATTTGTTCGCTCACTGTTAGGTGATGTTATACATATACGTAAGGTGTTATGGAAATGTCTTCTTTCACTGCACCTACTTATACTTAGGGGCGGATTTGGGTGCAAGCTAACAAGTAGGCTGCAGCGTAGGGCAGCAAATTTAGGGGAGCGGCTTTTGGGAAGCGATAAATTTTGGGGAGCTTCAAAGTTTGGGGAGCAACAAAATTTGAGAAGCGACAAATGTTGGGGTGCGGCAAATT
Source organism: Andrena flavipes (assembly GCA_963971345.1). Taxonomy (NCBI): domain Eukaryota; kingdom Metazoa; phylum Arthropoda; class Insecta; order Hymenoptera; family Andrenidae; genus Andrena; species Andrena flavipes. Next base: position 14,491,248 of record OZ020482.1, read on the forward strand.
TTGGGGAGCAACAAATTTTGTGGAACGGCAGATTTTGGGAAGCGACAAAATTTGAGGAACAACAAATTTTGGAGTGCAGAAAATTGTGGAAGCGACAAATTTTGGGAAGCAACAAATTTTGGAGAGCGACAAATTTTGGGACGCGACAAATTTTGGGGAGCAACAAATTTTGGGAAGCAGAAAATTTTGGAAGCGAAAAATCTTGGGGAGCAACAAATTTTGGGGAGCAAAAAATTGTGGAAGCGACAAATTTTGGGGAGAGACAAATTTTGGGGAATAACAAATTTTGGGGAGCGACAAATTGTGGAAGCGACAAATTTTGGGGCGCTTCAAAGTTTGGGGAGCAACAAAATTTGAGAAGCAACAAATTTTGAAGAGCGACAAATTTTGGGACGCGACAAATTTTGGGGAGCAACAAATTTTGGGAAGCAACAAATGTTGGGGTGCGGCAAATTTTGGGGAGCAACAAATTTTGAGGAGTAACAAATTTTGGAGAGCGACAAATTTTGGAAAGTAACAAATGTTGGGGAGCAACAAACTTTGTGGAACGGCAAATTTTTGGAAGCGACAAAATTTGAGGAGTGACAAATGTTGGGGAGCAACAAATTTTGGGAAGCGACAAATTTTGTGCGAAAGAAATTGGAAAACGTTTAAACACAAAGGCTTGAGACAACTGTAAAAACAATTCACTTTTTCTTCAAGTAGCGAATTAGTAATGACTCAGATGTGAGTTGCCATATTGAATTAATCTTGAAATTGTCTCAACTATTTTAAATTGAAATATTCTATGATATTTCGCCGGAAGGGCCGCAGACGCTTGTAAGCCTAGGAGCGTCAAATCTTCAAATCCACCCCTGCTTATACACGTGCCAGAAGAATAGCACAAGTTCATATATGTCCAAGGAAAATATATTTATTAAAAATCCAAGTGATATATTTTTATTTTTAATACAAACTTTGGTTCAATAATGCGATCGAACTTTAGCACCGACCTAACAAAACAAATGTTCATATTTAATGATTAGTAGATTTGCAGTTACAGAAATTTTTCCAAAGTGTGAGTGTTAAATCCAAAAACGGTTAAGCAGAGTTTCGTAAGTGATAAATGCGGTGCGGAATGTATTAACACTTTGCCGACCGAACGAGTTATCGCCTGACGTCGCCTCGGACATTGCTACAGCTTTCGTGATCCGTTTCAAATCGCATGCTCTAACTTAAAACTTCCCTATTGCCCGATAATGTTGGACTGCGTGGACTAATCGAGTGAAATTTGGAAATTATTCGTGGAGCAAATGTTAAATCTGATATTTTAAGCACCTTTTTCTCAGGCTTGCGTGGGAGAATATTTTTGTAAATGTGGTTTCATTGAAATTTTAAGTAATAGAGACATATTAATAGGTTTTCGTGTGTTAGTAACTTTTCACGGTGCGGTGACATTGGAAATAATTATATTTATGCAGTGATACGTTGGAATATCCACACTTTCGACGTCATTACTCTCCCCCACGAAATCCGGTGAATAGTCGACCCAAATTCTTTAAATGCAGGGAAGACGTTGGAACGCTTCTCAGATATTTTTATGTATATCTGCTCGAATAAATATAGTTTTTGTCCAATTATACGAATCATGAAAAGCTACTTTGCATATATGAAGACTAAAACATCCGCGACCTGTACTTCATTTAGGCGCGGCGGAACTTTTAAATGGAGCAGAATCAGCTGTGAATAATCTCAAGCACGTCTTCTATTTTTACGTCTTGCGGCTCTGTTCAGGGAGAGAGCGGCAAAAATAGCCAGATGCAAAATTTTTTGACCTAAAACATGAAGTGCCCCGTCAAGTATTCATTTTTTAATACGTACAACCCAATACTTTCGCATGCAAAATGGCAGGAACAGATTAATTCATGTAGAAAAATATACAGCTCCATTTAAAAAAACAGTGCAGTTTCATTTTGCAGGTGTATCAGAGCATTTTATTGAAAAAATATTCAGCACCATGTTTCCTCGTACCTTTTTCTATCTTCACATAGAAGACACAGTAGTAGTAGTACATCGCATGTCGCGTTTAGTAGTTTAAGGGGTTACATACCCTTTATAAGGAAAATAGAGTAATTTTTATGATTTTTTTTTCATATAAAGAAAGCCATATTTAAAAATCAAAATATATTCCTTGTTGTGTATAAATTAAGCTATATTCTCTTCAAAAAAATTTGATATCTTCAGACGATTTTTTGATTAGTGTCTTGTTTTGTTTTTTATTAACAAAAGAAGCTAAAAACTTAGATCGAAAATCACACGCTTGACTTTCAGTAGCTGCCGCATTCCGAAAAATAATTTTTTTCAAAATCGGCGCCAAGGGGTATTAGAGGACAATCTTGAGAATGTTCGTGCAATATTTTATTCAAATCCGTCCAGTAATCACCGAGATATTGCGCCGATAGCCTCAATGTATACACAACAAGGTGTATATCTTGATTTTTAAATATCACGTGTCTTTATACGAAAAGAAAAATCATAAAAATGACCTTTTTCCGATCTGTCAAGGTTATGTAATCCCTTAAGTAGGGGAGAGTGGGGTAAAACGGAACATCAATGTTTTTCGTAGATAAGAGCTGCGAATGAGTTGGTATCGCGTGACATGGGACCAAAGGGTTCTCACAGCATTTCGTGACAGACCATATATAGACTCGTGCACACGTTATTTTTCCGTTAAGAGAGTTGAAAAAATTTCCGGTATCGACGTTTCAATACTGTGTTGTACTTTCGACCACTTTACGGCACTTGGATTTCGAAAATTAATAACGGCAAGTACATCGTTGCATTCTATAGTCCTTACTCTAGATTTTGACGTATTAAAAAGTTCTTTAACCTCACGCTGAAGTGTAAATATTAAATGTTTACTAAATGACTGCATGTGGGGCAAAACGGAACACTTTTCGTGGGGTAAAATGGAACCCCTATTTAATCCAGTTCCAGTTATGATGACAATACAAAATTATCAAAAAAAAACCAGAAGGGTGAAAAATTACCCAGTCATCAATAAATATAACCCATAAACACAAATCCAAACGATTTGAAAGCAGCCTTAACCACAAATGAAATCAATTCAATCGATATGCAATCAGCATACAACCACAAATCAAAACTTAGACACTAAAAAGTATATAATAAAGAAATTAGCAGAACATTTATTTTAAGTTAAACAATTTCATTTAAAATGCACTAAAAACTGAAAAATTCTCCATACACGTGTTGATATTCATTATTCATGCAAAAATCAATGTGTATTTGGTTATTTTCAGTAATTTTTATGTTATCTGGTAAAATATTTATTCTTATGTGTATAATACATATTTTTGTTATATTTTATTTGTAATTAATAGTCATACCTAAAATAGTTTATAACATAAATGAATACATTTCAACTCATAAAAATAAGGATTTTTTACCCTACCACTTGAGCGAGCGAAGATTTCAATACCTCCGGTAAATCTCATTTTCCTTTGTTGCCAAATATTTTTCTTAACAAAGGCTTTGATTTTCTAATACTCTAAGGTCAACTTAAAACTACTGTTGAAGTCCCACGTCTTTTTCTCCTCCCGATTTTATGTTATCACCCTCCAAAGTTAAGCGTTCCATTTCACCCCACTCTCCCCCACGAGTTAATTAATTTTTCAAACAACCATCGTGTGTTTCAGATCGCCAGAATGATTCAATTAACAAATTGAGTGATCATTTTCCGAAAAATTGATGAGATCTGCAATCGTTTACCTAATACTCCTACCGCGTAAACTTCCTAAAACTGCTCTCACGCGAACGTTATTCTGATTTCGAGGTATCCACTTAAAGTTATTCCAATCGTCCTCGTAGCGTTTGCGTTGAGCACAACGTAGCGTGGCGTAAAAGAAAAGAGGGGATCTCCCCTCCCGGTCGTTCAGCGACGCAGCGCGCAGCAGGGGGATTCCCCGCGAGCGGTTGGCGATGCGTTAATCGTAATCTGAAC